>CM056049.1:376377579-376824908 GCA_029574335.1 Rana kukunoris
TTGCCACGTCACCTGCCACATCACCTGTTCACATCACCTGCCACGTCACCTGCCACAAGTTGTGGATTGTCCACTGGCCACGTCACCTGTCATGTCAACTGGCCACTTCACCTGCCACAAGTTGTGGATTGTCCACGTGCCACGTCACCTGCCACATCACCTGTTCACATCACCTGCCACGTCACCTGCCACAAGTTGTGGATTGTCCACTTGCCACATCACCTGGCCATGTCACCTGCCACAAGTTGTTGATTGTCCACCTGTCATGTCACCTGGCCACGTCACCTGCCACAAGTTGTGGATTGTCCACAATGCAATGCAAGCAATTACAGTTGTTTAGGTTTTTTTTTGTTTTTTCATCATTTGCCATCATTTTTGAGATTTCTAATGTAAAAAAATAGATCACCTTTAAAAACGCCTATAAACGAAATCGCGGCAAAACGCCGGTACCGCGTTTTGCCGCGATTAGCGGCGTTTTGCCGCGATTTGCGGCTGAAACGCGAAAACGCCAAAAGCTTCTGAACCCAAAATTTTGGGTTTGAAAAAACAGCCCTAAACCCAACTGCTTTAAAACGCCAAAAAACGTGATTGTGTGCATGGACACATAGGATAACATTAAATGTGTTCAGGGGCAGTTGAAAAAAATGCCCAAACGCCTCTGAACTCGAGTTTACCAGCGTCTCGTGTGCATGGGGCCTAAAAGCACAAGAAAAAGACACCTGCTGTGTGGACATTCCCTTATTACGGCTCTCAATATGTCACAGAGGTAACATGCCACCCAATTCTAACCAGCAGCTCGTTCGGGAGTAAGTGCTACACAATGTTTAGCTTTTTTTTCTGCCAGAAACTCAAATCAAAAATGCAAACCAGAAGGGTGTTTATAAAATTTTTTTGCTTCTACTTGTTTTAATGTGCATGGGCACATAGGATAACATTGAGCTGCTTCTACAGGCAAAACACCCATAGAAGTAGCGGTTTTTAACTGCTTCCCGAACGCCAATAGAGGTTGGCAGACTGGTACGGGCAGGCAAATGGGCGTACCTGTACATCCCTTTGAATTTGCCCGCGGGTCCCGCAAACTCGATGTTCGCCGGCAGCCTGCGATTGCGGTGAGGAGAGGCAGACAAGGTAAACAAGGCATTTCCCTGTTCTGCCAAGGGACATGACAGTAATCAGGAGCAGTGATCGCTGTCATGTCAGTTGTAGCCTACCCCCCCACAGTTAGAATCACTCCTTAGGACACACTTGATCGTCCCCTAGTGTTTGAGGCCCCGTACACACGAGCAAATAGATTTGTTCAAATCGGTCGGACCGACCGATTTGAACAAATCTGTCTGCTAGCCGTTTTAACCAGCAGACATATCGGGCGGACGGATTCCCAGCCGACAGATTTTAAAGCATGCTTTAAAATCTGTCGGCTGGCCAAATCCGTCTGCTCGCCTGTACACACAATCTAATCTGTCTGCTGGGACGGTCGGGTCGACCGTTTCCAGCAGATAGATTTGATCGTGTGTACGCGGCCTAACACCTTCCCTGTCAGTGTCATTTATACAATAATCCGTGGCTATTTATAGCACTGATCACTGTATAAATGACAATGGTCCCAAAAAAGTGTCAAAAGTGTCTGATGTGTCCGTCATAATGTTGCAGTCCTGATAAAAATCAGATCGCCGCCATTACTAGTAAACAAAAAAAATATTAAATAAAAATGCCATAAATCTAGCCCCAATTTTGTAGACGCTGAACTTTTTTTTTTTTTACCAAAAATATGTAGAAGAATACATATTGGCCTAAATTTTTGGGGGAGATATTTAGTATTGCAAAAAGTAAAAAATATTGCTTTTTTTTTGTTTTACAGAATTGTTCTCCTCCTCCTTTTTTTTGTTTATAGCGCAAAAAAATAAAAACCGCAGAGGTGATAAAATACCACCAAAAGAAAGCTCTATTTGTGCGGAAAAAAAGGACGTCAATTTTGTTTGGGTATATACGTTGCACGACCGCGCAATTGTCAGCTAAACCGACGCAGTGCCGAATCGCAAAAAATGCTCTGGTCAGGAAGGGGGTCAATTCTTCCGGGTCTGAAGTGGTTAAGCCAGTGTGCATGGACCCTATGGCTCCTTTCACATAGGCTTGTCCGTAGCTAAACCCGGCTGAGCAGGTAAATGACAAGTCTGTCTCCTCTCACTGCGCTAAGACAGACCTGTCAGACAAACCCTAAAACCCAAATTTAAATTTAAATGGGTTAAGATAGCCCTGAAGTATTTGGGGATATTCGTCCCACCAAGATTATGTAATTATCTTTGAAGCAAATTTCCCTCCACTAATGAATACAATTAAGGATATTTTGAAGAAATGGCAGAGGGGATTTCACTCTTGGTTTGGGAGATGTAATGCCATCAAGATGAGCATACTTCCTAGATTACTGTATTTATTTCAAGCAATACCAATTAGAACCCCCCCGGCTTTTTTACTACAAGTAAATAGGCTTTTTTTTGGATTTATCTGGTCTAAGAAAAAGCCAAGGATTAGTAGGAGTAGGATGTTTCTACCTAAGAGTAATGGAGGCCTGGCAGTACCAGATGTAATCAAATACTACCAGGCGGTGCATATGGGTAGGACCATAGAATGGTGTAGGAGTAAGGGATCAAAGCTATGGGTAGACCTCGAACAAGAAATTAGTCAAGTCCCACTGCAAAGAGCACTTTAGGTGCTACCAAACATGACCGATCCAGTTAAAAAAAACCACCCAATCATAGGGGTGACGTTAGCAATGGGCCACAAGATATGCCAGTTAGGTAAGTATACCTCAAGTTATTCCCCACTGTATCCAATACTGGGGAACCCAGGCTTCCCACCAGGCATGGAGAAAGGGGCATACAGGAATCTTAGAGAGAAGGGCCTTACACAGATAATACATTTTGCAGAACTAGAAAGAATGGCCGACAGTGACCTCATTGGTACACCCAGAAGGACAATATGGGGTTAAAAATTGGCAAGCTACACAATTGTGCCACTTCCTGAACTCCTTAGGACCAACAAGTAGATATAAAAGGGAATTAACACAATTCGAAAGATACTGTGAAGACCAAGAACCCCCAGATAAACTACTATCTAAGATGTATAGGTTAGGAATAACACCTTCAGAAGTCCAGGAGATACCATCTATAAGAGAGTGGGCTAGAGATATGGAGAGGAACTTCACCCAAATTCAGCAGCAAAAAATAATTAATTTAGCTATGAAGACATCAATAAGTACTAGGCTCCAGGAATTAAACTATAAAATATTAAACAGATGGTACTACACACCGGATAAATTGAGTAGGGTGTTCCCTGGGACCTCAGATACTTGTTGGAGATGCAAGAAGGATAGGGGAACTATGTACCATATATTCTGGACTTGCCCCAAGATTAGGAAATATTGGCAGGAAGTACTAAAGATATCCCAAAAATTTACAACATACCAAATACAGGACGACCCAGCTTTTTGTTTGTTACACCTATCACAGATTCCAATAAAAACATATAAGAAGTCGAATATATGCCATCTGATCAATGAAGCTAAGGCTGGGATAACCCGGAATTGGAAAAAAACTAAACCCCCTACGATAATCGATTGGCTCTATAGGGTTAGAAATATCGGTGCGATAGAAGATGTGGTGCTATCAGCTCAAGATAGAAAGGAACAATATAACAGGACCTGGGGAGCATGGAATATATTTATATATTCAGAAGAAGGGAAGAAATTAATGGGGAAGAGAGTGGAAGAGTGAGATAGATCAAGGCTCTAAGATAATGGGACAAGGAGGAGTTGTGCTCTATTGGAAGGGAGAGGAGGGAGATTTCCCCCGTTTTTTTTAGTTTTTTGGGGTAAGGGAGATAAGGGTGGGAAGAAGGGAATAAAGGGAGGTGGGGGTCAAACAATAGAACATGGGAAGCCTATAAATGGAATTAATGATAGAGGGAATGCCAGGGTAAAGATGAAGATTAAAGGGAGACAATAGGGTGAGACTAGGGGAATCTGGGGACTATAATACCCCACTAACTAGAAGGGGTATTTAAACTTGGATGAGGAACTTCTGTAAATAATATGTGATCTGGAGTCCAGGATAGACTCCGCAGTAAATATCTATGCTTTGCCTATCCTTTCCCTGTTTTCTCCCGGACTCAAAAGAGTCCAAATGATTGTGAGTTAAACATGATATTATCCTGTTCCTTTTGTTCTATTTCTATGTAATGGATAATTAATTTCTGTTGTAAAACCAATACTTCCTAAATAAAAAAAAGGATTATGTTTAAAAAAAAAAGACAGACCTGTCAGTGTTCCACTCTCCTCTATGGGGAAATCAGTTTAAAATGGACCGCCTGTCCGTTTTCATCTGATCCGCCAGACGAATGGAAAATAGGGCTAACATCTGTCTGGGTTTGGCCGACAGGATTGGATCAGATAGCAGCAGGTGTCAGCGGACATATCACCGCTAACATCCGCTGCCCCATAAAGGTAAATGGAGCATCCAATCAGGTTCTCCTAAAACTGACGGGTGGACCTGATCAGAAAGCCTGTGTGAAAGGGGCCCTAGAACATCAAAACCGCTGAAAAAAATACTTTAGCAGCTGACCTCATTAAAACGCATCTTGCCCCTGCCTCCTCCCACCTCTGCAGTTTCATGCTTTTCCAATGCAGGCAATGCCAGTGAGCACTGTTCTCACTAAATACACAGCCAGTGTCTCCCTCTGCTGATCGATTTTTATGTACCTTCTTCTTGCATATATGGTTCATTTGGCAGAGTGTGCAGGAGCTGCGCTATCGCATATCACATATGTGGAGCAGAGCCACAGTACTGAAAACAGGAGAAGTATGTCCCTCTGTAATGCTCACCATATACTATACAATCTCCTTTAGATCTACCATCAACTATGAAGTGCAAGGGCCTGCCTGTGTGGATACAGAGTGATTTGGGTAGATGGTGTGTCCTATGATATAATTTTGGTAAATCTAAAGGAGATATAGTATATGGCCACCCTTTTTCACCTAAGCCCTTTTGACTTTTTGTTTTTCCCAAGAGCAAAGTAGTGAGAGAAGTAGAGAGAGCTAGAAGAGGAAATGGTAGAAGAGGGGTAGAGGGGAGGAAGGGGGTGGAGGGTTCCAGGTGGCAGAGGACTCCAATAGTATCAGTGTGCCATCTAAGCATTCGCTAAAGAATGGTTTATAATCTGAGTATGGCCAATCCTTCATCAAAAAGTATAAACAGATTCCAGAACCTCCCTAATGGTTAAAAAAAAACTATCGATGATCACTGTTGATGCCACTGCTTGTGGAAGAGCATTCCACATCCTTACTACTCTGACTGTTAAGAACCCTTTACGGTGATTATGGTTTAACTGCTTCTCTTTCAATTTCAGTGAATGGCCACATGTCTTTTTAAACTCCCTTTCCCTGAAAAGTTTTTTTTCCCTATGCTAGGGTCACCAGTAAGATATTTGTGGATCGCTATCATATCCCCTCTCAAGCATCTCCTCTCCAGAGAGAATACATTCAATGCTTGTAGTCTTTCCCAATAGCTAAGGTATTCCAGTCCCTTTATTAGTTTAGTTGCCCTCCTTTGAACTCTTTCCAGTTCCAGCACACCCTTCTTGAGGACCAGTGCCCAGAACTGGACAGCATACTCAAGATACGGCTGTACCAAAGTCTCAGAGTGGGAGAATTATTGTTTTATCTCTGGAGTAATTCCCCTTTTTGATGCATGCTAGTATTCTGTTGGCTTTGCTTGCAGTAGCTTGACTTTACATGCCATAGCTGAGCCTGTCAGCAATGTAACCATATTGCTACACTTAGAGGTGCCTTTTTTCCTCACAAATAGAGCTTTCTTTTGGTGGTATTTGATCACCTCTACAGTTTTTATATTTTGCGCTATAAAATAGAGCGACAACTTTGACACATTTTTGGGACCATTGCTATAAAAATACACTGATTACTGTGAAAATTACACTGTCAGTGAAGGGGTTAACCACTAGGTGGCGCTGTAGGGGTTAATTGTGCCCTAATGAGTGTTTCTTACTGTAGGGATGAGCTGTGTGTGACATGACACTGATCTCCACTCCGATTACACGGAGCGAAGCTTAGTGTCATTGTCACTAGGCAGAGCGGGGAGATGCTTGTTTACATTAGCATCTCCCCGCTCTATCTCTCTATAAGACGATCGCGGGTTTCCCCATGGCGGTCGAGTCACGGAGCTCGCGGCAAGCACACGTGCACCACCGGCCGCCCGCACATGTACAATGGCGCTTCCTTAAAGGGAACGTATATATACGTCCTTCTGCCCAGGAGTGCCATTGTGTCGACGCATATGTGCGTGTGGCGGTCGGGAAGCGGTTAAGGTAAAAAATAACATTTATGATTTTAGAACCACTTTAGGTCTATCATAAACATCAGAGGGCAGATGTGCAGAACAATCTGAGCCTCCATTTGTCACCTGTGCGTACATGTTTATGGCTATGAAGCTGGGAGGAGAAACCTTTTAAACTCCCCTTTCCCCACAAGATTGGTATGTCTCCTTGTGCCCCTAAAAGTGAACTTGTCTAATTTCTATCTCTATATTAAAATTATTTTTTATGTTCTTGGTATTTTGGAGTATTACTGTGAAGTTTTTTCTGTGGTTGATGTTGTAGAGGTTTGGGAAACTGCCAAGTCTGTCTCTTTAGTGTCTGTGATGTCTCAGGATATTGCTAATAAAATATACTTCTTCTTTAACAGAATGTGTATGCGAGAGAGTGTGAACTGATAGCACTGTGTGATAATGAGTGATAATGCAAGATAACTGAACTATCAGTAATTGGCTACCCCTTTTCACCAATCAGTGTGAGATATTGGTATGTGCTATCATTAGATTAAAGTGGACCTCGCCCTCTTCCACATGTTCCTTCCATTCCACCCCTCCTACCATCCTGCAGAAGTATTGGGCAGATTTTTTGTTTAGCTATTTCTTGCAAAAATGTCTGGCCCTGCTTTCCCAGTCCCCATGCACGTCTTTCGCTTTAAGCGAATGACACACACACACTGCCCGCTGTGCCTCACATATCCTAGAAGGCATAGTCTTTCTTTCAAGGAAAAGAGGAGGGGACGGGCCTATTGGCACATCATTGGGAGGCCTGCCTGCTGAGCCCTGAAAAGCCAGCTGGGCTCTCGCTGACGTCAGAGAGAACATGCAGGACAAAGCAGTGGCAGGGCATTGGAGGATTTCATTGGATGTGCGAGCATCTGAAATGTGCAGATACCACTTTCAGGTAAGTGGGGCCAAAAAAATGAATAAAAGGGGGGGGGCATTGGCTGAAGGCCCACTTTAACAGAGGCAATCATTGGCAAATTTCCCTTGGGCACTTGTGGGCATGTAGCTATGGCAACAAGACCAGTAGGGTAAAGGGGTTCTACCCATAAAGTGGAGTTCCACTCAGTTTTCTTTTTTTTTAACCACTTAAGGACCGGACCAATATGCTGCCAAATGACCCAAGGGGTTTTTGCGATTTGCCACTGCGTCGCTTTAACAGACAATTGCGCGGTCGTGCAACGTGGCTCCCAAACAAAATTTGCGTCATTTTCTTCCCACAAATATAGCTTTCTTTAAGGCCTCGTACACACGAGGGGATATGTCCGCTGAAAACGGTCCGATGGACCGTTTCAGCAGACATCTCCGCTCGTGTGTATGGGCTAGCGGACAGATTTCTCCACCCGACAGATTTCAAAGCATGCTTTGAAATCTATCCGGTGGGAATCTGTCCGCCCGACATGTCTGCTGGTTAGTACACTTACCAGCAGATATGTCGTCCCGCACCGCCGCCGCCGAATGGATTCGGCGCATGCGCGGAAGTGTTTTACTTCCTGGTGCGGTGACGTAGCGGTGACGTGGCGGCGTCAACGTCACCGCCGCGTCACCGCCACGTCACCGCGCCGTCCGGCGGCGGGGAATTTGATCCGATGGTGTGTACACGCCATCGGATCAAACTCCCGATCGGACATATCCGATGGAAATGGTCCGTGGACCGTTTTCATCGGATATGTCCGATCGTGTGTACGAGGCCTTAGTGGTATTTGATCGCCTCTGCGATTTTAATTTTTTTGAGCTATATACAAAAATAGAGTGACATTTTTGAAAAAAAAAACATTTTTTTACTTTTTGTTATAAGAAAAATCAATAAACTAAATTTTAGTCAAACATTTAGGCCAACATTTATTTAGCCACATGTCTTTAGTAAAAAAAAGCGGGAACAGCAACACTAATACAGCGATCAGAAAAATGATCGCTTAGTGATGCTGGCAATAGGGAGTGAAAGGGTTAACTAGGGCAGTGATCAAGGGGTTAAAACTTTATTAGGGGGGGGTACGGGGGCTACCTAACACTAACTGACTGTCACACTGCCTGTCACACTGACACTAAATACAGTAATCATACATGTATGATTACTGCATTCAGTGACACTGTGACAGGGGGGAGGGGGGGGGGCGATCGGGGGGGTTAAATGTGCCTATATGTAGTGTGTGTCAGTGTAATGTTAGTGCAGGACTTACTTGTGTTGTGATCTCTCCTCAGCAGTGGTTGAAAAAACCGCCGAGGGAGAGATCACATCGCTTCCTCCTTCCTGTGTTTACACAGGAGGAGGAAGTGACAGGGCGGGGGGGCGCGCGCATTGGCTGGGAGCGATCGTGGGGGGGCGGACAGAAACGAATAGCCGCCCCCTCTTG
Organism: Rana kukunoris; assembly: GCA_029574335.1. NCBI lineage: Eukaryota > Metazoa > Chordata > Amphibia > Anura > Ranidae > Rana > Rana kukunoris. Next base: position 376,386,314 of record CM056049.1, read on the forward strand.
TCGGATCGCTCCTACAGCCGCGTTGATGTGCCTGTCGGTGCCATTGTGCCAACGTAAATGTACATGCGGCGGTCCTTAAGTGGTTAAAGTCAGCGGCTACAAAACGTGTAGCTACTGACTTTTACTAAACAGACACTCACCTGTCCCATGGTCTAGCGATGCGGCTGCTCGAAGCCTCAGTTCTCTCCCTCACCTCTCCGCTGCGCCGGCATCACTACTGTGGGCACCTGGCTGTGACAGCTTGTGGCTTCACAGCCATGATTGGCTGGCTGCTTCCAATTTGCACACGAACCACAGGGGGTTGCTTGCTTGGCACTGCCCCATTCATGTAAACACCCTTTATTTTTCAATGAATACAAACTGTGCTCTGAATGAACAAGGTGGAGATTGTGACACATTCCACCTTCATCTTATCCAATCAGCAAATGCCCTGTATTAAATGGGGGGGGGGGGACGGGGGACCAAGGCATTCTATGGATTAGCGGCAGTGCAAAAAAAGTGGCCCCCTGTGGTCAGTGAGTAAGCCAAAGCCATTCACAAAGAATGCTAGCAGGACCCAGAAGATCGCAGCTATTACTGTAGCACAGACTACTACAGTTATTGTGAGCTTTCCCAGCAAGCTGTTGAGTATAAGATATGCGTACTTGCATTGTGCCAAGCTGGAATAATGCAAGCATGCAATAAATATCATCCCAGGAGTTCAGCTTTACATTTTAAGGAACCATCTACTCCTATTCTGCAAGTTGCTGGCTGATAGACAATACAGTCTGATGGTAGTCAAGCATAAAAAAACAGACTTTATTTAATTAATGCTTTCTAATTTACATTCTTAGTAAAAAATAAATAGGTAGTATTCTTGATGAAAAGGCATCATTGATCACAAATTCCCCTACCTGAAAGGCAATAGATGTTCACACCCCCATAGTGGGGGACGATTGTCTGTTGGCTGAAAAATCCAAGCGGGTAAAACTAGCCACTTCTTCTACTGGAGTATCTACTGTATTTCAGTAATGTCCATAGATTATTATTATTTTTTCATTTACCTGTATGGAAATAAAGGAAATACTATTGCTATAGAACAGTGTATATCCTTCTACTAGATACCATTTTATGCGCATTATCAGCCATACTAATTGCCTTTCTGTGCTCAGAGTGAAACCTTGCATGTTTTCCAGTTCTAGTTTGTGTATTCTTTTTTTTTTTTTCTTCTTCTTCTTCTTCTTCTTCTTCTTCTTCTTCTTCTTGCAGTACGCACATTTTGTATTTTCATGCCTGCAGTGCACAAAATCAAAAGTAAAAAAAAGTGCATGTGAATACACACAAAGTGCACTTGTGGTGAGTCATGGCCCTCTCACAAAGGGATCCTTCTCTGACCACCTGGGGTGCAAGACTCTTGATGATGCACAGCATACTTAGTTCCACCTAGCCAAAATGCCCAGCGGGCCCAGCTTTTTATGGTCAGCCAAAGCTGACAAACGAAGAGAGACCTCTAAAGCCCCATATACACGATCAGAATTTCTGATGGAAAAAGTCAGACGGACTTTTTCCATAGGAAATTCCGACCGTGTGTTTGCCCCATCGGAAATTCTGATGAATTCCATCGCAGTTTAAATATAGAACATGTTCTATTTTACTCTGATGGAATTCCGTTGAATTCCGATGTGCTTTTGGCCGTGCAAGGACAGTGCTAAGTAAAGCCTCATACACATGATCAGATTTTCTGCAGACAAAGCATAGGACTTTTGTCCGAAGGTTGTTGGCTGTGAACATGTCTTGCATACAAACGGCAAACAGTGTGGTTTTTCAGCTCTTTAGCACCACCCTTTGGGCAACTTCTGCTAATGTGTTATGGTGAGCATTGCTTCTGAGCATGCGTGTTTGTACTTTGGAGTTGTGTCTGAAGGACTTGTGTACACACGATTGCATAATCCGACAACACACATTTGTTGGTGGAAAATTTTAAAGCATGCTATCCCACAATTTGTCCACGAAAAATCCGACAACAATGGTCCGATGGAGTATACAAATGGTCAGGCCAAGCATGTCATCACACAATTTCCGTCGGAAAATCCGATCGTATTTACGAGGCTTAAGACCTGCATGTTGCTGCTCCCCTCCACCATTACAGGAGTAAACTTTTTCTCTGATTCAAACCCCTTTACATGCTCTTTCTCTCCACTGAGGCAGTAGTTTTGAGCTCAGTCCTGCAATGGTGAAGGTGAACAGTAATGACTAGGCCTTGCTTAACCACGTCCTGGGAGTATTCCAGTCAGGCTTCATGAGTTATGTAAATTACTTTCACCAATATCAAGGGCATTATTCAACTTTAGTCAAAGCTGCACAGTTTGTTTTTATCTATAGATTCCCCGTATCTGCATAGGCAGTTTTTGGTAAAGGTGAACTAATTGCTGTCTGGGCTTCTTAATGGGCCTAGGGTAAATGTTGTAAATTTTAGCTTCCATGTTGTATTATATGCATGGTTTGAGTTCTATTGTTTGCAGAGAGAGACTCCATACAGGGTATTGAATAATGGCTGTTACATGCAGTTCACTTTCTCTACTGTAATGGACAGAAGGGAATAAAGCATTCATTAAATCACTGTACATGAACCTCAAATTTGCATTTACCTACAAAAATGAAGGTGGGTTCTGGTAGTATGCTGGTCATTGAGGGACAGAGATTTTTTTCTGTTCTCGAATGTTCCAGTCCATTTTTACATTTTGCTATAATAAATATCCCCAAAAAATATATAAAAAAACATATTTTTTCCTCAGTTTAGGCCGATACGTATTCTTCTACATATTTTTCATTAAAAAAAAATCGCAATTAGCGTTTATTGATTGGTTTGCGCAAAATTTATAGCGTTTACAAAAAAGGGGGTAGTTTTGTGGCATTTTTATTAATATTTTTTTTTACTAGTAACAGGGGCGATCAGTGTTTTTTTTTCGGTACTGCGATATTATGGCGGACACATCGGACACTTTTGACACATTTTTGGGACCATTGGCATTTTTATAGCGATCAATGCTATAAAAATGCATTGGATTACTATAAAAATGCCATTGGCAGTGAAGGGTTAACACTAGGGGGCAGGGAAGGGGTTAAGTGTGTTCCTGCTTGTGTTCTAACTGTATGGGGGGGCGGGGGGGATTGGACTCACTAGGGGAAATCACTGATCTTCTGTTCATACATTGTATGAACAGAAGATCAGCGTTTCCCCCGCTGACAGGAACGAGAGCTATGTGTTTACACACATAGTTCTCGTTCCCCGCTCTGTAACGAACGAGCGAGCGTGCCTGGTGGCGATCGCGCCAGACGGGCACGCGCGCGGGACTCGGGGGCCCCTAGTGGCCCCTATAGGTAGGACGTAGAGCTACGTGCTCTCGCCCAGCAGTGCCACCATACCGCCGTATAACTGCGGTGGGCGGTTGGCAAGCAGTTAAAAACATGATAACATTTAATTCTTTGTGTGTTATTAGTTTAAGCAGACTGATAAAATCACATTTTATGACCAATTTGTGCAGAAATCCATATAACTCCAAAAGGGTTCACATACTTTTTCTTGCAACTGTATTATTTATATATTCATTTTCTGTGCTATTTACCTGTTACACTGATCTTCTTGGTTGAATATTCATGGGTGACCTCGTGATCACTAAGCACAATGATGAGTTACTGAACTTTTTTTTAGTCTATAAGGCAGCTTGACTCTAAAACATTGGGGTTGATTTACTAAAACTGTAGAGTACAAAATATGGTGCAGCACTGCATAGAAACAAATCGGCTTCTATTTTTTTTTTTTTTTTGTCAAGCTGAATTTAAAAGCTGATTGGCTACCATGCATCAGATTTTGTACTCTCCAGTTTTAGTAAATCAACCCCAGTGTGTCTTCAATCATTCAAGCCTTCCTACATTGGCAAATTCTCTGTTTTGGAGTGATCATCATGACTAAGCATGGTGGTCATCTGATCTGAAACTCATCTGCATGATTACCGATCATGAGATCTTGATTACCCATACTTTCCTGCAGTGCTCAGATGTTTGTAGCCATCTGGACCCACAGTGGATTGCATAGTAACATTGTAGAGTGAATATTGAGCAGAATTAGGGAGGAGATTATTGAGTGAACAATAATTTACAACTTGTGGAAAAGGGGAAAAAAAACTGTCAAAAACAGCTATGTTTAGAAACCCTAAAATAAATCAAAAGACCTCCGATACAAAGCAAAAATTATCTAAAAGGAAAGGTAAAAAAATAGCTGTACCCTGTAGAGAATGTAACACAGTGGAGAAGTTGGTAGTGTAAAAAAGGAGCCGTCGGCTATTCTTAAACCCAGAACAACTGCATTCTCAGCTGCCTCTTCTGTTGCACTAAAGCTGACCATAGATGGGTAGAAATTCTTAGGAAAAGAATGTTCCAGGAAAGTTTGCTAATTTTTCTAATTATTAGTAGGTCAAATCAATGTTTGTTTTTGACCACAGTAATGAGAAAGTTTGAAGGCCCAGGATGGAAAAATTTTCTCGAACAAATTTATTTCTAACAGAGTATGTGGTTTTCATTCGGTAAATTCCATTCATTCCAAAATGAAATGTTAAAAGCAAACAAAATCATTCAAACGGCATTCATATGTTCTAAATACAATGTTTCCGAAGACTTTCTCTAAGAATTTTTGTTAGAAATTCTATTAATCCAGCTTTAGTCCAGGGACCAAGACCCTTACACCGAGGGCAGAACCTTTAAAGTGCACCCTTCTTTAGTTTGTCTTGGTCTTGTTTAGTTTAGATCAGAGTATCATTGGCTCTTGCACAATTAAGCTGTCTATGATTCACTTAACAGAAACCAGAGATGTTTATAATGTCAAGCCTTGCTTGTGATATTTGAGCTGATATTCTACTGCAAAAGAACAAGTAGGTGGGACTTTCATTATCGCACAAGAAGACTTTGTTATTTGCCCCTTGCATGGTTGAAGCCTTGTACACATGAACCGTTTTTCCCGGCAGTGTGTATGCTTCCCTAGCAGTTTTCCCGTCAGGAAAACAGACAGGATATCCTGACGGGAAAATAGAGAACCCTGCTCTCTATTTTCTCATCGGGTTTCCTGCAGAGAACCGGTTGTCTGTATGTGGTGAAAAACCATGCATGCTTGATAACACTTCGAAGCATTTCGCGGTAACATACAAGGTTAGTGTGGGGTGTAGCAAGATGGCAGTGATGGCATAGAAAGTGACGAGACACCGGCTCGTCGTAGTCGATGACGTCAACGCGTTCTTGCCATTCAAAAGATCAGTGGGATTTTGTGTGGCTGTGTGTATACATGGCTTTTCCAATCAAGCCTGCCAGGAACCCCGACAGGAATACCAACGTTTTTTTTCCCGGCGGGGTTTCTAGTCGTGTGTACAGGGCTTTATAGTAAGGAAGGGTCATTTTGTGAACCACTGTCATCTTTGTGGCAAGGATCGCAGCAAGTCCCAATGCTTCTTTTGAAACCATGGAAATACAGGAAAGATCTACTTGGCCTTCATTCAGTAGGACAACTTTACCCTTCTGTGGCTACCCTTACACTCAACTAGCAAATTCAATGAGTAAAGACCCATACACACGAGCAGGTTATCTGACAGGAATTGTGTGATGGCAGGCTGTTGTCGGAAAATCCGTTCGTTTGACCTTTGTGCGCTTCATTGGACAATTGCTGTCGTATTTTTCCGCAGACAAATGTGGGATAGCATGCTTTAAAATTGTCCGCCAACAAATGTGTTTGTGTACACAAGTGCTTCTGAAAAAATGTCAAAGTACAAACACGCATTCTCAGAAGCAATGCTCACAATAACACAACATTAGCAGACGTTGTCCAAAGGGTGGCGCTAAAGAGCTGAAAAACCATGTGTTTTCGTGTTTTGTTGGCTGACAAGTCTTTGCCGTTTGTATGCATTACAAGTTCACGGGCAAAGTCCTACGCTTTGTCCGATTAAAATCCGATTGTGTGTACGAAGGCTTAAGGCTCCATGCACACTGGGCTTAAAAAAACATCTTCATTTGGCAGTAAAAAAAAAACGCTCATATATAGCATTTTTTGTACAAATTGTTGATGAGTTTAGGAGAGTTTTTTACGTTTTTTCTGCCAGTAAATGTCCAATCAAATTCCAATCAGAATCGCGAAAACTAGAAGTGTTTTTTTTTTTTTTTTGTTTTTTTTTCGTACCTCTGAACTTTGAGCTCAAAATATGCCTGTAATCGTCCTAATGTGCATGGATACATAGGATAACATTGAGTAGCTTCAACAAGCAAAAGACAAAACTCCTGTAGAAACAAGGGGCCAGATTCAGAGAGCCGTAACTCCTGTCTAACTCGTGTTAGACTGGAGTACTTTCAAATTACGCGCGTTTTTTAGCTAGTCTGAGGGGCGTGTTAATTGAAATGAGCCTCAAACCATGAAAAGACGGCTGCGGGCTTCAATTCGACTGGATTACGTGTTCGTACGCCTTCGGATCTACGCTGCAATAAAATTGCGGCCACTGGGTGGACTTCCCGTCGTTTTCCGCGTCGGGGTATGCTAATGAGCTTTTGCCGGCGATCCCCGATATTTCGATCTTCAATCGCAATCTTACGGCATCTTTAGTCATCTTTTTTTTGCGTAACACTATACCAACTTTTTGCTGGTATAATATTAGACAGCCCATGTTAAGTATGGCCGTCGTTCCCGCGTCGAATTTCAACGTTTTCCGACATCTTTTATTATTTTTTACGTAAGTCGTCCGGGAATAGGAATGTCCGTAAACGACGCTACTCAAACAAAAAATGACGTAACGACGTGATTTCGCGCAATGCACGGCGGGAAATTTCTGAACGGAGCATGCGCAGTTCGATCACCGCGGGGACGCGCCTAATTTAAATGCTTCACGCCCCCTAATCGCGGATTTCGATTACGCGGCGAGAAATAGACTACGCCGCCATATCGTACGGGCAAAAATCTACCAGAATTCCATTTAGAGCCTGGTAAAATACGGCAGCGTAGAGTATTTCGAATACGCTGCGGAAATTTACGTGTACCTGAATTTACCCCAAGGATTTTAAAGCTAGTGTGCATGGAGCCTAATGCCCCATACACACTATTGGATTTTCTGCCGATTTTTGTCTTCAGATTTACCAAAACCATGCCTGATTGAATACAAACTGAAACTCTAATGCCGCGTACACATGACCGTTTTTCGGGTTGTAAAAAATGAAGTTTTTTTTATGTCATTAAAAACGATCGTGTGTGGGCTCCAGAGCATTTTTCACAATGTAAAAAATAGGCATTAAAAATTTAGAACATGCTCAAATTTTTCACGTTGTTTTTAGCGTTGTCGTTTTTAACGTCGTAAAAAATGGTCGTGTTTGAGCTTTAACGACGTGAAAAAAACGCTCATGCTCAGAAGCAAGTTATGAGATGGGAGCGCTCGTTCGTAACTTCGCAATTCGTAATTTTTCATAGTAGCGCATTGTTTTTGGGTTTAATACCACTTTAAGTTAGACAATAACGGGAACAATTTAAACTCCAAACGTTATATATTTTCCTGCATGGAAATAGCAAGCAATGAAATGTAAATTCTACATTTAATTCCTAAGTAAGTTATGCTATTTTCTACCATATTTATGTAACTTCTGCAGAGTCTTGTAAAGTAAGTACTCCCTACAGTTCAGATTTATGCCCCTTTTCAATGTAATCTCTGGTTTACCCAAAGGATCAAACTATGACCACACAATGGAAAAAGGAAAAAACTAAAAATGTTACACTAAATAATAAATGTCTTGGTGGCGGCCCTTACCTGCAGCCCTTGATATTTATTTATGGATAGAGACCAACAAATCCCAATAATTGCTACTAATTACATTTAGTGATGTTCTGTAAAGTAATGGATGTTTCTATACAAGTAGCATTAGTTCTATAAGCCTGTTTATATTATCCTTTTTCTTTCTTTTTTTTTACCTACAGAGGTAAAGGAGACCCGGCGTCCACTTGCTCATGAGTGCCTTGGGGAAGCATTAAGACTCCTTCGCCAAGTAATCAACAAATATCCTCTCCTCAACACTGTAGAGACTCTGACGGCAGCTGGGACCCTAATCTCCAAAGTTAAAGGTCTGAAATGTTCCAGTTTCTAGAATCCATTAAATGTTTAGCGATAAACCTGTTTCGGTACATTTTTAAGTATCTTTTATATATGTTATGTCTCATTAGTTATTTCTCTCTATTATATAACGCAGGTTTCCACTATGAAGCAAGCCTTGAAAATGAGAAGCGTGACTTTGAGAAGGCCTTGGAGAGCATGGCTGTTTGCTTTAGCAGCACGTGAGTTGTACTGTTGTTGAAAGGAGCACAGGGTAGACATGTGCAATTTGTTAAGTTCCAAATTCGTTTTTTTATGGATTTTGACAAATTAGTTAATTCCAAAATTTCCGAAATTTTCAAATTTACAGAATTTTAGAAAAAAGCAAAAAAACAAATAAATAAAAAAAATAAAAAAAAATCGGCAGTGCACATGTCTAGTACAGGGAATAAATATTTTTGGACTTCCAGTAGTGAAGATTGATAACTATAGCCATTGTTTGTGCCTTTTTGTTATTTTCCAGAATCTCAGAATTCCTTATGGGAGAAGTTGACAGTAGCACCTTATTATCCTTACCACCTGGGGATCAAAGCCAGGTAAGACCTGGTTGTAGTTTTCCTATCCTATGATATTTTAGTATTACCTATGCAATTTTCCTTTAAATCTTTTCATATATCTAGCCTTTATAATTCTAGTCCAGTATTTAATTTGTTAATCTTTTACCTGAAAACAGTCCATGGAGAGCTTATATGGTAGTCTTTCTGGAACCGAGAGTACACTGGCCAATGCAGAATATATGGATGCAGGTGAGCAAAGTTTTAACTTGGATGAATACAGTGAAGCTGAAAGTTAAATTGAGAATACCTGTGCCATGATATATTGATGTTGTTTGATCACAGGAAACCCTTTGGGTGATGATGTGGACATTATCCTACAGAAGAGTGAAGGAGGTGTACGAGCAGCTTTTTTCTATGCAAAAAAACTCGCAAAATACATGAAAGATCTGACCAGTTATATTGAGAAGAGAACATTGTTGGGTAGGCTGGGGAGCAAGGGATTACTTTTATAATAACGTGTATTTTTTTCTAAAAGAACATCAATTTCAACCAACAGAAGAAGAAGAAAAAAAAAGAAAACACACACTTAAATAGATAACCTTCATATACACTATCCAATATCCACAGTTGATCCAAAGGAAGGCAACTCAAATTGAAAACCTTGATATACACTATCCAATACCAAGTTGATCCAGAGGAAGGCAAAAAACAAAGCATGATCCAATTTGCTCCAGCAGGGGGAAAAGGTCTTTCCTGATCCCCCGAGAGGCAATCAGACATTCCCTGGATCAACTTTACCTATAAATATTAGTATCCAGTTATTTTCTGTACATTTAAGAAAGAATCCAGGCCTTTCTTAAAACAATATACTGAGTTGGCCGGAACCACCTCTTCCGTGAGTCTATTCCACATTTTACAGTGAAGAAACCTTTTCATATTTGGAGTTAAAAAATTTTTTTTTTACCTCCAGACATAAAGAGTACCCCTTTTGTCCTCTGTGATGACCTTAAATTGAATAACTCAACACCAAGTTCACTATATGGACCACTTGTGTATTTATACATGTTGATCATATCCCCCCTTAGGTTCCATGCACACTGGAATAAAAAACGCTGCTTCTACAGGAGTTTTGTGTTCTGCTTGTAGAAGCAGCTCAATGTTATCCTTTGTGTCCATACACATTAGGACGTTTACAGGCAAATTTTTAATAACAACGTTTAGAGGCAGGACAAAAAAAACCTTCTCATTCGTGTTTCTGATTGGAGCTCACTGGCAGAAAAAACGTAAAACTCTCTTAAACTCGTCTAAACGTTGTACAAAAAATGCTCTATATGGACATTTTTATATTCCAAAAAGAACAGACTTTTGTTAAGCCCAGTGTGCATGGAACCTTAATCTCCTCTTCTCAAGAGTGAATAAACTCCGTTCATCTAATCTTTCCTCATAGCTGAGCTCCTCCATGCCTCTTATCAGTTTGGTTGCCCTTCTCTGCACTTTCTCCAGTTCCCTGATATCCTTTTTCTAAACTGGTGCCCAAAACTGAACTGCATATTCCAGATGAGGCCTTACTAATGATTTTTACAGGGGCAAAATGATATCTCTCTCTTTTGCCATTCATACCTCTCTTAATACAAAGAGTATTACTTGCTTTGGAAATCGCAGCTTGGCATTATGTGCCATTACGTGCCAGGGGTTGTAAATAGGGTTGTCCCGATACCATTTTTTTAGGACCAAGTACAAGTACCGATACTTTTTTTCAAGTAGTCGCCGATACCGAATACCGATACTTTTTTTAAACGTGTCCCCAAATGCAGCCATGTCCCCCCACATACTGCAGCCATGTCCCCCCACATACTGCAGCCATGTCCCCCCACATATTGCAGCCATGTCATGTCCCCCACATATTGCAGCCATGTCATGCCCCCCCACATATTGCAGCCATGTCATGTCCCCCCACATATGCAGCCATGTCATGTCCCCCCACATATGCAGCCATGTCATGTCCCCCCACATATGCAGCCATGTCATGTCCCCCCACATATGCAGCCATGTCATGTCCCCCCACATATGCAGCCATGTCATGTCCCCCCACATATGCAGCCATGTCATGTCCCCCCACATATGCAGCCATGTCATGTCCCCCATACCTCCGCCGCCGCCGCTGCTGCAGGGTTAATCCCCGTGTAACACATACCCGCGGCGCCATTTATAGACACGCGATTGGACGGATCCGTCCAATCGCAAGCAAGGGGGGAGTGTCTATGGACGTATCCGTGTATAGCCACTCCCCCCTTGCTCGCGATTGGACGGATCCGTCCAATCGCGTGTCTATACATGGCGCCGCGGATATTACAGTTTACATGGTGCACGGGGATTAGCGGCGATCGGCGGCGGGCGTTGTGCGGCGGGCGGCGGGCGGCGAGCGGCGGCGGGGGGGGGGGAAAGTATTCTATTTTGGTATCGGGGGTATTTGCGGGAGTACAAGTACTCCCGCAAATACTCGGAATCGGTACCGATACCGATACTGGTATCGGTATCGGGACAACCCTAGTTGTAAAGGTTTGTTTTTTATTTTCTAAATAGGTTCCTTTAAGCTAGTGCATTGTTGGTTCATTTACCTTTTCCTTCGATTTCCCTTCTAATTTTTTTTTTTTTCTTTGCCTGAATTTCTCACTTCCAGTTTCTCCTCAGTAAGCTTGCACCCATCATCCAAGCTGTTTTGGCTGGAGGTTAGTCAGCCAGAACAGCTTACTGAGGACAAACAGGAAATGAAAAGGTTAGTGAACCAACAATGAACGGACTTATAGGAACCAATTTTAAAAATAAAAAACAAACCTTAACAAACCCTTTTAAGCTTATGATCTACCAGAACACCCAGATCCTTCACCACCATTAATTTCCCCTCAGTTGTACTGCCCCTAGTATGTATGATGCATTTATATTCTTTGCCCCCAAGTGCGTAACTTTACATTGATCAACATTAAACCTTATTTGTTAATGCCTGTATAATGCCATTATGTTAATTTGCACACTCTCCTACATCCGACCTACACCCTAAATTTCCTCATAACTCCTTGATTTTCACACAGTGTTTGTGTGCTACATGTTGTGTCATTACAAGACTGACTTTTTTTTGTGTTCCCATTTCCTACAGAGATGGAATATGCTAAGGGACTTCAGAAACTGGTTAACACCACCAAAGGTGTCATAACACAAGAGGTAAGAGAATAATGGTGGTAAGAAGTACTGAAATAATTAGGTTTATGGGTTCATTACCACATACACAATATACGTATATTGAGGGAAAAAAGTATTTGATCCCCTGCTGATGTTGTACGTTTGCCCACTGATAAAGGAATGATCAGTCTATATAATTTTAATGGTAGGTTTTATTTTAACAGTGAGAGATAGAATAACAACAAAAATATCCAGAAAACTAATTTAAAAAAGTTATAAATTGATTTGCATTTTAATGAGTGAATCAGCAAGATTTCTGTCCCTTAGGTGTCTTCTATACAGGTAAGGAACTGAGATTAGTTGCACTCTATTAAAGGGAGTTCTCCTAATCCCAGCTTGTTACCTGTATAAAAGACACCTGTCCACAGAAGCAATCGATCAGATTCCAATCTCTTCACCATGGCCAAGACCAAAGAGCTGTCTAAGGATGTCGGGACAAGACTGTAGACCTACAGACGGCTGATATAAACTACAAGATTATCGCCAAGTAGCTTGGTGAGAGGGTGACAACAGGTAGTGTGATTATTCGCAAATGGAAGAAATGCAAAATAACTGTCAATCTCCCTCGGTCTGGGGCTCCATGCAAGATCTCACCTTGTGGAGTTTCAATGGTCATAAGAACGCTGAGGAATCAGCCCAGAACTACACAGGAGAATCTTGTCAATGATCTCAAGGCAGCTGGGACCATAGTCACCAAGAAAACTATTGCCAACACACTACGCCATGATGGAGTGAAATCCTGCAGCGCCCGCAAGGTCCGAAAACACAAGTACAGGTCCGCCTGAAGTTTGCTAATGAACATCTGAATGAATCAGAGGAGAACTGGGAGAAAGTGTTGTGGTCAGATGAGACCGAAATCAAGCTCTTTGGCATCAACTCAACTCGCCGTGTTTGGAGGAGGAGGAATGCTGCCTATAAAGCCAGGAACACCATTCCCACCATCGAACACAGAGATGGAAACTTTATGCTTTGGGGGTGTTTTTCTGCTAAGGGGACAGGCAGGGCCGCCATCAGGGGGGTACAGGCATTACACCTGTAAGGGGCCCGGGGGTCCCAAGGGGCCCGGATGAGAACCCGCTAAAAAAAAATGATGGCAGATGGCAAATCCCTCTTTTTTTATTTATTTTTTATAAAAATATATATTTTTTAATTTATTTTTATTTTTTATTAAAGAGCCAATTTTTTTTTCTTGTATTATTTTTTAGGGGTCCGGAGGTCCCCAGGGGCCCAGAGGCCCCCAGGGACCCAGATGGCAACCCCCTTTTTTTTTTTTTATAAAAATATATATTTTTTATATATTTTTCTTTTTCTTTTTTATTAAAGGGCCAATTTTTTTCTGTTATTATTTTTTAGGGGTCCGGAGGTCCCCAGATGGCAACCCCCTTTTTTTTTTTTAATAAAAATATATATTTTTTAATATATTTTTATTTTATTTTTTATTAAAGGGCCAATTTTTTTTTTTTGTAGAGGTCCGGAGGTCCCCAAGGGCCGGAGGCCCCCAGGGCCCCAGATTGCAACCCCCTCTTTTTTAAATAAACCAGGGGGCCCATGCCTGAAGCTGTGTAAGGGGCCCCATCATTCCTGATGGCGGCCCTGGGGACAGGACAACTTCACTGCATTAAAGGGAGGATGGACGGGGCCATGTACCATCAAAGCTTGGGTGAGAACCTCCTTCCCTCAGCCAGGGCATTCAAAATGGGTCATGGATGGGTATTCCAGCATGACAATGACCCAAAACACACAGACCTTAATCCCATATAAAATATGTAAAGGGAGCTGAGGGTTCAAGTTGCCAAACGTCAGCCTGGAAACCTTAAAGTGATTGTAAAGCTTAGTATAAAAAAAAATAACAAACATGTTATATTTACCTCATCTGTGAAAGGGTTTTGCACAGAGTGACCCTAATCCTCCTTTTCTGGGGTCCCCGCGGAGAGCTGCATTCCATGGAAGCACTCGTGCAAGCTCTTGAGTCCTGCTGCTGCGTCCATTGACAGCAAAACTTGGCCACGCCCATGACTCCCGTGTTACTGGATTTGATTGACAGCAGCGGGAGCCAATGGCTCCTGCTGCTATGAATCCAATGAGGACCCGTCGCTGGAACGATTGGGTTCAGGAAAGAAAAGGGGGGTCTGGGGGGATGCATTTAGGTAAAAAGACGGTAAGGGTTTACAACCCCTTTAATGACTTGTGTGAAAAGAGGGGCAAAATCGCTCCTGAGATATGTGCAAACCTGGTGGCCAACTACAAGCAACGTCTGACCTCTGTGATTGCCAACAAGCGATTTCCACCAACTACGAAGTCATGTTTTGCAAAGGGGTCAAATACTTTTACTCCTTAATATGCAAATCAATTTATAACTTTTTTGAAATGCGTTTTTCTGGATATTTTTGTTGTTATTCTGTCTCTCACTGTTATAATAAACCTACCATTAAAATGATAGACTGATCAATGTTTTTCAGTGAGCAAACATACATAATCCGCAGGGGATCAAAAAAAATGTTTCCCTCACTGTAAGCAGTCATGTCCAATTGTTACCCCAGCAAGGGAAAAAATTCTGTTTACATTTTTGGGGGGGGGCTGAATATTTACATATGATGAATTTCAACAGTCTATGCATTGTCCAAATAAGCTGGATGCTGAACAGTGCACTTTGGAGAGCGGTCTATTCTTCATGGAATTTTTCCAAAGACACATAAGACATTATTCACCTAGATACAAAAAGAAAGCACAGAGCGATCTCTTGCCTTGTGAAGTATTTAGTGCTAATTAATAAAACAAATTAAAAAATAAACAATACTCTCAAGCATAAGCCGAACACCCCCCCCGTTCGGTTGGCACCAGAACCTCCGAACAGACCAAAAGTTTGTGTGAACTTTAGAACCCCATTAAAGTCCTAATTTTAAAGGCTAATATGCAAGTTATTGTCCTAAAAAGTGTTTGGGGATCCGGGTCCTGCCCCTGGGGACATGTATCAATGCAAAAAAAAAGTTTTTGGGGGGCAGTGATTTTAAATGACTTTTTTTCCTTCAGAAATGAGACTTTGTGCAGGGACAGTTCTAAGCACGGGAAACAAGCGCTTCTTTACAGGCATACTTTACACACCCCTTAGGTACGAAATTTAAAGGAATATTTCACTTTTATTGAAAACCTTTTTGTTGCATTGATACATGTCCCCTGGGGCAGGACCCAGGTCCACAAACACTTTTTTATGACAATAACTTGCATATAAGTCTTTAAAATTAGCACTTTAGATTTCTCCCATAGACTTTTCCAGGGTGATCTGTGGCTTTTCGAATTTGCCGCGAACACCCCAAATTGTTCGCTCTTCGGCGAACAGGCAATATTTGAGTCGAACATGAGTTTGACTCTAACTCGAAGCTCATCCCTACTTGCCAGCACCCATGCACAGGAGAGGGTTACCAACACCATATAGAACAGCTACCACCAGTAACACCAGCCAAGCCATTCTCAGCAAGAGCTACATGTATCCTTGATGTGCTTCTGGGGCCCCACGCCTTTCATTAAATGGCATTCATTTAGGTACCTGTTCTTATTGCCAGGAAGTATTGTTAAGGACCTCATATTTAGGACTGAACAGTGGTCTCGAAGTGAGTGAAATTTTGTGTGACAACTCATTCATATCCTTTTGAGTCACAGGAACCAATTGTAGTTAATGTTCATGCACTGCATGATGTAGTATGTGGTTGCATATATTTGATATAGTGTACCTGAATATAAAAGACAAACATGTATTACTAGTTATAATGAATTTTTAAATTCGGACAGTGGGTGGCCCCTTCTTTTTTTTTTTTTTTTTTTTATTTCTCAATTGCGGCAGACTTTAAAGTGAACTGTGCATTCTTTAGAGTTTCTGATATGGAAAGACCACAAGGAAAGCGTTGCCAGCTGTGAAATCGGGGTTAAAGGTCCAGGTGTGTAATATCAGGTCGTAATCAGTATAGACAGATAAAAAAGAAAAGGGGGGGGGGGGGTCAAGAGAACAGAGGAACAAGGAGAGAGGAGGAGTAAGAGGAGGGTAATGCACCACAGAAATGGAGGGTCATCCGCCTTCTGCCTGAAATGTCTCAATTGAAAAATCAAAGGAGTCAGGAAGAAAATAATCCTATATCATAGATCAGTTTTTTTTTATACAGAAGCGTTTAATAATCACCACCTTCCATTGTTGTAAGGTAGGTAACCCCAGCTTGGATCCACACCTTACCCAACTGCGTCTTGGCAGTAAATCGTACCTTATGCAAAAAGGTGCTCACATTTAATTACAATGCCGCGTACACACGATCATTTTTTGTGATGAAAAAAAACGACGTTTTCTGTGAAGTAAAAAACGACGTTTTTGAAATGTCACTTTTCAAAGACGATGTTGCATACACACCATCATTTTTTTTCACAAAAAGCGAGGTTACGTTCACCACTTTTTTCCATTGAAGCTCGCTTCATAACTAGCTTCTGGGCATGAGCGGGTTAAAAAACGTCGTTTTAAACAACGTTTTTGCTACACACGGTAACTTTTTGTGAAACAAAAAACGACGTTTTGAAAAAAGACACAAAAAATTTAAGCATGTTTTTGGTCGTTTTTTTGAAGACAAAAAACGACGTTTTGCCCACACACGATCAATTTAAATGACGTTTTTTTTCTTTGCAACGCGGCATAAGGATTCAAGAAGACCCAGCAGGCACAACCAAGAGTCTAGTTGTATTGGGGGAACCCATGACCCCATGTGGTTGTCATTTGCTTTTAATAAGGCTGTATCTGTGGGCAGGACTAGAGCATATGTAAAAAGGGGCTATTAGGTCTTTTATTATTATGTTTAGAATTCTCAGAGCAAAGTCAACATATTAATTCTTAATCCTCGTACACATGATTGAAATTTCTGTGGACAAAGCCTCAGACTTTTGTCTGAAGGGCGTTGGCCGTGAACTTGTCTTGCATACAAACGTCAAAGAATTGGCGGCCAGCAAACACAAAACTACTTGTTTTTTCAGCTCTTTAGCGCCACCCTTTGGGAAACTTCTGCTAATGTTGTTTTATGGTGAGAATTGCTCCTGAGCATGCATGTTTGTACGCACGCTCTGATAATCCGACAACACACAATTGTTGGCGGACAATTTTAAAGCATGCTATCCCACATTTGTCGGTGGAAAATCTGATAATTGTCCGATGGAGCATACAACCGGTTGGATTTTCCGACAACAGCCTGTCATCACACAATTCCCGTAGGATGATCCGCTCATGTGTGAGATCTAATTTACATTGCTCTCTCATTCAAATCCTTTAATTTCTTTCATTCTTAGCCGTGTATGCCTTTCCAGTCCATCTATTCAGTAGCTTTGGAGCAGGACCAAGAACATGCACATGGAGTCCTCCACACATCTTTAACCCTTCAGCAGCAGACATATTTGCAGGTATAAGATCAAACTATTAGCTAGATTTTTTTCTAAATGTGCTATTGTAAGGCTCAGTAATAAATAGCACCACGGCATGACAATATTACTTTTTTATTTGTAATGAATATGTTTCATTCTCTCTGAAGCCAGTGAGTATGCGGCGCTTGGAACACGAGAAACGCAGAAAAGAGTTAAAGGAGCAATGGCAGCGAGCTGAGCGCAAACTGGTAAGATTTAACACTGGACATTTTCTCTGTAATTAAACCCAAAACTAGGTTAATTTTGGTCCACATTAGTCATCCCTGAGCTGGAGACAGGTAAAGCAGCCTATATTGATTCCCCTTTCTGATTGTAAACAGCTGGATCAGTCAAAGGTTCTCTTGGGAAAATAACATTCTGGTTGGGTTCACACTGATACTACACAACAGTCATACGACTTTCATCCTACTTTGCTCTGATACATCGTTTCTACATCCATCCGACTTGAATGAACAGGATACTACTTTGCTCCGACTTTGTGATGGTATGGCTTGACCAATCAAAACAATCCCAGCGTGACATAAATTCCTTTTACTGCTGCTGTAATCACAGTCAGATGGTTAGGACAAGGATCCTACTTTGATCCGACTTCAATGATATTCAATGGGCTGAAGTAGGATCAAAGCCAGACCAAAGTAGTGCAGGGAGCATTTTCACCGACGTGTGTCAGACCAGTTAAGACGGCTCTCATAGGGAAACATTAATTTTCACACGTCATGCAAAATGAGCTCCCAATGTCGGAGCGTTTTTCGTACCAGTGTGAACCCAGCCTCTCTGGTAAACAGAGAGCCAAATTACCACTGCACCTGCTATAATCCCTCTCTGTATAGCACATTGAACTGCCATGACTTATTTATTTATATAACTTCATATTCTTTCCTTTTCTGTCAGATGGAGGCAGAAGTCAACCTCAGAAAAGCAAAGCAGATATATATGCAACGTAGTGAAGAGCATGAAAAAGCACAGTATTATGCAGCACGCGCCGAAGAGGAGCAGAGTCACAGTGGTACCAAATCCGTTGACAAAAAAAGGAGAGCAGAGGAAGAAGCTAAAAACAAAGTAAGACTGGTGAAAAGGCAGGAAAACAAATGCAGCGCATTATCTGGAGGACATCTCATACCTTACAGAGCTGAGTTAGGCAGGCCATACATGATTTGAATCTCGGCTGGTTCAGCAGAAGCTAAGCAAGATTCTAACTGTGTATGGGTAAGGTGAATGTATTAAGTTGATCGAATCAACTTGGGTACAACTGGCATGCCAGGTTTTCCCTGCGATTATCGCTAGCAGCTGCTATAGCCCTGAGGCGATTCAGTTCACATGTGCTGCGCTATATATAAGTTTCTCACTCACTTATAGCCGCTAGCAAAAAATCACGGTCTATTCTAGGCGGGGGTGGCTAATCCTGCCCTCCCCTGCCAGGAGAAAACAATGGCCTGGAAGGACGAATTCCTGCATCAACACTCTGTTGATGGAGGAATCAACCAAATTTCTTTCCTGCAACCTGTCTATGGCCAGCCTTAAAGTGGATGTAAACCCAATTCATGAAGTTTGAGCTGGGCACATCTATCCGCCGTGTTTTGTTATCTCTCTTTCAAGCACTTAAGGGGATATTTACGAAAGATAAATCCACTTTGCACTACAAGTGCAAACTGCACTTAAAAAGTGCACTTGGAAGTGCAGTCGCTGTAGATCCGAGGGGGACACGCAAAGAAAATAAAAAACATTATTTTAGCTTGCATGTGATTGGATGATAAAATCAGCAGAGATTCCCCTCATTTCAGATCTACCCCTCAGTTTTACAGCGACTGCACTTCCAAGCGCACGTTCAGTGCAATTTCAAGTGCACTTTGCACTTGTAGTGCAAAGTGGATTTGCCTTTAGTAAATAACCCCCTTAATCTTGTAGCTCTGTCCTGCCCCGTTCCTCTGTTATCAGCCTGATAACTTTTGACAAGCTCTTCGAGACCCGGAGATTGACCTGTGTGTCGGAAGTAGTTACTATAAATTGATTAGCAGTCAGCTAAACAATTCACAGGCACGTTCGCATGTGTGGGGAGGGGGGTGTGCCTTTTCTCCAATCGGCTTTCTCAGTGTCTAGCAATGATCTCCTCCTACAGATGAATGAGGAAGTGAAAAATCCAACAGGACATGCACTTTCTAGACAGTAGGTAAAGCTAAAGGACAGTAGATATGCATATAAAACTTATATAGGGTGATTTGTTTCCTCTCTGTGTATCTCCGAGGCTGTTCACTTCACTGGGTATATGTGAGGGTTAACATTCACTTCAATGTGCAAACACAGTCAATTTTTATTATATTGACATGATCCCTTATTACACATAATTTTTCTTATAATTTCTGGGATTTTAGCTTGCCATAAAGAAGGAAAATCCACCCACTTCATAGCAGTAGCCCTTTATAGGAAAAATGAAACCTCCTTAATGGGAGAAGAATAAAATATTGGAAGAAGAATATAACTAGATTCCCTATCTAGCTATATTAAATACAGTAGTCTAGCTGCTCCTTCAGATCTAGCTTTAAATGTATCCTATTTGCCGGTGTGTTGTCACATTCTGCTCCCCATCACAGAATGCTCCGGAAGTCACGTTTCGTCACCGCCATCTTGCTACACCTCACACTGCTGCACAGTAATGATAGAGTGAGAAGGGGGCAAGCGGACATCTTGTTACACCCATCGCAGTTTAAGATTTTACACTTATTTTCAACACAAAACAGAGCTTATTTACTTAAATACAGTGTTTTTAAATTTGACGGACTGTTTAGATGATAAATATGAAAATCAGAGGTGTTTTGTCACATGAGCAACCATGTAAGGTCATCAGGTTTGCTGCTGCTTTCAACATTTAACATTTAAACAGTCCGTCGGATTTCCAAATACTGTATTTAAGCATATAAGCACTGTTTTGTGTTGAAAATAAGTCTCAAATCTAAAACTCTGGTGGGTGTAATGCCGCGTACACATGATCATTTTTTGCAAAAAAAAAAGACGTTTTCAATCATGAAAAAAACGACGTTGCATACACACCATCGTTTTTCTACAAAGCTCTAGCAAAGCATGGTGACGTACACCACGTTCGACGGCACTCGTTTCTGAGCATGCACAGCGGGTTTTTTAAAAAATCGTCGTTTTCGTACACTACGTCGTTTACTGCCCACACTACCATTCACTTTTTATGAGCACAAAAAACAACGTTTTGATAAACGACACAAAAAATTCAAGCATGTTGGAATTTTTTTTTGGAAAATCAGTGTTTTGTTACAAGACAAATGTAAGGTCACGACGTTTTGCCCACACACGATCAATTTAAATGACGTTTTAAAAAACGTTTTATTTCATCGCAAAAAACGACCGTGTGTACGGATGCCCCCTTCTCACTCTATCTTTACTGTGCAGGAGTATGGGGTGTAGCAAGATGGCGGCGAAAAAACTTCACTTCCGCAGCATTTTGTGGTAGGGACCTGAATGTGACACACCGACTCCCTCTGCAGTGTCATTCTAGATCCAATCTTCTCTTTTGCTAATTTCTCGTATTATAGGCAGAGGAAGCAATGGCCACTTACCGGACATGCATTGCAGATGCCAAGACACAGAAGCAGGAGCTGGAAGATGTGAAAGTGAATGTTCTTCGTCAGCTACAAGAGCTCATCAAACAGACGGACCAGATTCTACGTTCGGTACAAGAAAGACGTTTACTCATATGCTCTTTCTGTTTAGCTCTTATGTGATACTAGATGTTTCACTTCTCCTCAAGTTTACTTCAACACACTTTTGTTTCTAATTATTATTCTTCTATTGTCAGTATTATCTAGTCCCTTTTGCCCCTATCCATGTTCCCTCACACAGTGACTTTCTTGCTTCTCTCTAGGCCACCATATCCTACTATCAAAGCATGCACAAGGAGACAGCGCCCCTGCCTGTTGGATTCCAAACGCTGTGTGAAAGCAGTAAGCTCTATGACCTGGGACAGCAATATGCATCATATGTCCGACAACTTGGAGCTGATGCAGAGAGAGAAGCATCCTATGACTTCCAGCCATACACACCACAGATAACATTGTATGAATTGTTAATGAATTCTTTATTCTTTCGCAGAATAGTCCTTAATATCAAGAAAAGGAAGAAAGAAAATTAGCTGAAAAAAAGGCTCAATTTTTATATAAAGAGGAGTCTGGATAGGTCTTTTCATTTGGTTTTTATTAATGATTAAATCCCAATAAATATTTTAAATTAAATAAAGCAAAAAGTATTCACAATTCCACACTTCTTTCACGCCCCATTACCACTTTGGATGCTGCATCTCCACAACCCGTCTAATTCAGTGTTTGCAACCCTTAATCCAGAAAAAAAAAAAAAAAACTTTATTGTTCATGTGATCACTTCTATCTTTAAATCTGGAATAAGCATACAATTATTTATAGGAAATAATATTAATTAAAAAAAAAGAACATATAAAGACAATGAAACCAGTTAAAAAACAATTTCCCACCACAATATAGATGCCAAATAAATGCACACAAATACTTTAAAAATGTTTGAAAGACTAATTAAGTCTATGGGTGGAACCGCTTCATTATTCACAGTGAGTAAAAAAGTAAACCTTCTGTTGATCCACAAGACCTGATTTATCAGTAAAAAGTTAATATGAGCCCCTGCTAAAAGTGAATGTACAACTAGGTGTTTTTATAGTCTCACTAAGGTTTTATAAAATGATCAGCAATTTATAAATACGATTTCAGGCTTTTTCCGAGGGATCCTATTATGTACTAGTTCTAGTGGACCAAAATAATGTTTATAATTTTTATTCACCTTGAATGGGAAAAGGGCTCCATTCAGGGACTTAAGTTTTTATTATATCTGTTTACCAATTTTTTTTTTTGCATAAATCTTGTAGTCTTGATATGCAATTATAGTATGGGTTGATTTTCTTTAGGCTAGGTTCACATCTACACGTCTCCTGCACGGCCACCACAGCCCATTCATTTGCATGGGTTGTTGCATCTGCAGAAAATGTCCCTCAAAACTGCAGTCACAGGGAAACCACATGGTGCTTTGAGGTTTCACGCACCTCAAAGCATGCTGCATCTCTAAAGAGCAGCTTATTTTTCCTGTGGGTGTAGGAATGCATACAATTTACACAAACTGTCACAAAAGCATGAACCTCGCCTAAATGTTCTTTTGTTTGATTCTGATTCTAATTTAGTTTCCAGTTTTTCTGGATTTAAACTTTGTTGGAATCTACTGAACAGGTCAATTTTAGACTCATTTATAAAAGTGCAGCTTTAGGCTTCATTCCGATGGCACTGACCCCTGTCCTGCTTGTTATTGCGCTTGCACCCGCCCCAGACTGCATGTGGGCAGCCTATAGAGATTCATGCAGATTCAGCAGCTGCACAGGCACAGCTGCAGGTGAAAATTTGGCATACGGGAGGGAGCGGATGTACAGATCCGAGCGCACGTCTGCAGTTGAATCTGTGTACCCGCTCCTACCCGCTTGTCGAATTCTGAGTCCATGTAGCCACTGCATCCACCTCCTATAGTAGGAGTAGATGCAGAAGCAATAACAAAGGGAAGACAGATGCCAGCTTACTTTTGAATGAAGCCTTACTTGGCTTTCCTTCCTTTTGTTGTTTGTTTTAGTGAAAAGGTTGCTTGAGCTTAGTTTGTTGTTTTTTACCTTTATATAAATTCATTAGTAAATCTCAGTACCAAAAGGATTTTTTTTTTCTAGGTCCCCGTACATTCGGGCTAGAAAGTCAAGTCTATCGTCCCAGGATTTTCCTTCTACAGAAAATAAGGAACCTACAGCAGAGGAGAAAGTTGTGGAGAGAAGAGGTATGATATGAAGAGACAGGAACACACAGTAGGATTATATGTAAAATGAATTGTTAACCTTATTTTAGTGCTTGGTAGGGACAGTAATGTGTATTGTGCTTATCTAAAGGTATCCATATACAAGAAATAAGTGTTACAAACTCGAGCGACTGTCAAAAGTCTGTAAATAGAAAATAAGATGGTCATTCTCAAGGGAACAGTGGATTGGAATACCTGGACGTTTCTTCCTGAACCTTACTGTCACCACTGAGTTATGATACTGACCACCTTCATAGATAAATTGTAATGTAATGGATAGCTTTAGAGAGAGGCAGTCTTGTTTTATAAGTGGCATTGTTACATTCATTCAATCCACAATAGATTCTGATGCCCCGTACACACGATCATTTTTTGTGATGAAAAAAAATGACATTTTTAAAAATGTCATTTAAAATGATAGTGTGTGGGCAAAATGTCATTTTATATCTTCTGAAAAACGTCCAAATTTTTTTTCGAACATGCTCGACTTTTTTATGTCATTTTTAAAAATGACATTTTTTGTGTCATAAAAAATGATCGTGTGTGGGCAAAACGACGTAAAAAATGACGTTTTAAACCCGCACATTTTTGTGATGAAAAAAAGCGACGTTTTCTGTGAAGTAAAAAACAACGTTTTTGAAACGTCACTTTTCAAAGACGATGTTGCATACACACCATCGTTTTTTTCACAAAAAGCGAGGTTACGTTCACCACTCTTTTCCATTGAAGCTCGCTTCATAACTAGCTTCTGGGCATGCGCGGGTTGAAAAACGACGTTTTTGCTACACACGGTGACTTTTTGTAAAACAAAAAATTACGTTTTGAAAAACGACACAAAAAATTCAAGCATGTTGGAATTTTTTTTTGGTCGTTTTTTTTAAGACAAAACACAACGTTTTGCCCACACACGATCAATTTAAATGACGTTTTAAAAAACGTCTTTTTTTTTTTCATCACAAAAAAACAGGAATCGTCTTTTACTAACAAGTAACCAGCTAAAAGCAGCCTCAAGGCAAATAGAACTTCCCCTTTAGAGGGCCATCACTTTGTTCATCATTTTCCAAAAATGATGGTGTGTACGCAATGTCATTTTTGAAAATGAAGTTTGAAAAATTTCTTTTTTTTTCATGAAGGAAAATGACATTTTTTTTCATCACAAAAAGTGTGTACGAGGCATGAGAGTTCCCAAGTTTGAGACATTAGCTGCTTTCTACATGGATGACTCATGGCTTTCCCAGAATACATGATCTCCTAATGTAGTCTAATCTGCTCTGTGATGTACAGTTTATATTTTGTAAGATTTGATTATTTTGTTGATATTGTATGTCTGGCTTATAGCCTACCAAATCACTTTCACTAATATCCTGCTTTTTGCCACCTATCCATTAACCTGCCATTTAACATTCTCGTTATTAATGACATTCTCGTTATTGTTATCCTGTGTTCTGCACAATCGGAATGGCCACAGTAGGTTGTTCTGCTTGTGATTAATAATGGCCA
Organism: Rana kukunoris; assembly: GCA_029574335.1. NCBI lineage: Eukaryota > Metazoa > Chordata > Amphibia > Anura > Ranidae > Rana > Rana kukunoris. The sequence goes on from CM056049.1 coordinate 376,411,008, forward strand.
GTGGTAAGAACTGTAATGCCACGTACACACGATTGGTTCATCCGATGAAAACGAACCGATGGATTTTTTTCATCAGATATTCGATGAAGCTGACTTTCATCAGTCTTGCCTACACGCCATCAGTTAAAAATCTGATCGTGTCAAACGCGGTGACGTAAAACACTACGACGTCCAGAGAAAAATTAAGTTTAATGCTTCCGAGCATGCGTCGACTTGATTCTGAGCATGCATGGATTTTTGACCGATGGATTTCCCCACAGACGATCGTTTTTTAACCATCAGAATATTTTAAAACGGGTTCTATTTTTTTTTTACCGATGGGGGGGAAAAAAACGATGGGTCCCACACACGATCGGTTCATCTGATGAAAACGGTCCAATGTTGCTGTTTGACTCCACTGGGGAGGATATCCTTCACTATTTATCCCTGCAACATAACAATATTAAAATGGGGTCAATGGAGCAAGAAGGCACAGACCGCAATAAAAAGCCCCATAGACATTCTAACCTTACTGTGACCTCCTGTCACAGTGACAGAAAGTGATCCAAAAGCACCACAACGGGGACCCAGAAAGCAATAAAAACTTGACCCAGGTTCTACACCATCCTTGCTTTAAAAACATTTTAGCTATATGATGGGTAACTTACTCAGAACAAGCAAAAAAAAAACAAATATTGACTTTTTAACCACTTCCAGTCCAAGAACATCATATGACGTCCTGAACTTTAAGTTGGGATAGCTGAATGATGCCTGCAGCTACAGGCATCATTCAGATGTCATCTTGGCCAGCGACTTTGCGCACCGTAAGAACAATCATAGCAGGAGTAAAGCTTCTTGATTATTCTTACAGGCGGCAGGAGGGGACACCCCTCCCGCAGCCATCCAGTACTTCTCCGGGCTTCGTACGATCGGCGAGGCGAAGAACTAAGCGGTCGCCGCTGAAAGTTGATCTTAGAGATTTGTCCCCTGTTGTCATCTCCATGACCATCGGAGGCCCGGGCCGGCGGATGTAAACAAAGCCAGGGATTTGGTTGGAAAGGCTGAGACAGTTCATTTCTTTTTACAGTGCCCCTGTCTCCGCATACTCGTGTACAGAAGCCAACGCATATGCAAGTCGTGCCCACATGTAAACGGCATTCAAATCACACATGTAACTCTAAACTGGTAACCTGTAAAAAAAATTAAAGTGTCGCCTATGAAGATTTTTAAATACCAAAATTTAGTGACATTCCATGAGTGTGCACAATTTTAAAGCTTGACATGCTAGGTATCTATTTACTCGGCGTAACATCATCTTTCTCATTATACAAAAAAATTGGTCTAACTTCACTTTTTTTATTTTTTTTATTCATGCAACTGTTTTTTTTTTTTTAAGATTCCCGTGCAAATACTATTCAATGTAAAAAGTTCCATCGATTGCCATTTTATTCTCTAGAGTCTCTGCTAAAAAACATATATAATGTTTGGGGGTTCCGAGTAATTTTCTAAAAAAAATATGATTTTTACACATAGGAGAGGAGTGCCAGAATAGGCCTGGTATGGAAGTGGTTAAGCACTAATGGAGGAATAAAGATAACAGCCCCAGTCTGTGTACCCTGAAAAAAACAGTCAGCAATGGCAGTTCCCATATTAATATCATGATTGGTTCCTTTTCATTTCAAGCTAAAATACTATTGGCCTTCATTCTGTTTGCAGGTGGTAAGGGCCATCAGGTACATAAATCATGGCCAAGTGCTCTGCCTGAGGGAGATGCAACTGAGATAAAGGAAGCAGCAGGTATATTAACCCCAATGAGGTTGAGTTTATTGCATGTTTTGAAAATGTCAAGTTGCTATAAACATGTATTCAGTGTGTTTAGACAGGAGTTTGACAGGTTCCTTAGCTCTCATGCATAGGTACTCTTCAACAGTACGTGGCCATGGGTAGCACCAATAGTAATGATCTAGTATTAGTTGCTGACACATAGATGCAGTATAAACCTGACTATATGCATTACAATCTGAGGCCTCGTACACACGACTGGTTTTCCCGGGCAGGAAAACTGCCAGGAGAGCATTTGGCCAGGAATCCCGGGCCATGTGTATGCTCCATAGCATTTTTCCCGTCAGCAAACAGCCGGGAATCCAGACAGGATAATAGAAAACCTGGCTCTCGTTGGGATTCCTGGCAGAGTGTTTCCTGCCGAGAAAACCGCTCGTCTGTATGCTTACCTGTCCGAAGGTAAACCCGGGCATGCTCGATAAGCCTTTGACGAATGCGCGGTGGCATACTAGGCATAGTGTAGTGTTTAGCAAGATGGCGGTGACAGCATCGAATTTGACGAGTGCCGGCTTGTCGTAGTCTGACGTCACCACGTTCTTGCCATTCGAAAAATTTTGAATGGGCTTTACAAACACCTACAGCAGGATTTGGTCACTGGCAATTTTTGGTAGTGTCCATTTTTTACTAGTAGTTTTTTCCTCCTTTTCAATTTTTTTCTTCAATCAAGTCTTGATACTTGAACTAGCCTCCTTTTTTGCAGCTATCTGGATTCGGATATCCTCAGCACACGCCTTTTCAAAAATATATATTTTACTATGTGTAGAGAAACTTTGCCAATAGTGTGCACACCCTAACTAGAATAGAACCAAATGAAGTATATACATGTGATCCCCCTTCTGTGTCTATGCTGATACAGAACTGCTGCTACCACTCATAAGGTGTACTCGCACATGACCACAATAGTTTTATAATAGAGAAATGGTGCACTGCTCCTTTTAAATATAACCTGGGTAAATCAAACCATAAACCCGTTGTGTTAAACACTTATGCAGTGCAATGCTTAACCCAATGTATGCAGAACTAAAGCAAACTAAATAAAATATATATCCAGTTCATGTGATATGCCCAAAGGACACTCCAAAAAAGTGAGTCCTTCAGTTGGTGTTCATGTGTCAATACTTCCAAGTTTCAAACAATGCAAGTGGTCATTGGGTGACATATCTTCAGTAAAAACATTCAAGGGGTTGTGCTCCAATCCACCGTGCTGCCACTTTACCTCTAAGTGCAATGCCTGCTTATCTTGATAGTGCAATGTCTCTCAACTCCAGCCCTCAAGTACCCCCAACAGATCATGTTTTCAGGATTTCCCACAGATGAAACGGCTGTGGTAATTATTAAGGCAATGAAACTGTTCAAATCACATGTCCAAAATAATGGAGAGCCTGAAAACATGAACTGTTGGGGGTACTTGAGGACTGGAGTTGAGAAACATTGTGATAGTGGACCTACACTTAATAGGTGATTTGCACTTTGGTAAATGACTTGTGCGATTCCACCTTCAACTTTTTGCAGCTACTTCCCATGTGTAGTCCCTTTTTAAGGGAACTGTCCTCGCTGTCTCTAATACAGTTTGTGGCTCAAGGAAAGGGGGGAATTTTCATAGTGTACCCCGTATTGTAATTAAAAAGCTTTTATTGCATTAAACCCTCTAAATTCTTCTTATAACTGTAATGTCTGCCTTTATTTTGTTAAGTGCTGCGCAAACTGTTTGCGCTATATAAAACCTGTATAATAATTAAATACTCACATGAAATAAAATGCATAGAGCAGTAATCTGACCAAAATACTGGAGAACCTCACCAACCCCACTCGACGCGTTTCGTCATTAATCACGTGACTTCTTCAGGGTATGAAGCCTCGTGACACCAGCCGGGTTAAATAAGCTGCAGTTGTTTACTGTTTATTATAGTAACCTGTTGCCACTTACTATGCTAGAATCCTTCTCCAATTATGGCAAAAAAAAGTAAACCCGTAAAGATTAAATTCATAATACTCAATCTACACTAGTAATTTAGCAGCAACACACTATAGTATAAATTATATAACGGCAATAAAAATAAAACCTTATAAAAAAAAATGCACATCATTTTAGACTAAAAAACAGGTGTGGTCTAAAATGCTAGAATATGCATACCTAATTTATTTTAAAATTCATATTTATTAAAAGACTGTTATTATTAACCTCAAATGTGTTCACATATTAAAGGATAAGCTCGCCTTTTAGAAAAAAATAAGAAATGTAAAAAAAATTTGGAGCCTGCAAAGCATTGCACCAGTGATCAGAAGATCACTGGTGCCATGCAGATCTCCTTCAGATCTGTCAGTATATCTGTGTACCCATACATCCTGTACGGGCAGGCAGATACACTGACAGGAACAAATCAATGAACTACAAGCCGACAACCGCAAAGGATGCCGGGACTTGTAGTTCATTCACACACAGGGCTGTGTGAACGAATGTCGCGGCCGTTACTGCTGCCACGAGAAGAGAGGGCAGCGGCTGCAGCATTGGGAACATGTTACATGTTCCACCCTAAAAACGATTGGAACATGTAACCTGTTCCCAAAGGTAAACTACATTCCCCCATATATTACAATTAAGACTATACTCCCTCTTGTGGCAGAATTGCTAATTGTACTTGGAAAAAGTAATATTTGGAAATAAAGTAATTTATTACCCGGCGGTAACATCAAATTCTATATTGTGTTTTTTTGGGATAAAGTGTCTCCATTTCAAAAATTCACACTGGCTCAGTTTAATAATTTTATGAATTCCTCATCAGTGAGGTTTAATAATTTATATACCCCAGAATGTGAATAGAGCTGTATTTTTTATTTAGTTTTTTTTGTTAATGGAATTGTGGAAAGTGTTTAGATATACTGTGTTCCTTATTGTCCTTTATAAATGTTCAGGATATGTTTTCCTATGCACTTCCATATTAGTATTTTTGCTCACATGTTAAATGACATGGATGCTGAAGATCATATACAGCTTGTTTTGGATCACAGAAGTGCAGTTCGTTCTGCACTCCTGTGACCCATTTTCAGCAGACAACGGGCTGAATTACACTGCTGGCTGACATCACAGAGCCAATCCAGGCTCAGGAAAGATTGTGACTATATGGTCAGGATCCGCCCACATGCCTGGAACGGCCCCAGGCTTAGCCTCCACAGCTCAGCGCTCCAATGAGCAAGGGGGGGTTGTAGAGTAGAGAACTGGTGACTCGTAGGCACCAGCTTTCTGCTCAGGGAGCCCTAAGAACTGAGCAATTGGTGGTGTTTGATTACTCGGTTCTTCTCAGTCTTAGAGCCGGCGGGGGAAAGATGCAGCATCGGACAGATGCTGCATCCACTTAAGTGAGTACGATTCCAAAAAAGAAAACATTCCCATACATCTCTTTTTAAAATCCCGTGTAACCATGTTCTTGAAGACTTCTACACAGCCCTTATTGTGTACTGCTGAGTTAACTAGTAATTTGCTTGTAATAACTCTCTTCCTGATTTGTTCTATACAAATATTATTGGGTTTAGTCATATAGTTTTCTGGTATACTTCTGTATATCAATGTATGCTTCAAATTTATTTCAAGCTTTTCTAGGTGCATATTTCAAGCCTTTATCTAGGACCCTCAATTCATCAAGAAATTGCGTACAGACAGGGGATAAGATATAGGGATATGAAATACCAGTTGCTGTACATGGCAAGCCACAATTGCTGCCTATCAGAACAACTGCAGAAAAACTGCATATAGATATAGTATGTATCCCAACGTAACCAATGGCTTAAACAGCAAATAGGTAGACCCATAGTTCCCTGTCTGAGCAAGTGGTGGCCTATGTTTCTGTTTCAATCGTTTTTATTCAGTTTATTCATTTCTAACAAGTGGTTAATATGCAAAAGTTCTGCCCACGCAGGGGCTAGCATTGAATTTAGAACAAGTATTCGCTCATAAGAGCAAAAATAAAGCGACACAAATAAAAAAAAATGCAACAGTAGTAAATTCACGTGTAAAGGCGTAGCCAGTCAGTGTCTGCAGTGTCCTTCACACTTGGTCAGGCAGTGAGCACCACCAAAATCTTTGGCTCGCTCCCATGTCCCCAGTTGTCTGGGGCAGTGCCTCTCTCCCTATTAGGCACAACTGTGAGTGGTCTGCTAGCAGCCAAAGGGGCATTCATTCCTCTCAGAAAAAGCAGAAGAGAACCACCTACCTCTTTCCCCATTGCTTTGTGGGATCTGCAGTTTTCTCCTCCCAGCTCACCAAGATAGCTCAGTCTGTCAGAACTATACCTCCCACAATCCTTGTAATTCATATCCTGTGTGCCTCCCTATTGGGTAGGGTCAACACTACCTTTACATGGCTCTACAATAAGAGTCCCCTTCTATAGATGTGCCTGTGTAAAGGTCTCCTGTGCTCCCAGACACAGAATCATTTTCCTGTCAGTGCTGCAGACTGGTCTACACACAAGACAGTGTTCATTAGACATGAGAAAGATGTTTCTGATAATCAGTCTCACCAAAAACAATAAAAATCTTAGCTGTGAAAGAAAATATATTCTTTGCTAAATTCAAATGCATCCTATCAACAGGGCTGGTGGGGGGATCTGCAGATCAGAAAAGATTGGGAGTGATTTCATATTAACAAGCGGGTAATCACCCTCTTGTTAACATGATACATTGGGAAGCTCCTGCCCTCTATCCAGGACTGCAGCTTCTCCTGCCCCCTGCCCTGCTGATAGGCTGACATAATTCGGGAGAGAACACACAGGCTAACGGCCTCTGCCCTGCCAAAGGAAGAACTGTGAAAGCAAGGCAGGGATTAAAAAGGGGGGTTGCATGACTGCAAAAGGCACTGTGACAGGTTTGTAATTGCTAGGGGCATTGTAATGTAAAGGGGCACAGTGATATAAAGTGGACTGCACTGTAAAAATAGAATAAAAAAGATTACAAAAGAATATCATGTTCTCTATCTAACTTCTCTGCTACTGTTCTCTAAGTATGTTTGAAAAAAGTAAGGGATTTGGATCCACGGGGCCATGGCGACCCGCCGAATATTAACAAGAGTTGGACCCACCATGTGGACTATTTTAATGCCTAGTTCTAACCGGCAATGATTGGGAAGACCTGTCTTAATACTTGTACTGTGCACATTGATGTACTATCGCTTCTGTCTGTTGATTGTAATGCCGCGGTGGTTCCTTTGGACCCACTTCCCTGTTCATAAATAAATAATAAAAAAATAAAAAAAGAATATCATGTAATAGAGTAAAACAGAACAAAATAGGATAGAAAATAAGAAGAATAGAATGGAATAGAAAAGAAAAAAAGGAATATAATTAAATATATTATAACCATCTTCTGAAACCTGAATATAATTAAAAAAACAATAGACTAGAAATAATATAACCATATTCCAAAATTCAATTAGAATCAATTCAAATTTCAATAGAATAGAATAGAAAAGAATAGTATAGAATAGAAAATAACACAATAGAATGAATATAACCATCTTCCTATTCTGATCTATTCTATTCAAATGTATTCTATTTGAATTTTGGGAAATTGTTATTCTATTCTATTCTATTTTTTTTATTCTATTATTTTCTTATCTATTTAAATTTAAAGTTTATTCTATTTGAAATTCGAATTTCAGAAGATGGTTATATTCTTTTTATGTTATTTTTTTTTTTAGTTATTTCGAAATTGTTTTAATTTGGAACGAAAGAAACTGCACATGTCTACACACTGCCTTACCTTTCAGAATTATGAGATTAGTGCCTGAGCAAGCTATTGCCAGGCCGAGGCACTGAAGCAAGAGGGCAGTAACCAGATCGAACCCTATGCAAGCACAGACTCTCAAGCAATTTAATGAATGAAATGTAATTTGGCTTTAGTAGTGAGCCAGGGAAGTATCTGGGGCTCTGACAGGAGATGTCTATGTCTTTTACTTTGCCTGCCATCTTTACTTTAATAAATAAAGGGCATGAAAATCTACATTTCTAAAATGTTACCTTTTTATATCACCCAACAGATTTCCCAGAAAAGCTAATACAGCCTCCTACCCCCACTGAAGACACTGAAAGTAAAAGACTGACATCACTAGAACAAGGTAAATATGGTTTATATATATATATATATATATATATATATATATATATATTAGTATATACACTGATCCGCCATAATGTTAGGATCATTGACTGGTAAAATGGATAACCTTGATTATCTTGTTACAATGGCATCTATCTACGTAAGCCTAGGTTCACATTTGTGGGAACCAGCACCATTACAGTCAATACACCCCCAGATCAGTTCACAGATCGCAGTGCGATCAGTAGCGGCTTTTTTTTCGGGGTATCGTCGGGTCAAGAATAGATTACTTCGCTGGAGTTGTTTTTTTTTTTTTTTTATAAAGTACATGTACCAAGCTGGCTCTTGTTTTGTTTTTTTTACACTTTTTTTTGTGGTGAAATGGTAGGGGTACAATGGATCTGGGTACAATGGACCCCTTGATAAAGAGGGCCCCCCGCCTGCAGACCCCCACAACCACCAGGCAAGGGTTGTGGGGATGAGGCCCTTGTTACCATCAAGCATCCCCCCATGTTGAGGGCATGTGGCCTGGTACGGTCCAGGAGTGGGGGCGCTCTCTCATTCCCCCCCTCTTTTCCTGCGGCCTGCCAGGTTGCGTGCTCGGATAAGTGTTTGGTATGTATTTTGAGGGGGGGGGGGGCCCTATGCTATTTTTTTTTTTTAATTGGCGCCGGGTTCCCCTTAATATCCATACCAGACCTGAAGGGCCTGGTATGGAATTTGGGGGACTCCCACACAGATTTTTTTTTTTTTAACTCAGATCCCCTCCTCCTTTCTTCTCCAGCTCTCTGCTCCACACCTCAGCAATGCATGATTGGGCATGCTGAAGTCATGTGGTGACTTTTCTGGGTTTTGACTGGATGTTGGTGATCATAGCAGAAGTTCAGTGTAAGAAATACACAGGAGAGAACGCATGTTGAAAAGGGGAGTGTAGAAGTGGGCGGGGAGTCTACTGACATCACGACTCCACCCACAGAGCTCCGGACAACAGACCCACCCATAGAATCTGCAGTTTTTCCGGTCTCATAACAGACATTTTGCAGGTAAGGATACATGCAGGAGGGATGTATATCCTTATAGATCAGCACTATGACAGTATTTTAGAAAGGATGAGAGTGGGTTTACATCCACTTTAATTAAGTTTGTAGCCAATAGGCCAAAATGTTGAAACTATATAAATAATTATTATAATTTTGCTTCTGTCTGCTTTCTTTTGTTTTAATAAAGGCATTAATGGGATCCCTACTGCTTTGGAAGTGCCTGTGCACACTGGGCCATTTCGTAATGTTGGCTTATCTCGGGCTGCTCGAACACACAAGCTGCGCAAGTTGCGAACGCCAAGCAAATGTCGGGAGTGTAACAGTTATGTGTACTTCCAGGGAGCAGAGTGCGAGGAGGTGAGCTTAGGAATAACACTTCAAATATGTCTATTTAAAAGAGAAGTATGGGTTTTCCCACCATCATAATTACATCAGTGGATGCAGCATCGGTCCCCCGGAAGCCTCTGCTTTAAAACCTGAGCAATCAAACACAGCCGACAGCTCGTTTCTCACAGCTCCCTGAGCAGAGAGCTGCCGACTGTCAATCACAGCTCTCTGCTCCTCACAGCAGAGAGCGGACTTCAGCCTGCTCTCTGCTGAAAATGGGGTCGCAGGAGTACAAAACAAATTGCACTCCTATGATCCATAACCGAAGCCTAGCAAATCGAGCTTTGGCTGGACTTCTCGGGCCAGATTCTCAGCGGCGTTACGACGGAGTATCTCAGATACCCAGTCGTATCGCCGTTTTTTTTGCTTAGCATCACTTTGGCATAGATACGCTTCTACATCCGACAAGTGTAAAACCATTACACTTGCGGATCGTAGTTGTAATGACAACTCCGGCCACTAGGTGGCCTTTACATTGTTTTTGCATTTGCATATGCAAATGAGGTAGTACGCCGATTCCCGATCGCTTTTACGCCGCCCCGTCGTCGCGTACGTCGTTTTCGTTCGCGTAAGGTTACCCCAGCTTCTATGTGGAGTAACCTTACGAAGTACCGTCGGATGCCGTCGGATGCCATGTTAAGTATGGCGTCGGGTCAGCGTCGGCTTTTTCCGTCGCTTACGTCGTTTTACTAACTCGTTTGCGAATAGGGAGTTGCGTAAATGACGCTCACTACGTTTTGACGTCGGTTTCAACGACGCTTTCCGACGTGAGCTGGAGCATGCGCACTGGGCTTTTTCCCCGGCCGGCGCATGCGCAGTTCATTCGACGCGGGGGCGCGCTTAATTTAAATACAAGCCGCCCCATTTTAATTGCGCGGGTTTACGCTGCGCGATTTACGCGACGCAGGCGAAACCTATGAGCAAGTGCTTTGAGATTAAAGCACTTGCTCTAGTACGATGCGGTGGCGTAGTGTAACTGGCTTACGCTACACCGCCGCAATTCTTAGAGAATCTGGCCCCTCCTTTTTAAGGTAGGAAGGGAATATCTGTGAGCTTTACAGGGCTTATTATACAGTACAGAAAAGTGTGTATTTCTAATTTTACAGGTAACAAACGCCATTAGAATATTCAGTTGTTGACTGTCCTAGACATGGTACACGTTAAACTAGGCCTAACTTTTTGACTTTTGTTTTTGCCGATTAAAATTCAGAATGACTTCTAAGATGGCATTACATATTATAGTTGCTACATAGGGCAATGCCAACTAATCCTGCTGTTCTCAATATCATTTTCCTGTTTTACTTTTTGTATGGAATAAAACCCTTTGCCCATGCTTGCCAATGTACAGATCATTCTGTTGTTGCCCGAGTACTCCGGGTTTTGGTATCTGTTTCACCCAGTGGACCTTTCAGATTTGAAAAGTAAATGTATGGGTTTCTAAAAGCTTATGCTCTTTAATGTTAGGATGAAGCTATGTTTTAAGTTTCTTTGCAAACTCCATATTTGAGTGGTTTCAGATTCGAGTGCATTTCATGGCATCTTATATATTTTCATATAAATTCTAAATTGTACTTACTGTAGAACATATTTATTCTATGTTCTCTTCATTTTCTTGTTTCTATTTCCTTAGTGCTCCCTTGCTTGTCACAAGAAATGTCTGGAAACTCTGGCTATCCAGTGTGGACACAAGAAATTGCAGGGTCGGCTTCTTCTGTTTGGCAGAAACTTCTCAGAGGCAGCACAAAGGTCTCCAGATGGAGTGCCTTTTCTTATCCACAAGTGTGTCTCTGAGATAGAAACACGTGCGCTAACCATGAAGGTGACACCTGTGTTTGTTTTATGTTCTGCACGCTATAGCCAATTGTGTTGGTTTTAGCTGAATTTTTGTAGTGCTAATCCTGCTGTGCTTGTTCTGCAGGGTATATACCGAGTGAATGGGGTAAAGACCCGGGTGGAGAAGCTGTGCCAAGCTTTTGAAAATGGCAAGGAGCTAGTTGAACTTTCTCAAGCATCCCCTCATGATTTGAGCAATGTTCTTAAACTTTATCTCCGACAGGTAAGATACAGCACATATATCAGGGTGGCTGTGTGCACCTCATTATTTCTCATTAGTAACCCTTAGAATTTTACGCTTATTTAGCTACCTGAGCCTCTAATGCCATTCCGGCTGTACAATGGCCTTATGGGTCTTGCAAAGGAAAGCCTACGAGGCTCCGAGTCAGGTAAGCCATCCCGGCTGGAGAACAAAGGACCAGATACCGAGCCAGAGGTACAAGCCATGGTGGAAAAACTTAAGGGGCTGCTTATGGAGTTGCCTCATGAAAACAAAGTCACGCTGGAGTATTTGATAAAGCACTTGTGCAGGTATGTTGGCTGTTGGGGACCAGTGATGGTTATACATGAACTCTTTTAGTCATAAAGACCAAATGACGACTGCTGTTAATCTACATATGAACCAAAATAGACACTTCCTTGTGATGATGGCACACTGGGGGGGTGGCGGCATTGGCGGTAAAACGCTGATAGTTTTAGCGGCACTTTGCCTCTGTTATAGCGGTGCTTTTAACCCCCACTAGCAGCTGAAGAAAGGGTTAAAAGTGCCCGTGTTGTGGCGCTCCCGAATTGCTTTGCAGTCGCTTCAGAATTAGTTTCAATGGGCAGGGAGTTTTTTGAGCGGCGTATACACTGATGTGTGAGCATAGGGCACCCCCATCCAGCCTGGCAGTGCTCGTGGAGGGGCCGTTTCTCTTCCTTACACGAGGGTTCTCGTGCTAATGTGCAGGAATGAATTCCTCACACTGGGAGTCCTGGACCCCGCATTGTCTCCACCAACTCCAGTTGGAATGCCTCCCCCTCCCATCTCAGGCGACACAGAGAGAGAACCAAGGTGAGTCAGTGTTCAGTGTGCTGGGGGATGGCATCCCTTTACACGTGCTCTGGGCTGCCCCTGCTCTAGATGTTTTATGGCATGATAGATTGCATAGGTTACACAGCCCCTGCCCATTCCTGCGCCTCAGTAGTCCATCTAGTTTTAGCGGTGCTCTGTCATTTTAGAGGTACATTTAACCCCCACTAGCGGCCAAATAAAGGGTTCCAAAGGCGCCAAAGCGCTTTACAGGCACCGCCCATTAATTTCAATGAGCAGGGGCGCTTTAGGAGCGGTGTATACACTGCCCCTAAAGTGCCTCAAAGAAGCTACTTGCAGGAATTTTTTTGATGTCCTGCCAGCTCACCCCCACTGTTGTAAAAGCACTTGGGCTCTCACACTGGGATTGCAGATGAGGCTTTTTTCAGGTGCTTTTTTTTTAATGCTAAAGCACCTGAAAAATGCCTCCAGTGTGAAAGGGGACCATCTCCTGTACCATGTCTGGAGGCTCTAAAAGATGCTCTCTGTGTCCATCAGAGCGGTCCCCCTCCAGGTCCCAATAAAGTACTCTGCTTCTCTTCCTGTATTTTGTTTATTGTCAAGAGATCCTGTAAGGATCCCAGGTTAATGAATACTTTGTGGGGGAGCATCTCTGTGGTCATTGCCATAGAAACATTTGTAAAGGGGAGGGGTTAGTAAAAGGACCACACCCACATGGGGCACCAGAAATATTCCTGCACCCAGGTGCCTGTGACCCTAGGATTGTCCCTGGGTGCTCTGCATGGGCAAAGCACAGGTTTTCTTTATAGTAACCCTGTAATGTAAGAAGTGTGCGGTATGCCATTTCTGGCCTACTTCTAAAAATGCTAGTTGCCTGGCTGTCAGTACTTTTACATCACAGATACGGAACAAGCAAACTATTGACAGAATTTCTTAAATCTATACTTTTTTGAGACTGAGCTAAAACAGTCATGGAATTAGTATTTTAAAGGAGAGTGCAGCAAAAGCAGCCTCTATTACTGTATTCTAAACATTTCAATTTTAATACCAACATATGATAATTTTCCCATGTAGAGTTTCAGAGATTGAACAACAGAACAAGATGAGCCCAAGCAACATAGGTATCGTTTTTGGGCCTGCATTGATGCGACCACGGCCCACAGATGCAACTGTATCTCTTTCATCTCTTGTGGATTATCCTCATCAAGCACGAATTATTGAGGCACTTATTGTCTTCTATGACGAAATCTTTGAGGAGCCACCCTTAGACCTAGACAGGGTGTCAAACAGTGATGTAAGTAATATAATGTATTTATCTTCAGGCTGGGTTCACACTATTGCGAATTGGATGTAGTTTTTCCCTGCATCCAATATGCAAAAGCAGGAGATTTTGACCAGCTTTCTATGGAGCCAGTTCACATATCGCCCCAGCAGGTATGGTGCGTTTTGTGTGTCTTTTGGTCTGTTTCAGGTCTGAATTCAGCCCACATTGAAATCGTTCCTGAAACGGTGAACCAGGACATACCGGAACCCTGCCGAGAGACGGATGCAGCGATGGTATGAACCCAACCTTAATCAAATATTTCACAACTGTTGTCTTAACACCACATGCTCTTTTGAAGGAAACACCATCAGAAGGAGTTGTCCCCAGGCTTCAAGTCACTACTGAAGAAGAAGAGACCAGTGTGACCAAGGAGTACCGAAGTGCAACATTCAGAGGTGAGCTAAGGCACACATGTAAACAATTATAGAGAGGAATGTATAGGTGATGGAGGTGGTGGCGCTGTCACTAATACGTTGTTTGACTAACCCAGTAAAGTGATGGGTAAGTTTTAATGGGACAACATTCCCTCAAGTGAAAAATAAAACAGGTGTAATAAAAGAAATATCCTAATAATGAGTGGCAGTGATGGTGCTTCCCAGTGCTGCCAGTGGTGTGTCACCAATAAGAAAAGTTATTTAAAATTAAAATAAAAAATAAAAGGGTAAAGTACTAGGTGTGTACTTGCAAAATTACACCACGATCTAGTGCAATAAATTGACAATTAGCAAAGGCTGATTTACAATTGCGCAAATGTGCAGTGAGTTGATTCACATTGAAGGATGAAAAAGTGGTCAAGTAAACACAAATGATTCCCATAAAATAGTCCATAAGTTATAAAGCAGGTGAATGTGGGTGATGTGACGATCAGGGTGCACCTATATAGGTAGGTGATACATCAAGTGGATATCGCAGTGGATCCGGTGCTCCCCCTTATGGGTCCCCACTCACCAGAGGCAGTCACCCCTGCAGGGGTAGAATGCGTGTCAGTCAAGGCGTATGCTCCACCGTGTCGTGGCTCCTTCTCCTGGGTTCCAAGTCACCTGGGTTGCTGATGTGTATCCTTGTTAGGATTCAAAAAATTCCTCCAAAGCAAAAAAGAAAGGCTTCCATAGTGTGGTATGTTAACAGTAAAAAAATAATTTTATTGGCACTGCCAAGCGAAAACACAGGCACAAGTGCACGGATACAAAAAGTTTAATTTTAAAAAGAAAGAAAAATAGTATGTCGTGCGTTCCATACACAATTCGCTGGTGATCCCAGAAGGGATCACCAGTGAATTGTGTATGGAACGCACGCCGTTCCCATGCTGGTTCGATCAGTAAGCGGACATTTTAGTGCTTGCTATTTGCAGTGCCTATGTGTGCTTAGAACATAGGATACTGTTCGTTTGTTTTTACAACCTGTTTTTTAATTTGACTACTTATTGTGCTGGAACCCTGGCCCAGCATGGTGTCATGAATTTTATTTTTCTTTCTTTTTAAAATAAACTTTTTGTATCAGTGCACTTGTGCCTGTGTTTTCGCTTATCCACTGCGATATCCACTTGATGTATCACCTACCTATATAGGTGCACCCTGATCGTCACATCACCCACATTCACCTGCTTTATAACTTATGGACTATTTTATGTGAATCATTTGTGTTTACTTGACCACTTTTTCATCATTCAATGTGAAACTCACTGCACATTTGCGCAATTGTAAATCAGCCTTTGCTAATTGTCAATTTATTGCACTAGATCGTGGTGTAATTTTCTCATTGCAAGTACACACCTAGTACTTTACCCTTTTATTTTAATTTTAAATAACTTTTCTTATTGGTGACACACCACTGGCAAGCACCATCACTGCCACTCATTAGGATATTTCTTTTATTACACCTGTTTTATTTTTCACTTGAAGGAATGTTGTCCCATTAAAACATACCCGTCCCTCTACTGGGTCAGTCAAACAACATATTAGTGACAGCGCCACCACCCCCATTACCTATACATTCTTCTTATATACCCCCTTCGGGGAGTCATATTTAGGGGGGGCTGCAGTCACACACACTCTTCCTATTACCCCAGATTAAGCTATCCCAAGCGCAGCTTCTACCCTCTTTTACAATTAGAGAGAGGGCTTTTATTCACTTTACGGTGTCTGGATATGGTGGTCATAAGCTGGATCTTGTCATCAATCAAAATTTCTTAGAGATGTTGATCATACAATAGAAATGTGTATACACAGTGGATATAAAAAGTCTACACACCCCTGTTAAAATGTCAGGTTTCTGTGATAAATCATTTCAGAACTTTTTCCACCTTTAATGTGACCTATAAACGATACAACTCGGTTGAACAACAAACTAAAATCTTTTAGGTGGATGGAAGTAAAAATAACAAAACTAATGTTTGCATAAGTGTGCATACCCTTAACCACTTAAAGCAAAGTTCCACCTGTTTAAAAGTCAGCAGCTCCAAAAAGTGTAGTTGCTGACTTTAATAAATCAGACACTCATCTGTCCTACGGTTCCTCTGCCCCTCCTCTCTGTGGCACAGACATTGTAACTGTGGGAGCACAGGTGTAGCTTCACAGCAGGGCACGCCCTGCGCATGTCGCACTATGTGCTGTGAATGGCCAGGCAATCTGCAGGGAGTGAGGGGGGGGAAGGTGAACTTCCTTCTGTCGCCACAGAGTCCTGGGAGGAAGTGGGAGCCTGGCTTCCCTTGCAGCAGGGCTGTGCCCACACTAAGGGTTAATTGCTTATTTTTGTCTATGAGAGAGCTGAAAGGAGATGGAGGGATAGATATATCCACACACTTGAGCCTCCCTGCAGCTCTTGCACACTCTAGCAATTTTGAATCCTGATGTCATATCTACTCTGGACATGAATATGCCAGGAACAGTCCACCGCTGGATCTTTAGGAGCACCGTGTGCCATAGGCAGAGGATCAGGCGAGTGCAAGGCTCTTTTCCCCTGGACAAAATTAGCACTTTTGTTTAGTTGGAAACCTGCACTAAAGAGACGAGACTGCCATTGCTTCTGGCTTTTATATAATACTAGTTGCCCTGGCTAGTACCTTCTAAGTTGCTGACTCCAAATCAGAAGGCCAAGAGTTGACTTCATTTTGACTTCCCAGTTCAGCCTACTTGTGTGCCAGACAGACAAGCATGTTGCACTTGCAAAGGGACAGCAATGGCAGCCTCCATTTTATCAGTGCAGACTTTAATGACCTTTATTTTTGTTTCAGAGTCAGTTGGATCTGTGGATTCAGACACTGAATCAGATGGTGGCGAAGACTTGCCCAGGCAATGGGAAACCATGGCCGCATGTGGTCAGCTTTCAAAAGAAGCCATTGACACCGGCACAGATGACATCCCCTACATTGGAACAGATGTACAGTCTGAATCAGAAGAAGAAAATTCTAAAATTCAAGATCTAGCAGGAAGCAACACAAATCAGTCCAACAATGTGCGATTAACCACTCAACTTATGAGACGCCCTTTGCATTGCCAGCGTACACTTCCTGTTATCCGTTTGTTACAAGGAAGATCCGCACTGAGCTCTTCATCTGGCCGCTATCCTCAGTTTGTATAGGGCACCAAAACCTCCGATGTGCGTTTTACAATCCAGTTACCTAAATTAGCTACAGGTTTTTTTGGACGTAGCCTTTTCACCTCTACCGGTATTCTAGTTCCAGCCAAGTGGCCTAGTGAATTAGAATTAAATTCACTGTCACAGAAAATGTATGCAGCTTAAGTCAAAGACTAACATTGTTTGCAACAGAAGTCTAAACAGCCATGCTATTTTAACATTGGATAGAATGGAGAAGGGATAGACGCAGCTTTCAGCTTTGTGTGTACAGAATCCACATGAACCTGTAACCTCACCATAAATGGTACAAGAGAACAGACATCAGCTCTGCATCAGTGGTCATGCAGAGACTTTTAAGAGATTGTGCATATAATTATAAAAGCTTGTGTGTCTGATATGTATTGGCTTGAAATAAAGGGTCACTTTTTTTAATAAAAAAACAAAACAAAAAAACACTTATTTGCTTTCCATTTATTGGGTATTAGGCATGAAAACCACTTTATAAAAGCTAAATACATGTCACCTGCCCCATTTACAGAAAGAAATTTTAAATACAAAATTATACTCCTAAATTGTTGTTCCGTCAGAGTATGCAATATTTATTTTCCCAATATAAAAAATAGAGGGGCCTGCTAACTGAGCAACTTACAGAAGTGCCGTCATTTAAGCGTCAAGAGTTTCTCAGTTTTCATGAATCAGAGTACATGTTCTTGGAGTCTCTTCTGCTGGCTAGCTCTGGTTTGCCTCCATCTTCAAATACTGCACTTCAGAAGTTTGTTTTCCCAGGGCAAAAAACACACCTCACTGGACTAATCGGTATGTAATGTAACGACCAGCAGTCTCACTAGGACGAATAATCTTTACCACCTATGGAAGAGCAAGCAAAAGAATTTAAGTATACAACATAGAAGTACCACACAATATAGAGTTTGGTGACAAAAAGCAACTTGCAATGAGATTTTCCAGTTTACCCAACTGCAGCAAGGCATTAAAAGGTTTTCAACAAGCTTCTAAGCAGTGCTGCAGCTTGCTTGACCATTTGCCACTCGGCCCAATTCTGACACTTTGCTCCTACATGCGAGGATCAACTTTTGTTTGCTAGAAAATTACTTAGAACACCCAAACATTTTATATTATATTACATATTTTATATTAATATCTATACATCACACAGGCCCTATAGAATAAAATGGTGTGCATATTTTTGTTCCAGGGTTTTCAAAACAAGATACATTTTGGGGGGGGGGGGGGGAGAATACAGACTAAAGTTAGCCCATTTTTTTTTGGTATGTTGTTAAAGCTGAATATATCATGCTTTAAAAATTGTGTCTGCCCATAGAATGGCAGCATACTACTGTGCTTAAAATTCTCCATAGGCGACGCTTTGAAAACCTTTGCAGGTTATCAGTTTAGAGTTGCACAAGAGGTCAGGTCTGGTGCAAGAATTATTGCGCTCGATCTGTTATGCACAATATATCTTGCATGTGTGGTGCGACCACAGTTTACATTTTTTTTTTTTTTACGCTTTTTTTAGATCAACTTTATTGCCATCACAAGGGATGAATATCATGAAACTCCCATGCAGCCAATCAGACACAGATCAGTCTGATCGACTGCTTTTTGGCCACTGGTGGCCAGGTAAACTGAGGTGGAACCGGAAGTGACGACATAACTCATCACTCTCGGTTTCCAGGATAACTAACTCCAGGCTTGACTTAACTTTGAATATTGGGCCAAACAACCCATTTCCTTTAGAAAGGGTGCACTGTATAAACTATGCAACATCAACGCTATGTTGCAGCAGCAGGATAGGGACTTCCCATCCTGTTCCTAGAACAAAGAGGGAAGGCTGAATGTTGGTCAGCTAGTAACAGGAAGCCTTGTATATTCTAAATTTAAGGCTTCATCTGAATGGCGGAGGGTATGACATCATTCACCCACCCCAGCCAACGATTAGCCTTTATGTGGTTTAAAATTGCCTAGATGGGTGGGTAACAGTCTCAAGCAGTGGGCATTCCTTGACAGACAGAATTTACTTGCGCACCAGCCTAGGCAACACCTACATGTGTGGCTGACACTCCACGAAAAGAACGAACATCCAGTAGTTGAAGCAGGTGGGCCGCTTCCTGATGACGTAATCCACGAAACGTACGTCGAGGCGCTAACCAAATCACGCTTTTCCCTACCACTTCCGATTTCCGGGTCCGTTGGTTTTCGACGGTGGAACGCACGCCGGCTATCGAAACCAGCGGTGCGACGGACTTTCGATCCATCTCGAATCTACGGTACTTCGACGGTTGGAAGTACGCCGGCCAGTGAGACGACCAGCGCGACGGACTATGTACCATATCTGAGTTTGATTGGATATCGTAATAACGCTGTAAAGCCTCAGTGCCGGGATCAGGGCACCAACCTGAGTAAGCAGCCATTTGGCATGTTACTTTTTAATTTTTTTAATAAACAGTACTTCACTATGATTGCTCTTTGTTCCTATTTATATGAATGCTGGATCATCTGAACGTGCCTATCTGGATCACTCTGAGTCATCCCATTGACACAGCGGTTTATGACTTCTTTTTTCATTAAAAGAGTCTACTAATATTGGTAAAGGAGCCATTTCTATTGATCTCACCGGGTGCAAACAATATGGTGGAGGTTCCAGAACTGCAATTTTTACGTCTTTGTTTGAACCGAGAATCACTATTGGGTGCTTATATTTTTTAGCACTATTTGGACTCAATTTATTATTTAATAACAATTTTTTGGTTTTCACTGTATGGACTTTTCACTAATAATATATGTTTTTCTAAGAGATGCACATTTTTATGTACATATATACACATAATTTGCATTGTTTTTTGTCATTAGCGCCCCTTCACTTCCGATTCTATGAAGAAGTGCACAGCCCACAGTAAAATCAAAGTAATTACAGTAGAGGAAAGGAGTCTGTACAATTGTTCAAGACTACAGATAATAGTTCAACCTTAACCCCCTTTGCTGCCACGCAAAAATCAAATCACTCCCACAAGCAACAGAAAGTACATTTCTGACCAGGTTTGAGATAGAGTATAGAAGGATTATTTTATTTTTTATGTTGGTTTTCATTTGGAAAGACATTCCTTAACCACTTTAAGACCAGGCACATTCTGACACTTGGTTTACATTTACAAATCAATTTTTTTGCTATAAGATTGCTTAGAACCCCTAAACATTATATTAGCGGTTTTTCAAATGCATTTGGGGGGGTACACCTCAACTTCCTCCTGGGTGAACATAGGACGTCCTGGACTTTGAGTGAATATACTTGGATGATGCCTACAGCTACAGGCATCATCAAGATATCTTTTTCAGTCAGCGATTTCCTGTGTTGTAAAAGCCATTCTCTACAAGCAGCAGGAGGGGACATCCCCCGCTCTCCGATGCCTCTCACATTCGATCAGTGAGTCAGAGATCCAACGGCGCTGCTGTTTTACCATGGAGCTGGCTGTGGACCAGATGGTCCCCGGCCATCTGACACAGGGTGGCTGGAAGCAATGTTATGACACAACTTCCGACTAGCTGGGGAACAAGACTACAAAAAAGGTAGTTCCGATCAGCGGAACTTCACTTTACGGTGGATATCCGCTTTAAGACAAATATTAAGGCCATAGTCACACCAATAAACCACATGTGTACATGAAGTTGTGCCAAGGCTTTGTGCACATTGGGCATTTAGCCCTGATGCGGGAGGCTCCGGCGTTTATCTGTAGCTGGAGGGCACAGATGCATCGTCACAAACTTTGAGATTGTGACAGCTGCTGTGGCCGGTCAGAACTGGGCAGCACACCTAGCAGTATGTATGCTTAGGGCAATGTGTGGAACCACAAGCACTAAAAGATTCAAACATTCATCCATGGGCACATAATATCCAATGTGGCAATGCCGCCAACTGTGTAGCTACGCTTCCCTCCCCCACCAACAAAGTTACCCTCAGACTTTCAAATGAGTCTGGATTCACACTGCAAAATGATGCACAATAGTGTTACTGTGAATTATGATACACTGCAATATACATACGTTGGCAAGGTGTATCGAGGTACAATTAACAGTGTGCTAGACAAAAATAAAGGAACTGCTGGATTACTTTTCTCCCAAGCAATCAGGGAGCCCAGGACAAGGATGCAACCTGCGGCAACCGATACCGGAGATATAAATTAATTACTTTAATAGTCGATGTTGCCGACTTGATTAATCATTTAAAACTTACTGACAAACACTGAACCTACCTGGCCTCTCTTTAAACCAAAATATCTTGCCACTGGGTCTCCCGCCTGAATACGAGGGAGTTGGGATTCTCGTAATTTACTGAATAGATAGTTAAGGTACATACAGAACCAAGGCAACAAAAGATACATGTTCCAAGCTTAAAAGTGGAACTACACTGCATCTGAGTACTACAAACCACAAAAACAGCATTGAATTCATTTTTAATATTCAAGACAACCCCCATCCACCCATGCTTTATTTTGTAGAGAAATCACTTTGAAAAAACCCCTAGCACTTCTGGCTGCGGCCATCTTAAATAAGGGCAGATTTGGGTACTTAGTTCCTGGAATCTATCTGCCCTTAGCTCATACAATATACTTTCCTAGCCATTTACTAATGCGAGCAGCATAAATATTTAAATAGTCAATGTTGATTGAGAGAGTTATACTTTCAAGTGTCTACATTTTCTCCCATTTTAGAGGCGGGGGGGGGGGGGGGGGGGGGGGAGAATGTTAAACCCGCTGTCTCTATTTTTCCTGGTGATCATTGTTACAAAAGGCGGAAACCAGAATAAAATCTAGAAATTATTTGTAACTGGAAGTGGATTAGAATGGATAGCCGTTCAATAGATACACTTCTGCTGATAACTTCTATCCAAGAGGGAATGCGAACTGTCAAATGGTGCAGAAATCAGATCACATGGGTGTGAACATCCTTGTGATCCGATTCTAGTGGTCAATCTGTACTGCTGAATGCGCTTCGCATAGACATCACATGTGACCTGCGGTGCAAATCACATACTATGTCCAACATCGCAGAAGTGTGAACCCGGCCTTAGATGTAACCCTCAATACCACTTAATTACGAACAGGCAAGCTTATTATAGCAGAAGGGACATGCTGCAGTAGTACAGGGAGTGATGCATGCATACAGATTTCCAGTGGGTACTTCAGTGCCTTGAAAACCTAAAAATTGCACTGCCCTAATGAAACCTGACAAACTTAAGACGAGTGGTTGAGAGGGAAAAAAAAATAAAAAATTACCCATTTCCCCCTCAAACTTAGAAACTCAACAGCCAGGGCTTGTCCTTACGTTTTTTTTTATACTGTAGGTAAGGGATAAAAGACCAGTAAAAATGGGTGGAAAATGTTTTTTGCCACTTGTTTTTGTAAGTACAATTAAGGTCACATACGACAAGCTCAGCTGTCCCTGAAATTTCTCTGTCCGATCTTTATCCAAAAATCATACAGCAAGTAAAATAACACGTCACAATTTTTCTAGCTAAATATAAGTAGTTCAGAAATAGAGTTATGTGTAGTAGAAAAATAAATTGAATAACGTATTGAACACGTGAAGAAAGGGAGGTGCAAAAAGGCATGGAAAGCCAAGACACCAGTTGAAATCAGTAATTAAAAAGCACTTTTAGAAAATGTATTTACCTAGAAGATAACTCATGTTTAATGTAAATATATATACACACTCAAAGCCAACCTTTGCTTACCAAAAAGTTTTGGATTGAATTATGAATAAATCAGTCTGAGAAACATTTGCATGTTATCTACAAAAAGGTAGACCACAAAAGGATACTATCTTGCCAGTAGTTCTGTCACTTCATCTTTGGTCATCACCACATGTTCAGGTACCAGCTGGTAAAGAAAAAAAAATATGAAGTCAAGACAATCATGATAGGATTATAAAGCTTGCCAAGCTTCATCCTAGGTCTTCTGATCAGGGGCAAATCTTATGCTGTGCGATAATTAAGGCTCATGCACTTCAAGCATACTAAAATATACCTATCAAAGCTGGAGCAAGGTCCTGGATAAAATTCTCTACAGTACACACGTAGACAATTCTAACTTACATGTGCAAATGTGTCACTTAACAGATTATACTGCAAGGAAAAAAAATGACAATTTGTAGAGTAACAATGTTGTGTTTTTCCAGCTTGTCCTTTCAACAGAAGCCGGTTTCTGTCAGACTTGGCTGCTGTACACATGGGTTGAAAGTCTGACAATATTTGTCCTATTTGTACCCGGCTTAAGGGAAAGAAGCCAACTGAGGGGTGGGCCACAGAAATAAAACACCAACAGGCACACATGACAAAATAGAACTGTGAGCAGCTTAAAGCTCAAAGTGCTGCCCAAAAAGACTTTACAAGCGGACATAAGATGAGGTCTGAAAATTAGCCTGGTTAACCACCACCCACTGCCCTACCGCCTTACACTGTCAATTCACATTTATACTTTTACAGCGGCATTTGTCTTGCTATATTTTCTAAGCTTTTTAACATTTTCCCTACTATTTAGTTAAAGTGTTACTAAAACCCAGAATCTGCATTCAATATATCTGGTCTCCCACAGTACACAGAACTTCAAGAAAAAAAAAAACCCTCTAGCAATACACACCAATCTAAGGAAATGTTCAGAGACTCCAAAGGCTCGGTCTTATCAGGATTGGGGACAATGGAAAGGGAGGATCAGAGAAGACAGGATCAAATAGCCCTTTCACATAATGGAGGATTAACCCCTTAGGTTCCACAATGAGTATAACAAGCATGCTTTACTGCATATTCAGACCGATTTTACGATTGTGGGTTTAGTAACGTTTTAAGCCTTGAATTGGAGAGGTATGTCAAAATGTGGACAGTTTCCCAAAAAAAAAAAATCTTTTGCATTACCCTCATGTTAAGGACCTGAAATAACTCTTTAGGCTCTTGGAGTATATTGGCTCGGGGAGGAAGAGGCAGTTGGTAATGGGAAGGAGCCCAGGTCAACTTTTGCATTGGGACTCACAAGCTTCAAGCTACACCTCTGCTTTAAATTGACTAAGTCGTAAGGGCAGAAGGTTTTTCACAAAAAGAGAGACAAGGATGCGCCCAATCTAAGTGCAATAACGTGTTTAATCCATAAATAAGATACAAAAGGAAACGGCCAAATGGCTACTCACACTTTAAAAGTGGATAATGGGCATGTAAGAGACCGTAGATGTAGTCATCATCCGGTGTATGAGGGGTGTCCGCTCATGGTGGTGAGGTGCTGTAGATGGGAAACACCGAGTGGAACAGCCTGGAGGAACTTGTTGGGAGCGCCGTGTAGGACGGCGTGCGTCTCACGATGGAGCGCAAACACAAGCCAGTCTCACCGGAAATGACGTAACGTGACGTGGCGGGTTTAGATGAGGGAACCAATAGGATGACGCGTTTCACAGCCCAGCTGCTTCTTCAGATCCATACTTGGATTTCTATGGACTTATGAACTTATCATATATTTTTACGAACATTTAATTTGATATTTATATTATCCGCCAAGGTAGTTCTATTATCCATCTCCCCTTGCGCCATCAGACAATATATCTTTGACAGAAGGTTTTTCACCTCAATGCATTTTCTGCATAAGGATAAACCAGAGTAATGAGCTCCCCAGCCCCCCCCCCCTTTATACTTACCCGAGCCCGATGTCAATCCAGCGATCGAGACACAGACAGCAGTGGGAGCTATTGGCTTCTGCTGCTGTCAATCACAGCCAGTAAGGGGGAGTGATGGGTGGGGTCGAGCCACGCCGTGTGTCATTGGACACACCAAGCGGGTCTAATGAGCACGCGCACACAAACATATATTGCAAAAAGCTTGCTATAGGGGCACTCAGTAAGATGGGGGTGAGGAGCTAGGTGTGTCAACAGGGTACGCAAGGAAGATTGAGGCCACACTGTGCAAAACCATTACACAGAGCAACCAAGTAGGACATGTTTATTATTTTACAATCACTTTTAGTTAATTTGCCTGCAATTAAAAAAAATACACAGAACAGCTATGGCAGGTCGCAAAGCAAGGCCCGCTAGTGAAAACAATGATTTGGAAACCATATCAATATGATCTCTAAACCCTAGTGCATCTTCAATAGGTAATGTCCTTCTATAAAAAGGTAGAATATTACTGGATTCACAGTGGGAACATATTACTTCACGATAAAGGCCTTCCAAATTGGTATTGGTCTATAAATGTCTGCAGGGCATGTCATTGTTCTGTACTCAGAGCAGACCCAAGAACTAACACTCCTCTCCCCCCAAATGTGCAATGCTGCTGTGCAAAGGTACACCTGTGCTTCATCCAGAGTGGTAGCGCACAGAAAACAAGAGGTTTTACTGACCAGATGAAAGGAGAGGAAAAAAAGCCTAAGAAAAAGAAATGCAGACACCTCATCCAACGATTGGTAAGCTGCAATACATTACATTTTGGGTCCAGTGCTGTTTTCCTGCAGCCGGTGGTTCTTACCACTGCAGGTGACCACCATCTTGGATGGAATAGTCGGCTGTAGCTTCCTGAGGAACCACAGCCAGCCTCCCACTGGGTATGTGCAAGCAACTTGGTGAGGATTGCACAAGTGGGAACAGGTACTGACAGAAACTTGTAAATCCATTATAGGCTGGGTGCAGGGACTGACATTTTAAATTCCTTAAAGCAACATTTTTGGAAAACAAGATTTAAAACCAAACTTTTTTCATGCAAGCATAGAATTATAATAATAATAAAATAAAAAAAGCATTAAGAATGAAGTTATTCTTCATGCACATGGATAGAATTAATAAACCAAAAGTTCAAATTAAAAACAAGGAAGGGTCAAAAAGCATGAACTGTATTGTGAACTCACCTCATGTTCTGTGATGTTAATCAGAAGCTCCTGCTGCAGAAACTGTTCCAGGATGTACTTGGGAGCCATATCCACCAGTGACTACAAAAAAGCACGAATGAAATTGCCATAAATGTTTTATTACCAAATCTGAAACATTAAACAAGCAGACCTTAAACACTTGCTGACCAGCCATCGAAGTTATACTGCAGCAGGTTGGTTTGGCTGCGTAATCGCCGCAGGTGTACGTTGGGCTCGCATGCAGCGATCTGTGGGCCTGCGCATGCTCCCATTGGCCAGTGGAGGAGCCAATAAACGGGTCCGGCGGACTGCTCGGACACCCGCAATCGTTCCCCTGCAGTGACAGAACAGGGATCTGCCTGTGTAAACAAGGCAAATCTGCGTTCTGACAGAGGAGATCACACAGATCCTGTCTTTCCGCTAGACTATATGTGTGTTGCGTCAGTGAGGGAACACATTTAACCCCTTGAGCGCCCTTGATGTTAACCCCTTTCTTGCGAGTGTCATTAGTACAATAACCGTGCATATTTTTAGCACCAATTACGGTAGTCATGTCACTAGTTCCTCAAATTGTCGAAAATGTCAGTTAGGTGTCCGATCTGTCTGGCGCAATCCATAAAAATAAAAAAAAAACACACACACACATCGCTAGGAGCATAGTGAAGTATATATATATTTTGAATAAAATATTTTAAATTTGACAGTTACCTGCTTGGCAGATGGGGTCATTCCTTGCTGCACAACTATGATAGCTCGGGTAATATTTTCCTCCTGCATCCGCTGACAGTACATTTTTATGGTCTTTATGCCAACCTTTGGCTCCTCTATAAAAAATAAAAAAATAAAATTCACAATACAATTATAGTGAATATATCCATTTAGATTTTAAGGCTATACAGTTTATTTATCCTTAGGTAGACATACACCACTGGGAGAAGGGACAGAGAAAGGGGGTGGGGTTGCTGATCAAGGGCCATGAAGGAGGAAAGGGAAAACAGAATGATGGAACACTGGGAAAGTTAGAGAAGTAGAAATCCATAGAAAGAAGGTGTCAGAACATGAGCTAGTCAAGTATCAGGGAGGTCAAGTGAAGGCCGCAGGAAAAAAAAAAATAGGCATTGAGCTGATCAAGGAAGGGGAAAATGAAAAGTAGAGGTAAAATGGATTGGGGAAAGAGGGAGATGCCAGTGTTAACCAAAAAAGGCCAGAGCACAGAGGAAACTGTGTGTGATCCGATCATGGACCTTTTGGAGAAGCTTGGACATTAAACTAAACCCAAGCATAGGTTAGGAGGCAGAGGGAATATCATTGTGGCTGGTGGAGCTAGCAGGTAAAACTTGATTTTGGACAGGGGAGAAATAAGGAAATGTAAAGCTGGGTATACACACCTCTGGGCTGAATGAAAGAAATCTACCAATTCTTCCATCCATGATAAAGTGTGTGTTAACCAATGCCAAAAGTCTGCCAAGCAAAAATAGGAGAGTTGGAAGTTTTGGTACACAAAGAGAACTATGATTTAATTGGTATTGCTGAATCTTGGCTTTATTCTTCACATGACTGGACTATTAATATTCCTGGCTATGCGCTTTCAGAAAGACAGGGTGAAACAGAGGGGTGGTGATGTCTGTCTCTGAGAAATTATCTCAAAGAGGGTGTGAAAGAGGACCTAGTTGATGGAGAGTGTGATGAGGCTGAAGCATTACAGGTGGAACTGCACATAGGTGTGCGTATTACAAAAGGCAATCATTGAAATTTGTTATAGGCCACCTAGTGTTAATGAGGAACTGCCATTATAAGTGCACTATAAACAAACAATCCCCTCTGTAAAACAAAAAACATTGTGTCCCGGTGTCTTATATATAAAAAAAAAAAATGCTGATCTCCATCTTATATCAGAGCGTCTCCTGATGCGCATGCAACTCCTAGGCTCTCTCCTCACTCCTTCCCGTCTGGCGTCAGCAGGTGGGCTCGGCCCCTTTCCACTATAGTTGCCACCTGGGGAGAGGACAGAGCCAATGAGTCACATGAGCTCCGGTAGACACTCCGAAGTAAAAAAGGTAGAGAGAGAGAGAGAGAGAGAGAGAGAGAGAGAGAGAGAGAGAGAGAGAGAGAGAGAGAGAGAGAGAGAGAGAGAGAGAGAGAGAGAGAGAGAGAGAGAGAGAGATCGGCATCTTTTTTATACAACACAGACACTGGGACACAGAGGGGATTGTATGTTTAAATTGTAGTGGGTTAACAACCACTTTAACTTTAAGAGAAAATTTTCCAAGGATGAGGGCTGCTCTGCAAGACTTAGACTGGGAGGGAATATTAGCATGAACACAGAACAGAAATGAGAATTCTTCAAAAAGACTGAACTTACTGCAAAGTAATAGGTAAGAAGTTTAAAAAGACTAAATAAAAACTGTGGCTCACAGACCAAAGTTAAAAAAGCTATAAATAAGAAAAGCCTTTAAAAAATATAAAATCAAGGAATACTATTATCGTTTAAATGTTCCAAAGAATATAACAAAATTGTGAAAAGGAAATCAAGGAAGCGAAAATTCAAAACGAACGGCAGATTGCAAAAGATAGTATTCAAACGTATTAGTAAAAAAGGCCAGGTCTGAGCATATGGGCCCCTTTACAAACTAATCTGGAGTGGGGACAAACAGAAGGCATATTTATTAAATACCTTCTTCAGTTCTGTGTATACAAAGGAAATAAGGCAACTCGTATCCATAATGGGGATGGTATTAACAGTTTGACACAGCCCCAAAACGTGACATGGTCTAGAAATACTTAGATAAATTTGGATAAAGCATGTGGACCAGATGGCATCCAATATTAACAAGACCAAGGATAAATTCAGAAAAGGTCCAAGCTTTTCTCACCCACATCACTTAAAAGAATTAAGCTCTGAAATTTTAAAGTCGTTATTAATTTTCAGGGACTCTTTAACCACTTGCCGACCACCCTATAGCCGAATTATGGCTACAGGGTGGTTCAATAACTCTGGGAGTGCATGCATTGACGTCCTCCCAGAATCACGCTCCCAGGAATAGTAATGACCACCGGGTCCAGAGGACCCGGCACATAGCGGTAAATGGCCGCTGACTGTGGCAATTTACCATGCGATCGCCAAATGACGGAGCGATCACATGTAAACAAACCGGTGTGATGTCGGTTCCTCTCTTCCCTCTATACAGTGTGAGAGGAGAGATTGGATGCAACAGCGCTGTGGGCTGCATGTGTAGTGCCCACAGCGCTGCTGCTCTGACAACTACAGCCTCCGCCATCTATTCACCCATGCTCACCAATGCCATCCACCCCCAGCCATACTTGGCAATACCCAGCCGTACTGTGAAAGTCTCACACATGTGGTATTGCTGTACTCAGAGGAGTGTTAGAAATATTGTATAAATGGACAATTTTGGGATAAAAAAATTAAAATAAAAAGATTTTGCAAAGAATCGTAGGAAAAAAATTACAGCTGCAAAAAACTCACCATGCCCCTTACCCAGTACATTGGAATGTCTTATTTCGTCAGATATTGGCACCATAGCTTGTAGACTCAAAACTTTCACAAAGACCAAAATATACACCAATTTGGGTTATTTTTACCAAAGATATGTAGCAATAAAAATGTTGCGCTAAATTTTTGAAGAAAAATTACTAATTTGATAAATTTTATAACAGAAAATAATTTTATTTATTTTACGGAATTTTCAGTCTTTTCTTTTAGAGCACAAAAAAACCCAACGGTGATTAAATACCACCAAAAGAAAGCCATTTGTGTGAAAAAAAAAAAAAAAAACACACAAGAATTTGTACTGAATAACTGTCATTCAAAATGTGAGAGCATTGAAAGCTGAAAATTGGTCTGGTTAGGAAGGGGGTTTAAGTGCCCAGTGGTCAATGACTGGCATAGTACCACTGGATTGGCACAGGGCCAATGTGGTGCCTATATTTAAAAAAAGGATAAAAGTCTTTACCAAGTAACTACATACCTGTTTAACTTCTACAACAGACAGTATAGATTTATGAAAGACAGAAGATGTCAAGACAGATTTGTATTTAGGAGGTGGCAAGTAAAACCTTGGACAGCCGAGTGGCGGTGGACGTGGAATACTTGATTTTGCAATAGCATTTGACACCATTCCACCCACACATGGCTCATGTGTAAGGTAAAATATACAGGGTTGGAAATATCAGTTTGTAAATGGAAAGAAAACTGGCTAAAAGACAGAATTCAGAGAGTCGTGGTTAATGATTCTTACTCTGAATGGTCCAAGGTTAACAATGGTGTACCCCAATGTTCAGTGCTGGGACCCCTACTTTTTAATATCTTTATAAATAGGGTTGTCCAGATACTGATACTAGTATCGGTATCGGGACCGATACCGAGTATTTGCGGGAGTACTTGTACTCGTGCAAATGCTCCCGATACCTAAATAGAATACTTTTTTTGTATTTATCAACATGTTCTGTGAAAATTCTTTGAGTTTTTTACTACTGCGTGACAAGCAAATAAAACATCATTTTTATTCATTTTTACTCATTTCTATTCTTTTATAATGTCTTGAGTTAGAGTTCTTCATAATTCTAAAGAAAATATCCTTAGTCTGTATTGTGGTTTGAAAACTGTCACATGACATTTAAATAAAGTATCGGTATTTGGTATCGACGAGTACATGAAAAAAAAGTATCGGTACTTGTACTCGGTCCTAAAAAAGTGGTATCGGGACAACCCTATTTATAAATATTGGGTCTAGGATCAAAAGTAACATGTCTGTCTTTGCAGAGGACACCAAGCTATGCAGTGGAATAACGTCCTCACAGGATGTCTCCAACTTAAAACGACCTCAATGCTCCGTTTAATTGGGCGACTAAGTGGCAGATGAGGTTTAATGTAAAAAAAAAAAAAAAATTAAAGTTACGCACTTGGGGGCCAAGAATATGCATGCATCATACATACTAGGGGGAATAGATGGTGGAGAACAATCTGGGGGTTTTGGTAGATCATAAGCTCAATAATGGCATACAATGCCAAGCTGCAGTTTTCAAAGCGAGCAAAGTCCTTTCTTGTATTAAGAGAGGTATGGACTCCAGTGAAATAATTTTGCCCCTGTACAAATTATTAGTAAGCGCCTCATCTGGAATACCCAGTTCTCAAAAAGGATATCGGGAAACTGGAGAAAGTGCAGAGAAGGGCAACCAAACTGATAAGAGGCATGGAGAAGCTCAGCTATGAGGAAAGATTAGAGGAACTGAAGATATGCTTTCTTGAGAAGGAGATTAAGGGGGGGTAGGATCAACATGTACAGATACACAAGTAGTCCATAATATAGCGAACTTGGTATTGAGTTATTCTCTTTAAGGTCATCACAGAGGACAAGGGGGATCTCTTTACATCCAGAGGAAGAAAGATTTAATCTCCAAATACGGAAAGGTTTCTTCACAGTAAGAGCTCTGAAATTGTGTAATAAGACTCCCTCAAGAGCTGAATAAAATTGGACACTAACATTTATAGGTGGGGGGGAAAATCAGGAAGGAATTTTCTTGCACTGCTGGAGCAAATTGGATCATGCTTTGCTGTTTTTTTGTCTTCTTCTGGATCAACTGTGGGTATAAGATTGTGTATGTAGAATTTACCCTTTTATTGGTTAAGCTAGATGGACTTGTGTCTTTTCTCAAGGCAGACTATGTTAAACAGTGCAGATGAACAAAGCTCCTCTGCTGGCTCCTGTAGCTCCAAGAATACTGCTTACAAATGAATTGTTCGGCTGACAATTTTCATGTGGCTCCTTCAACAAAAGTCAATCCAGTCTTGTCAAGCCAGGCAGTGATGACAGGGCCACCGAAAGCTTAAATCCCGGGCGATTCAGCTTGAATAGGTTAAAAATCAAACTGTGCAAGGCAGCAGCCTTTAGATTTCTGTGTTGCTTAGTGGTGAACGGGAGAGAGAAGCGGAGGCTGATTTTGTTCAGTCATAAAACATCAGGGATTAGGGAATATGGACCAAGTCAACCGTAATTTTTCCCCTGGAGTTCCACTTTAAGGGATATTACCAAATGCTGGAGAACATCATGATAGACTAACTTACCAGGAAAGAATACAAACATCTGATCAGTTGGATCATCATTGTGTGCGACCAACACAGTGAGATCTGTTCTTCGGGGGCGACCCTCACTGGGCTTATCACCAAACTGTGCTTTAAACTCATCCAAAGTTTGATCCAATTCATCTTGTGTCACTAAATATCCACGATCATGGCATAACTTAGGGTTCCAGAGAAGCACAAATGGGGAAACAAAAAAAATGAATTTGATTAGGTTAACTGTGAGAAGAAACACCATGTAACATGTCAGCGCACTGCAATTATATTTATACATTTTGATATACATATGTGGCACATTAATATTTTATCTATCTTTATCTATCTTGACCCGAGAAGTTTCAAAACTGTCTGGAGCTGCCAACATTTAAGCCTCATCCACACAGGACGTTTGGGAAATTCTTCTAAAGCCTTGAAATGTAGGGCCAGATTCAGGTAGGAGAGCGGATCTTTATTCTGGAGTAACGTTCATCATTTACGTTACTCCGGCGAAACTTTAGGAGCAAGTACTGTATTCACAAAGCACTTGCTCATAAAGATGCGGCGGCGTAGCGAAAATGAGCCGGCGGATTTCAAATTGGGCGGGTAGGGGGCGTGTATTATTTAAACTAGGCGCGATCCCGAGGCGAACGTACTGCGCATGCGTCGACTGTCAGTGCGCATGCTCCAAATTCTGTCAGTGAACGTCAATGACGTCAATCCCCATTCACGGACGTTTTACGCAAACGACGTTAAACTTTTTCAATTCGACGCGATCACGACGGCCATACTTAACATAGGATACTCCACCTAGGGGGCATGTTTTTCTTTACGCCGCGTATCGCTTACGCAAACGTCGGAAAGTCACTGCGCCGGGCCCGCGTACGATCGTGAATTGCAGTCTCTCGCTGATTTACATATTCTCGGCATTAATCAGCGGGAACGCCCCGAGCGCCCATTTTAAAATTGCAGTTCCCATACGACGGCGAAATACAATTACGCCGCTCGTATATGAACTCAATCCCGGCGTATCTTGTTTTCTGCATACAGAAAACAGATAAGCCGGCTCAAAGTGTGAGTTATGCTGGCGAATCACTGATACTCCAGCGTAACTCTACCTGAATCTGGCCCGTAGTGTTCTTGTACTCCCCTCGTCCCTTTTTCCTATGTTTTATGCTGAATGTAATAATGTTGTGGTCTCTAGTTACCAAGTTGTCCCATATTACCACATCTGCAATCATATCTATCATTTATAATTACTAGATCTAGCAATGCGTTATTTCTAGTCGGGGGAATCCACCAATTGGCACATGAAGTTGTCCTGTAAGACATTTAACCACTTGACAACCGGCCCATTGCCAAAGTACGTCATGTTTTTACAGATGGATATCTTGGTACCGGCAGCAGCTGCTGCCACAACCGAGATATCCATCTCTTCATGGGCCGGTTCCGTTAATGATAACGGCGGTCTCCGCGGCGAATTTGCCGCGAGATCGGCGTTATCGGTGGCGGGAGAGGGCCCCCCCCTCCCGCGTGCCCTCCGCCGCTTACCGTTGCCGTCGGTAGCGGCGGAGGCGATCGGGTCTGTTCGGCTCCTCAGCGGGGATACGAGTGAGGGAAAAATCCCCCACCCGTCCCCATAGCTCTGCTGGGCGGAAGTGACATCAAAACGTCAGTCCGCCCAGCGTCTTAAAGAGACATTTTTTATGTCTCATGAAAAAATGAATTTTTTTATTGCATTTAAGCCTAAATATGAGATCTGAGGTCTTTTTGACCCCAGATCTCATATTTAAGAGGACCTGTCATGCTTTTTTCTATTACAAGGGAGGTTTACATTCCTTGTCATAGGAATAAAAGTGATATTTTTTTATTTTTTATTTCGGTGTATAAAATTATAAACTAATCTAAAATAAATAAGAAAACAAAAAAATTTAAAAACGCCCCATCCCAACGAGCTCAAGCACAGAAGCGAACGCATACGCGAGTAGCGCCCGCATATGAAAACGGTGTTTAAACCACACAAGTGAGGTATCGCCGCGATCGTTAGAGCGAGAGCAATAATTCTAGCCCTAGACCTCCTCTGTATCTCAAAAAATGCAACCCGTAGAATTTTTTAAACGTCGCCTATCAAGATTAAGGGTAAAAGTTTGACGCCATGCCACGAGCGGGCGCAATTTTTAAGCGTGACATGTTGGGTATCATTTTACTCGGCGTAACATTATCTTTCACAATATATAAAAAAATTGGGCCAAATTTATTGTTGTCTTATTTTTTAATTAAATTTCCAAAAAAAGTGCACTTGTAAGACCGCTGCGAAAATACGGTGTGAGAAAAAGTATTGCAATGACTGCCATTTTATTCTCTAGGGTGTTAGAAAAAAAAATATATAATGTTTGGGGGTTTTAAGTAATTTTCGAGCAAAAAAAAATGTTTTAGTCTCGTAAACACCGAATCTGAAAAACAGGCTCGGTGGTCAAGTGGTTAAGCAATGTCGGGCTGTTAAAGTGGTTGTAAACTTTAAACTACAGGCAAGCTTATAATTATGCTTACCTGTAGCTGCACTGGATATCTCCTAAGGGTCCTTTCACACGTCCGTTCCGCTTGTCCGCTCATTACAAGTCGGTTTACGGACTTGTAATGGGCCCCTATGGGAGCGGATCCGTTAGCGGATGATGCATCCGCTAACGTCCGCAAGATCCGCATCCGTTTTTTCGGACGGAAGAATGTCCTATTTTTCTTCCGTCCGGCGGATCGGATGCAAACGGACAGACGGTCCGTTTCCATACGATTCCCCATAGGGGAGAGCGGAGGAGAGACAGGGTGGTCCCTGCATAGTGTGCGGGGACCGCCCGACAGCTCAGCGGAGACCCCCCCGCTAAGCCGACGGACACACGGAGTGGACCGAAAAACGGACCGCTCCGTGTGAAAGAGGCCTAAGGCTGAATTTACACCTATGCAGTTTTACTGCATTTTGCACTACAGAACATGTTCCATAGGGAACCATCTTAAAGCGGATGGCCCCTTAAAAAAAAAAAAAAATATTAAAAGCCAGCAGCTACAAATACTGCAGCTGCTGACTTTTAATATTAGGACACTTACCTGTCCTGGAGTCCAGCGGCGTCCGCAGCAGAGGACGAGCGTTCGCTCGTCTCTCTGCTGCTCCCCCCTCCATCCATGGTGAGGGAACCAGGAAGTGAAGTGCTCCGGCTTCACTGCCCGGTTCCCTACGGCGCATGCGCGAGTCGCGCTGCGCCTGCCGATTGGCTCCCGCTGTGTGCTGGGAGCCGAGAGTTCCCAGCACACAACGTGAAAAACCTGTCTTTTGCCCGAGACTGCGGGCCAGAAGTGGGTGCAAATACCCGTCTTTAGACAGGTATCTGCACCCCCCTGAAAGGTGTCAAATGTGACACCGGAGGGGGGTTCCAATCAGCGTAACTTCACTTTAGGGTGCAAAAAGCACAAAAAATGCATAGGATGTGAATCCAGCCTAAATCTGCATGGTTTAGGAGATATCCCAGTATTTGCATGTCCCAACGTCATGTAGCACATGCACTTAAGCAATGGCACATACCTGCCATTGCTTTAGTTGTACTGTGCTGTTCCCAGCGTCTTCCGCACGCATGTGCGGGAGTGACGTCGTGGCTTCGGCCAATCACAGCGCCGGAGCCACGATACCCGGAAGCAACCACCGAGATAGACGAGGACAGCTGTGGGGGATTTGTTCTCGGGTAAGCAATTCATAATAAGCGTGTATACTTTATCTTGCAGGCTTTCCCCCCCTCCCCCAACGAGGGTTTACAACCACGTTAAAGCGGATGGCCCACTAGAAACAAAATATTAAAAGCCAGCAGCAACAAATACTGCAGCTGCTGACTTTTAATATTAGGACACTTACCTGTCCTGGAGTCCAGCGGCGTCCGCAGCAGAGGATGAGCGATCGCTCGTCACCCTGCTGCTCCCCCCTCCATCCACGGTGAGGGAACCAGGAAGTGAAGCGCTGCTGCTTCACTGCCCGGTTCCCTACGGCGCGAATGCGCGAGTCGCGCTGCGCCCGGCGATTGGCTCCCGCTGTGTGCTGGGAGCTGAGAGTTCCCAGCACACAACGGGGGGCGACGGGATGTCGCCAAAAAGACTGCGGGCCGGAAGTGGTTGCAGATACCCCTCTTTAGACAGGTATCTGCACCCCCCTCCCCCCTGAAAGGTGTCAATTGTGACACCGGAGGGGGGGGAGGGTTCCGACCAGCGGATCTTCACTTTAGGGTGGAGATCCGCTTTAATGAGTGGGCTGTCCCTTCAGCCCAGTTAATGTTGGGATAGCTAAAGTCCCCCATCACAATGACATTTCTCTGACATTTCTAACTGTGAAGGAGATCCAACTCCACCTCTTCCTTCAGGTTAGGGGGCCTGCAACATACCCCCACTAGTAATTTCCCGCTTACTTCTACCCTTTGGAGTTATACTCCACCTCCCCTTGCCCCATTCCTGATGTCATTCTGCTCTTCTACCTGTAAATCACTCCTGATATATAATGAACACACCCCCTTCTACCCTCACTGTCCCTCAAATACAAGGAATACCCCTGCATGTTTGCCAGCCAGTCACGTGAGCTGTCAAACCAAGTTTCTGTTTTCCCATGAAGTCCACATCCTCCTTGTGTAATAGCAGCTCCATTTTATGGACTCGTTTCCTGTAAACATTTTTGTTTTGGATAATCATTGAAAAAACACCATGTCTAGCCAACACCCTTAATTATTGTGATTGTACTATCTATATTGGAGATTGGAGCAAGCCAAACAGTGCTACTGAGTGCTACTGAGTGCATCCATTGCTCACACAACATGCAAGTAAATGACCGTTTTGGACTCTATACCTGGATTTACAATGTCGCTCATCTATTTGTATAAAGCCTTCCATTGAGACACCTCACTGGCTAGCTTTCCACTGCACACTTCTATGTTGATCCTTGTAAGGTTAAAAAAGCCCCCCCTCAATAGACTTGCATTGAGTTAAAGAGGAAGTAAACCCCGATGGGTTTTACTTACTTTTTTTGTTCCCCAACTTAAA
This sequence comes from Rana kukunoris, assembly GCA_029574335.1. Lineage (NCBI taxonomy): Eukaryota > Metazoa > Chordata > Amphibia > Anura > Ranidae > Rana > Rana kukunoris. Next base: position 376,448,140 of record CM056049.1, read on the forward strand.
AATGGAGGTTTACAAATCTCTTTAAATGTACATATATTCACAGGATTGTGTTGCTTTGCATTAAAATGCATACATGAAGCATTTTAAAGCAACACAGGGCACCAGTGTTGTGGGTGGTGTGAACAGGATACAAAGAAAACAATTGTTTAGCATGTGTCCCTGCTGCATTTTTCCAGTGTGGCAAAACATAGGTCACTGCAGTATGTGTGAACACCGCCTCTCTCAACCTTTTCAACACAGACAAAACCTTCACACCCATTGCGAATTGGTTGCGGCTTAAACCGCATTCAATTCGCATTACATTATAAAATACATTGATTTTAATAAAACTGGTTCACATGTGCGATGCATTCGTAGTGCGCATTGCCCAAAAATTCCGCATTGCGGTGCGGCTCAGGCCCATTAACTTCTATGGGGCACGCATCTGATTCGCACATGTGTTCCGTTCTGAACAGGGATCATGAGAAGGAACTACACGCCAAAATGTTAAATAAAAAACCGGCATGGGTTCCCCATCCCCCCATAAGCATCAAAGGCTCTTAGGTCTGGTATGGATTTTAATGGAAACCCCTATGCTGAAAAAACGGCATGGGAGTCCCCCCACAATCCATACCAAACCCTTATCAGAGCACGTAGCCTGGCCAGTCAGGAAAAGTGGTGTGGACAAGCAAGCGCGCCCCACCCCCCTCCTGAACCTTATGCCACAGTCCTTCAAAGCACCCTGTTGCCATGTTGACAGGGCCTCTTTCCGACAACCGTGGCTGTTGGTTGTCGGAATCCGGAAGCCCCATTCAAAAAGGGGGCCCCCAGATCCCAGCCCCCAACCCTATGTGAATGAGTATGGGGACATCATACCCCTACCCATTCACCTGTTGGAATAAAAATGTAAAAAAAACAAAAACAAACACTACACAGATTTTTTACGTAATTTATTAGGCAGCTCCGGTGCTTACTTCCTTCTGTTGGGCACCACCACCATCTTCTAGCTCTTTTACTAGCGGGGGCCTGGTCTTCGTCGCTTTCTTCCCTCTTCTCAAACTGTTGACTCAACGCTCTGTCCCGCTTTCACGGTGTGCAACAACTTATATAGGCATGGGGCGTGGACACTGTGTGATGTCACCCAGTGAACCAACCATTTATGGTGTCACAGTCCCATCATGCCACGGGACTGTAATGCCCTAAAGGGGTGGGGTCACCGGGTGGCATCACCCGGTGACAACGCCCCATGCCTATACAAGTCGTTGCGCACCGTGAAACCGGCATTACAGCGGGACAGAGCGTTGAATCAACATCTCAAGGAGAAGAGGGAAGCCTAAAGCACAACATCACACAAAAGGGGAAGTTCCGCTGTTTCTCCTCCTCTCAGCCAACAAGATGCAGCGCACTCCCTGCTGTGAAGCGGCAAGCTGTCACAGCAGGCTGCTCAGTTAAGATGCCAGCGCAGGGGACCGAAAACCAATGAAGAACCCAGTAACATTGGTAAAGTGGTGTGTTTTTTTTTTTTTTTTTTTAAGTCAGCAGCTACAGTTTTTGTGGCTGCTTTCTGACTTCTAAGATCACCAAAAGGCGAATGGAGAACCACTTTAACCACTTGCATACTGGGTACTTACACCCCCCTCCTGCCCAGGTAAAATTTTAGCTTCCGGCACTGCGTCGCTTTAACTGACAATTGCGCGGTCGTGCGACGTGGCTCCCAAACAAAATTTACGTCCTTTTTTCCCCACAAGTAGAGCTTTCTTTTGGTGGTATTTGATCGCCTGTGCGATTTTTATTTTTTGCGCTATAAACAAAAAAGTGCGACAATTTTGAAGAAAAATACAATATTTTTTACTTGTTGCTATAATAAATATCCCAATTAAAAAAAAAACATTTTTTTTCTCAGTTTAGGGCGATACGTATTCTTCTACATATTTTTGGTAAAAAAAAAATAAAATAAAAAATAAATCGCAATAAGCGACTAGTTTGCGCAAAAGTTATAGCGCTTACAAAATAGGGGAGAGAATTATTTTTTATTATTTTTTTTTTACTAGAAATGGCGGCGATCTGCGATTTTTATTGGTACTGCGACATTATGGCGGACACATCGGACACTTTTGACACATTTTTGGCGCCATTCACATTTATTCTGCGATCAGTGCTATAAATATGCACTAATTACAGTATAAATGTGACTGGCATTGAAGGGGTTAACACTAGGGGGTGAGGAAGGGGTTAAATGTGTATGCTAGGTGTGTTCTAACTGTGGAGGGAGGGGGGGGGGTGACCGATCTGTGTCCCTATGTAGGAAGGAACACAGATCGGGCTCCTCCCCTCCAGAGACAGGACATTGTCTCTGTGTGAACCGGCAATGAGAGATGATCTATGAGAGATCATCTCTCATTCGCCCACAGATCGCATCACAAACGGCCGCTCTGATTGGCCGTTTGCCACGATCTGTGATTGGCCGTGTCCAAAGGACACGGACAACACAGGGCTTCCCCGCAGCGCGCTGTACAGCGCGCGCTGGGAAAGCCAGAATGACATGCCGTCAAATGGCGGCATGTTGGCTATTCAGGCCCGGACGGTAGCGCGGGCCTCAAGTGGTTAACCACTTAAGGACCGGACCAATATGCTGCTAAAAGCCCAGAGGCGTTGCGCAGTCATGCGATGTGGCTCCCAAACAAAATTTGCGTCCTTTTCTTCCCACAAATAGAGCTTTCTTTTGATGGTATTTGATCGATTCTGCGATTTTTATTTTTTGCGCTATATACAAAAATAGCGCCACATTTTTTAAACAAAAAACAAACAATATTTTTTACTTTTTGTTATAAGAAAAATCGAATAAACTAAATTTTAGTCAAACATTTAGGCCAAAATGTATTCAGCCACATGTCTTTAGTAAAAAAAAAAAAAAAAATCTCAATTTTTTTTTTTAAATAAATAGCTACCTAGCGGCAACAGTGACACTAATACAGTGACACTGGCAATAGGGAGTGAATTAAAGGGTTAACTAGGGCAGTGATCAAGGGGTTAAAACGTTATTAGGGGGGGTACGGGGTCTACCCTGAACCTAACACTAACTGCCTGTCACACTGACACTAAATGCAGTGATCAGTACATATATGATCACTGCATTCAGTGACACTGTGACAGCGGAGGGGTGATAGTTGGGGGTTAATGTGCCTATGTGTGTGTTGTCACTGTAGTGTTGTGTAAACTCACTGTGATGTCTTCTCTCCTCAGCGGCGGTTGAAAATACCGCCGAGAGGAGAGATTACATCACTTCCCCCTTCCTGTGTTTACACAGGCAGAGGAAGTGACACGCGTAGGAGGACGCGCATTGGCTGGGAGCGATCCGGAGGGGGCGGACAAAAACGAACAGCCGCCCCCTCATCCCGGATCGCTCGGACAGCCACGGGGACTGCCGCAAGTACCGGGGGGGGCAGGGACCTACAGGTACGCCAATGTGCCTGTACGTGCCATTCTGCCGACGTATATGTACATTCGGCGGTCCTTAAGTGGTTAAAATAACTTTCCTGTCTTAGGAAACCCCTGCTAAGAATGACTAGATCTACAACTTATGAAACATTAGTGCAAGGATCCTCAAACTACTGCCCTTCAGCTGTTGTAGAACTACACATCCCATGAGGCATTGTAACACACAGACATTCACAGACATGACTAGGCATGATGGGAATTGTAGTTCCTGAACAACTGGAGGGCCGTAGTTTGAAGACTCATGCATTAGTGTGATAGTCAGTGGGAAGAATAATCCTTACACTTGGTGGTCATTGGGAAGAATTACCCAAGATGGCTAAAAAGATCAAAAGGGTGTCAGTGGGAACTTATCTTAAGAGACAAATTGTTAATTGCTCAAAGAACCCCTATTAAACTCTGGAAGAACCTTCCATGAAACCCTGGCCCTAATGGTTGAAGTACAGTACATGAGTGATGTCAAACAAAGCCGGTTTCAAACCAAACTCGCAGCAAAGGCAGCCCTCAATCTACGTTACACACAATGCAAATAGGTGTGAAAAGGTCCTGCTGCATCCAAATATAAGCAAAGCAGCCTCAAAACTGTCTGACACGGCACCATTGAGTAGGGATTTGACAGCCTGCATAGGAAAACAACATCTGTCTAAGCAAATTCTATATGATGCTGGGTGGACTGCTCAGAGAAAACTATAGCTGGGCGAGATTTGTCTTTTGCACCTTGGTTGCCGCGGAGGACAGGGGGCTTTCGGAGTGGGTGTCTCCTTTGACGACACACTCCTTGAGCCTGTGGGACAAGCTGAACGTTAGCCGGGGCCTGGCGCCTAGAACGTCTCCTCTGGTGCCAGTATATGGGTTCCCTTGGTTTGCCCCTGGGGAGCTGAGGGCTTCCCTTGGTTCTTGGGTGAGCGATGGAATTTTTAGCCTGACCAAATTTGTGGTGGGGGGGGGGGGGGGGGGGGCTTTGTTATCGCTCAACACCCTACGGGAGAGGTTTAGCAGCTTTCCTTTCGATCTCTGGAGACACCGCCAACTGGAGACCTTTGTGGCTAAGAACCACAGGCTGGCGCAGATTAGAACCTCTTTGACGGCATTTGAAAGCATGTGGGCCTTAGCGGACCCCCTGCCTCATGCGGTCTCAGCACTGTACGGGATGCTGAAGGGTGCGTCGCCTTCCTCCACGCCCCATTTTATTGGGGAATGGGAGAGGGACCTACACATTGAATTTACCAAGGAACAGCTTTTTCGCCTATATCGTTTCACTCACTCGAGCTCAGTAGACTCTAGGACCCAGGAAAACAATTATAAACTTATCCCGGTGGTATAGAGTGCCCACTACGCTGGCAAAGGTTTTCCCTACCGCCTCTGAGGTGTGCTGGAGGGGATGCGGGCAAAAAGGCACGTGCCTCCACATTTGGTGGGAGTGCCCGGTGCTCCGGCAATTCTGGGACATGGTGAGAAAACACATCTGAGGGCCTGGGTGTAGATATCCCGGCTCGGCCTCAACATTTCTTGCTCCATGTCCCCCCCCCCCGTACCTCTATCTCGGTATAAAAAAAAAGAGTGCTCTCCCCCACCTCCTCAACGCAGCAAAACGTCTCATACCAATTCATTGGAAGAGCTTGCATATCCCTAGCGAGCAGGACTGGTTTGGAAGGGTGGGGGAGATCATGGAAGCAGAGAGCTGGCCTGCAGATAGTAGGGACACCAATGAACAAAATTGATACAACCTGGGCAGAATGGAAGGCTCACGTCCAGGATACTACTGCGATCTCGTCCAGTTTGGATAAAGCTTTGCTTGTCCTGGCAGATCCATCCTTTGGGAGACTCCTTCAGGCGTACTGTCGGTCGACTAACCTGGAAACCTCTTGAACACGGATACATCTCACCTATGGTGGGGTGGAGGGCTGGTTTGTATGCTTCTGCCTCTCTTGCTCTTTCCTTCTATCTGTTTCTTAGTTTCCTTCTTCCTTCCTTCTCTCTTTGTGTTAGTTTCTCTCTATAAATTATGTTTAATGTGGTGCTGGCATGCAATGTTTTTATTATGGGAGTTCTGCTAGCATTTGTATAAGAGTTGGGGCTAGAGGCTATCCCACCCCTCACCTTTTTGGGGGGGGGGGGTGTCTACCCACATGGACCGAATGTCCGGCGGGCAGGCGGGATGCCCTCCTTCCCTTTTTCTTATTATTTTTGAGCACTATCCCTGATGAGTCGCTTGCTCGTGGTCGGTCTATGTTATGTATATTATTTTTTTCTCCATGTTTGCTGCCCTTCTGGCACACCTTCCCTTCCCCCTTTACCTCTCCTGCCCCCCCCCCCGTCTGTTTGTTTTGGATATGTTGCGCTGTCCATATATTTTGAATTTTATAAAATAACATACAAAAAAAATAATCAGCTTTACATACACTGGGGGCGATGGATGACACTGCATCCAAATTGTTCAGGAATAGCACCGATTGGGAATAAAAGAGGCTATTTACACATACTGCAGTGACTTGCATTTTACCATGCTGGGTGAATGCAGTTTACACTGCAATGCAGCCTGGAGGTGCGATAAAACGTAGACATGCTGCATCTTAGCGCAGAGCACAGTGAGGCACTGCATGTCACCATGCTGCTGTGCGGTGACATGAAGGAAGTGTCACTTGTACATGTCAAATAATGTTCAAAAAAAAAAAAAAAAGGTATTGTGTGATGTGCATCATACCCCAACTGCAGCAGCCCCACACTTAACCACTGAGATTATGGGCAGTGTGAAATGTCCCCAACTGTGAATGAGTAGGAATAAATTGGGTGTGTTCAAATCCTAGTCTGAGCTGCCAGAAAGTAGTCACCTTAGAAGGCCAACCAGCAGCAGTCAAGGCAATCCCTACCGCACATGTACACACTTGTTCCTTGTACATGTGCAGCTGCTGGGTAGAAAATGCCCAGGCCACAGATGAATAGCCCAGTACAGGTGACTGATTCCTGGTGGGCTCTTACACGGGTCTGGACTAGGACCTGAATACACCTGAGCTCATCCATAACAAAGGGTACGTAAAGCCACTGATACAAGACCAGCATGCAAGCAAAAGAAAAAAAAACAACGATAATTTAGCTGATATTCTTACTGCAAGCACCAGGCTTTAGCCCAGTACACACAGGCTAACTGTCAGGTGGCATTTACTGGTTCAATAGAAACCGTCCAACATTTGGCCCGTGTGCACAGCAGCCAGTCTGACAGAAGCCAGTTGTTCGGGTGGCTTCTGTCGATGGGACAAGACTGAATAAGCAGAGCTGTCAGGTTTTTCTGTTCAGTCCGCTGGGTTGAATGATAAAAATAAAAATATAGCAGTATGCACAAGGCTTTAAAATAGTGTTGAATAGAGTGGAGATATTAGAACCTCTGTCAGTTTTTATTGCCGTCTGTGGCCCGGTTAGGGAGACTCGCCCTCTCTATTTGTCCAGTTTACCATCATCATTGAAAGCAAAAGAAAATCACAAATTTTGGGTTGTCCCCAGAAAAGTAATAGAGGCGAAATCTTCCAATAAGGTCACTGGTTCTGGTGACCTGTGGGGTCTCCAAGGAATTCCCTTAAAGAAGAAGTCCAGCATAGGCTCAGCTGGGCTCCTGTGGGTCACAGGAGTGCAATTCGTTTTGCACTCCTGTGACCCGTTTTCAGCAGAGCGAAGTCCTCTCTCTGCTGACGTGAATGGAATCAGTCCAGGAACCGCGCCATCACAACAATAAAGTTGGGATCCACCAAGTGCCTGGACTAATGTCCGTCTCAGCGAGCCCCTGAGATGGCCACTCCCCACAGCTCAGCGCTCCAATGAGCGTGGAGGAGAGCTTCCAATTGACAGGCAGCAGCTCTCCGCTGAGGGATCTGCGAGAACCGAGTCATTGGCAGTGTTCGATCGCTTGGTTCTCAGTGGAGAGGTGCCGGGGGACCGATGATACATCCACCCAAGTATAAACGGGCAAAAAAAAAAAAAAAACACACACACACTTTAATTAGCAGGGATTTCCTCTCACTTCCTGTTTGGCAATCTCTGCAATGAGATCTGATGGGGGGGGGGGGGGGCTTATAACCCTTACTCTATCCAAAATAAAAAAAGTTTTGCCTATAGTTCTACTTGAAGGCCCTGTTCACACCATAGCGTAGCTGAAGCAAGCGTTTCCGCCGCACGATTTTGTGGCGCAGTTTTGACATGTTGCATAGGGCCAGCCCATTCACTCTGCCGCACAAAAAAAAGCTTTTTCTCCTACCACTACAACAAGCTGCATAGGTTTTTGAAAGGCGCGATTTGCAGCAGTATCGCTTTGCGTTTAAGGAATAACATTCAAAGCATAGCGAAGCTAAAACAAGCGTTCCTGCTGCGTGATTTTGTGGAGCAGTTTGCATGCGTGTAGAATAGGGCCAGCACATTCACTTGAATGGACTGCCCTAGGAGTGTCGCACAAAAAGTTCTGGCTGCTTTTGTGGCAACAAGCTTCATATGGTTTTGAAAGGAGAGCATTAAGTTTGGGGTGCCATTAAGGGATAAAGACACCCCCCCACCTTTTCTATGACTCTGGTATAAGTAAACAGGGTGAATCTCCTCAACAGGAACACAAACAGCAATTAAAACGGGGTTTAGCCCAGACTATGGTAAGCGACTAAGTAAGGCTGAGGCGAGCGGTGCCCATGTGTTTCTGGATCTTTCCTCACACACTCGTTTACTTATCCAGCGCCTCGTAGCCCCCCTCCTAGACCGACCTCTCCTCACCTGCATGATAGTCTTCCTGATCTTCCACAGTCGGTAAGTTTCCTCTTCGTCATCCATCTTCACAACAACACGCTACTGCTGCCTGCTACACCGGAAGGACGAAAGCGCGGCTGCCCGTGCACTTGCCTGTTCATAAAAAAAAGGACCCCTGTACGCTAGGCTGTCTTCTCTACTGCCTGATGCTTGTTCAGTGTTCTGAGCTTTGACCGAAGGGTGAAAATGCGATAAACATACAGCAGTAACGAATTTCATGTACCCAACTACATAACGGGGCATTCCGCGTAATTATTAAATCTGGTATTAGGGTAAGTAGAACGTCAATGACGGTGGGAAATGTCGCCTGTAACGGTTGCCGTCCGCCATGTTGCTGGTGGGGATAGTCACCTAAACGGATGTACTTGCAGTGGGTTGGGGATACGCTGGCTGTATAGTGTGTGTTAATAATAGGCTTTATTAGGTTTAGATTAATAAACTAAAAAATAAAACGGTAATAGATTGCAGTTTACCAGTCCTTAGATGTGGTGGCTGCATTTGTTTTCTTTATTTCAGGTTTTTCCTTTATTTTTACCTGGTGATTAGAAATGAGCTTAAGTATCCTCCAAACTCATCCTCTTAATGGATTTGGACATGCGTCTGGACCCACCTGAGCTATCCCACAGCGAAGCCGACAGCCAATCATAAGTAGGGTTGCCACCTCATCCCTTTAAAAGAGAACACATATTAATTACACAGGTTCTGTGGCTGATTAAGGGGGTAATTAATCTCACTTGGTGCCTTATCTGCATTAAATTAGCATCCAGAACCTGTGTAATGCATATGTGTTCTAGTTTTAAAGGGATGAGGTGGCAACCCTAATCATAAGTGAGGAAGAAAGCATTCCCTGCCCCACAGCCGCACGCATGCAAAGGGTGTGTATACATGCAGCTGCGGGCTAGGAAATGCCTCGACCACCTATGATCAGCTTTTGGATTTGACAGCTTCTCAGCAGGGTAGCAAAGTCAGGTTTGGCCTAGTGATGAGCTTGGGCGTGCTCGGATCCAACCCGCCAGGAAGCCGTCACTGCCATCCCTTTAAACCCAAACACATATGATTTACACATGTTCTGAGGCTAATTAAATACAGATAAGGCACCAAGTGAGTTTAGGGCGGTAATTGCTTTTCTGTCAAAATATCTTTATTTATGTGATAAAGAATGTACAAGTGCATAACAACAATGAGAGAAGAAAAAAGGGTACAATAGAGGGTATACATCATAAGAGAAACTTCTTGACTTGTAAACCTAAATATCTTTGGTTACAAGAGAGACAATTTACAGGTAATTAAACAATGCATACAAAGTCATTGGTGGCAAAGTGAATAAGCAAATATAGTAACTGACTAACTAAATGACTTGGAAAAATTCGGACTTGGAAAAATTTGGACTTGGAAAATTCCAGACTTGAAAAGTTCCAGACTTTGGACAGTTCCAGACAAAATTTAAAGTCCGAATTTTTCCATGTCTGTCTGGAACAGACAGCCATTGAAAAATTCGGACTTGGAACATTTCGGACTTGGAACATTTCGGACTTGGAAAAATTCGGACTTGGAAAATTTCGTACTTGGAAAATTTCGTACTTGGAAAATTTCGGACTTGGAAAATTTCGGACTTGGAAAATTTCGGACTTGGAAAAATTCGGACTTGGAAAAATTTGGACTTGGAAAATTCCAGACATAAATAAAGATATTATGATATTATGACTAGCTATGTGACTAACTAACTATCTATCGACCCTGGATCGCTTAAGGGATAAGCCATGTAACCAGTCTGATCTGGGCTAAATCCAGGGTTATGTCCTGTTCTAGGGTTCTGCTATATAGGTTCAAGAAATTTCAACAATATACAACTTTGTATCAACAAACATGAACATAGGAATTGTTAATTTGAGAACAAGAGTTCAAAGGAGGGGGAGAGAAAGGGAAGAAGGGGTAGGGGGAGGGGAATCCGCAGGAGCGACCTGATCTCCGCCGCCGGAGAGAGGCTTGAGCGGGGGGGGGGGGGGGGGGGGCCAGTTTGGCTGGACTACCATGGCAATACAACTTCATTATTAAATGCGTTCGGAAAAGCATATGTTATCCAGGGTTTCCATAGACTCTCAAATCCGGTGGTCGTGTCCATGTCAATAGCCACCATCTTGGCGTGGGACATTGCTGTGTTCATTCTATTTGTGACTTCATTTAGTGATGAATTAGGGGTTTTCCATGCTCTCGCAAGGGTTTGTTTTGCGGCAGTAAGAAGTTGTATGATTAGTTTGAACTGTTTGTGTGGGAGATTATCAGGTTTTAGATTTAATAACGCTGTTTTAGGATCTAAGGGGATTGTTTTCCCCGAGATAATGGAGATAATTTGAAAAATTTCCGACCAAAATGATAGGGCTTTTGGACACGACCACCAAACGTGAAGGTATGTCCCTGGAGTTGAACAACCCCTGAAGCAAAGATCAGGGTAATTCGGTACGTATTTCGCAACCCTGGCGGGTACTAGGTACCATCTAGTGAGTACTTTGTAATTAGTTTCAATGGCTGATTCGTTCATGGATGCTGATTTAGTGCTGTTCCAGATCTGTTTCCACTCAGAAGGTACTAGTTCTTGTTCTAGGTCCCTCTCCCATTTACTCACATAAGGAAGCTTCCCACTGATAGAGCAAGCTGTTAATTGGGAGTATAAGGAGGATATTATTCCTCTAGCGTGGGGGTCATTCTTACAGAAATTCTCAAAGGTGGATATACATGTTGGCGTGGGTGAAGTATCAACAAATGTCTTAAAGAAATTTTTAATTTGTAGATGCCTAAATATTTCGGTCTGTGGTATGTCGTGCGCTGCACTGATGGTGGTGAAGGATAAAAAGGAAGAAGAGTCTATAAAGTCATGTAAGCATGTAAATCCTTTTGACACCCACTCTTTAAAGGTATTGGGATAGATCCAAGCAGGGTAGAACGCAGGGTTTTTATGAAACGATAAAAGAGGATCATGGGGGGGATTGGAGAAGATATTTAGTCTTTACTGTGTCCCAGAGGGATAGTGAGTGTTTGGTGATGGGGTTCAGTAAGTGTTTACGAGCTTTAGGGGGGATCCATAGTACATTAGAAATTGCGATGGGGTCAGACTCTACCGCTTTAATTGATACCCAAAGAGGGGGCTCACATTTGTCGTGGTATTTTACTAGGTTTGCAAGTTGTGCCGCTTTATAGTAGTTTATAAAGTTGGGCAGCCCCATTCCACCATTATCCTTAGATAGATGCAGGATTTGAGATTTTATTCTAGGCCTAGTGGATCCCCACGTAAAGGCGGAAACTCTTCTTTGTAATATCCTGAAGTAATATGATGGGATTGGGATGGGGAGCACTCTAAATAAATATAATAATTTCGGTAATATAGTCATTTTGACCGCGTTGATTCTGCCAAACCATGACAGGGGTAGATGGGCCCAGGAATTCAGGAGGCTTGATATCTGTTTTAGGAGAATAGGGTAGTTGGAAGAGAATAGATCCGTTATTGATGTTGTAAGGTGTGTTCCTAAATAGGGAATACTCTTAGTTGCCCATACGAAAGGTAGACCGGATTTGGCTGCATTTAACTCTAAGGAAGTAAACGAAATGCTTAGTGCTAGACATTTTTTAGGGTTAACGACTAGTCCTGAAATGGATGCAAATTTTTTAAGAATTAGCATAAGGTTGGGTCCTGTTACCTGGGGCGATGCAAGAAAAAGGAGGATGTCGTCAGCGAACATGCATAGTTTATGCTTGTGTCCGCCTATTTCTATGCCCAGTATTGTCGGGTCTGACCTGATCTTTTGTGCAAACGGTTCTATGAGGAGGGCAAATAATAAGGGGGAGAGAGGACATCCCTGTCTCGTGCCCCTGTTAATGGAGAAGGTGTCCGATCTATATCCTGCATACTTTACATATGCCTTCGGGCTATTGTATAATTCTAGGATCCATTTCATGAAGTTGGGGCCAAAGCCCCATTTTTGAAGGGTATACTTCAAGTAGGACCAGGATACAGAGTCGAACGCCTGTTTTATGTCGAGAGAGAGGAAGCAAGCAGGGATTCCTCTCTTCTTGGCAATGTGAGCCAATAGGCTCGCCCTTCTGATATTATCTCCTGCCTGCCGGTTGGGGATGAAACCTACCTGATCGCGATGGATCAGGGTTCAAATTATGTTGTTTAAGCGATTCGCCAGAATTTTACCTAGAAGTTTGATATCCGTATTTAGCATAGATATGGGCCGGTAATTTTCACTGAGGGTATTGTCTGTCTGTGGCTTGGGAATCATGCAGATTGTGGCCAAAAGTGATTCCTGTCTAAATGATTTCAGTTTTAAAAGGTCGTTGAAGGCCTCCGCGAGCCTCGGGGAGATTAGTTCAGAGAGTGCTTTATAGTATCGGGCTATGAATCCATCAGGTCCGGGCCGCTTGTTTAATTTGAGTTCCTTGATTGCTCTAGTTACGTCTTCTTGTGAAATAGGCGCATCTAGTTGTGTCTTTTGGGAATCAGACATTCGGGGCAATTGGAATTGCGAGAAAAAGGTGTCGGCTAACGATTCGTCAAATGTATTCGTTTCCGCATATAGTTTTTTCAGATGAGTACTGAATTTCTGCACAATTTTAAGTGGGTTGCTGGAGATAACGTTGTTAGCTAGTTTCAGTTTTATTGGTGTATAAGATTTGTTGATTGAATTAAGTGTCCTAGCTAGGTTTGCACCAGTTTTATTAGCTGTTTTGTAGAATGTGTGCTTGGATCTGTCTAAGAGTCCGTGAGAAATAGGTCAAATTCGAGGCGTGCTTTATCTAGGCGATTTTTAGCGTGGGGGGAGTGGTTATTTTGAAAGGCTAGGTGGGCAAGGTTGAATTCCGGTTCTAATTTCAGTGCTAATTGTCTACGTGCCTTTTTGAGGATCCCAAGTTGTCTTTGAATTACCCCTCTCAGTACCGGTTTATGGGCTTCCCAAAGCGTGAGAGCAGATATTTCTGGGGACATATTGAGATCTAAGTAATCTTTTAGGGACTGCTCGATTTCCAGACAGTAGGAGGGATGTTTGAGCAAAATATCAGGCATATACCAGGTCGGGTCGGTCTTTTTAGGAATAGTTGATGCTATTGTTGTGTATACAGCATCGTGATCTGACCAGGGAATGGGTATTATAACAGAATTGAGAACTTCTGGCAGCATTCCAATTGACAATAATATGTGGTCTATCCGGCTATGTGATTGGTGGGGGTTAGAAAAGTAGGTGTAGTTACGTTTCGTGGGGTTCAGTTCTCTCCAGGAATCCACTAAGTTATATTTAGACAGGAGAGTGGACAGAGTCCATTTGGTCTGATATTTCGGTGGTACGTAAGGAGATCTGTCAAGAAAGGGGAAGCAGAACCTGATTCGAGTCCCCGCATATTAGGAGAGAGCCCATTTTATGGGCATTGATAGTTTGAAGAAGGTGTGATAAGAACGGCATGGGGTTAAGGTTAGGGGCATAGTATGATACTACCGTTACCGGTGTGTCTAGGATGTATCCTGTTAGGATCAGGTATCGACCTTCAGGGTCTCTGAGTACCGTGTTCAATGTAAATGGGGTAGATCGGTGGAAGGCAATCAGGGTACCTCTCTTCTTAACTGGGGCTGAAGCCGTATATACTTGTGGGTATGCAGCGTTGAAGTATTTAGGAGTGGTGTTGGGGGTAAAATGTGTCTCCTGTAGGCAGACAATGTGAGCCTTTTTGGATTGAAAGAGCCTAAAGGCCTTCGTACGTTTTTGGGTATGTTCAACCCTTGTACATTAAGTGAAATCAAGTTTAAGGGTGCCATGGCAGCCAAACCAAAAGTTTTATCTTACCTTGCCTCCTCGGACGGGGATGGCCCAGGTCGCTCCATGCGGATGGGGTGAGGGAAAGGAAAGATGAGGATCCAGGATAGGTAAACTCAAATGAAAGAGAGAATACATTGTAGATTAATGCATATTTGAACAACAAATCACTGAATAAGCATTCGGGGTGTGCCCGTAGTGAGGGAAAAGATCCCTCACCAAGGGATAGAGGGTCCCTCCCAAATCCCCACATATTAGTTTGGGGATCTGAGGTGGACTGGTTGAGACGCGTGTTTTTTCCACGAGTCAGAACGCCGCATTCAATAATATAGAAGTGTATTTTAAATGCAGAGGGATTCCTATACCTATGTAAAATCTCGGAATTTGGCAGGGCCTTTTTTAGTGTCTTGCAGGGTATGCAATTCAGGGGGGAAGATGTCAAGGCCATAGGGTCACTCCAGGTGATAGCCAACAGATTAGTACATATGATCAGGGGTTTAAATAAGGGCCTCAAATAGTGTTTTAGACGGAAGTATGCGAGAGTGACTATAGGGCACCTGGGCATTTGTGAGGAAGAGTTTATAGTGGTCCATGCGGAAAGGAGAGGCAATACCAGGTTATCATCATAGGCAATCGCCTGTGACATGTAATATGCGACAACTAGGAGTAAACATTTCATACTAAGGGCAAGACATAAGCACTAATTTCTGCCGAGGTTATAACAAATGATTGATCAGGAAGGTGTTTATATCACCTTTACTGGTGTCAAGACCTAATATAAAGAGAAAAGGAAAAAGAGGTGGGATTGTCTACAGGGGAATAGGACCAACACAGTACCTGTTGACAGACAATTACGATTGAATTGAGAGGAAGAGTTAAGTGGCAGTGTGAGAAGTTCAGTCCATTGTGTCTTCTTGATCCTGGGTCTGTGGTGCGAATCTGCCACGCTTGGTGGATTGGTGGGGTCTGCCATTCGGTTCTTGTTGGATGGAGTGGTTGTTAGAAGAGGTTGGTGCTGATCTTCTGCGTGAGGTGGAAGCCGAGGAGGGTTGATCAATGATTTTAAAGTCTACTAGGGCCTGGTGTAGTTGGTCGGGTGTTCTGCAGACTATCTTGGTCCCTTGAATCGTGAAACGGAGGGAGAAAGGGAAGCCCCATTGATATTTTATGTTACGCTGCTGTAATTCGATCAAGAGAGGTTTCATTGCTCTTCTCTTGGCAATGGTTAGTTGTGAAATGTCTGCAAAAATTTGATAATTGTAGCCTTGGAAAGACAGGATCCCTTTCTCCCTTGCTGTCGCCAAAATTTGCTCCTTGGTTTTGTAGAAATGGAACTTCGCTATTATGTCTCTGGGGGGGCCATCTACCTTTTTAGGGGAGAGTGCCCTATGTATTCTGTCCATCTCCAAACGTTCCACTGCAATGCTTGGAAGTACTTCCTGACATAGAGCCATTATGGTGGACTGAAGGTCCACCACAGACTCTGGGATGCCCCTAAATCTTAAGTTAGATCTCTTGGCACGGTTTTCAAATTCTTCTAATCTGCTCTGGAGCATTAGGTTCTCTTCTTTTAGGGAGTCTATTTCTGTTAGGCATTCATGGGTGTAGGTTTCAATGTCCTCCACTTTAGTTTCCAGTGCTTCTGTACGAGTACTCAATTCCCTAATCTCCTTGGTGAGATTTGAGGTAATCTGGTCAGATGTCTGCTTTAATGCTTTGCGGAGCATTTTTTCAAATTGATTAATTAATCCCGCAGAAACTGTGTTGTCTTGTGGTACAGTTTGTGAAATAGCAGCCGTGTCTTCATCCTCACTATCTGAGGTGAGGTTAGTCAGAAAAGCCATGGGTTTGGCTGTTTTAGCTGTTTGTTTCTTCCCCTTACCTGAGGGGAGCCTCTCTGAGGTAGTGATGGGAAGTTCGACTCTTTTAACTGAATCGGTTCATTTCGAGTCACTCACTGAAATGAACCGATTCAATGAATCGATTCTTCAGTTCTTCCGTTCACTTGCTGAGTCTACTGACAAGCAAGTGAACCAAAGCTCTCACTCAACCTTCTTAAGTGATTTGAATCAGAAGAACGATTCTTCACAGAAGGTTTGCAGGTCCTGGGGACATTTACATGTATTTAGTTCCCTGCTCAGAGCACAGTCCTATTGTGTCAGACCACGATTTGTCAGATTAGCCAGCAACATCAATTTTGGTGATGCACAAAAAGCTGTGTAAATGAAAAGCAGGGTTTTCTGCTTGTGAATCTCATTCTGATGGGCCAACTTCAGTTAACATTGCTAGCCATCATATTTTTCTGTAGTCTTTACAGCATGCGCAGGGAAATATTATCGGATTTTACTAGCGCGGGCAGGCAAAGTACCCACGGTAGTAAAATCCAATCGTTAGGCTCCTTTCACACTTGTGCGACTTGAAAGTCGTGCAATTTTTGCCACGATTTTTACCGTGACTTTGATGCGACTTGCACAATACGTATGTAATCTTGAGGTTTCTGCCTCAAGTCGCATCAAAATCCGACCAAAATAGTGCAGTGACTACTTTAAAGTCGCTGCGACTTGAAGACACACAGATATGGATGGTACTCAATGGAAATCATGGCGTACCACTTGTCATGCGACTTTGTGGTCCCAAGTCGCAGGACAAGTCGCACAAGTATGAAAGGTGCCTCATTATGCACTGTAAAGACTCCGGACAAATCTGATGGCTAGCCATTTTAACTGTGAAGTTGTCCCATCAGAACAGCTTTTCCTTTACACAGCAGTTTGTGCGTCACCGTAAGTGGCAATATTAGCTGATCTTATAGGTTGCATGATCTGACAGAACACCTGCTACCCAGGTTACTGAGCACAATCCTATACTCATACGATCATATAACAGACCCCAGATGCAATAAAGAGAACCTGTCACTTCAAAAAAACTATCACATAGGGGGCGGGGCTTGTTAAGTGAAAAAATAAACAAAATTAAAAACGAAAACCATCCCCACCGACCCCGATATCTGCATGTGATTAAACATGCGTAGGATGTGCATGTGTACATAAAGGATGATTGCTTCACACGTTAGGTGTCACCACAAAAGTCAGAGAGACAGCAATAATTCAAAAAATATAACTCATGGTTAATGAATGTCCTGTACTACCTGTTATAACTACCTACCGTATATTACAAAGTGCCCCAAAGGGGTTTCTTTATTGTTTAATGGCAAAAAAAACAGCTTGTTGGGAAAAAAAATACAATATTTTAACTTCTCACATATTACTTTTATTTTATTAATCTGGTTCATGTATATACATTTTATCTTAACCACTTAAGACCCGGACCAATACGCTGGTAAATGACCCAAGGTGTTTTTGCGATTCGGCACTGCGTCGCTTTAACAGACAATTGCGCGGTCGTGCGACGTGGCTCCCAAACAAAATTTGCGTCCTTTTCTTCCCACAAATAGAGCTTTCTTTTGGTGGTATTTGATCACCTCTGCGATTTTTATTTTTTGCGCTATATACAAAAATAGAGCGACATTTTTGAAAAAAAAAACACTATTTTTTACTTTTTGTTAAAAAAAAATCAAATAAACTAAATTTTAGTCAAACATTTAGGCCAAAATTTATTTAGCCACATGTCTTTAGTAAAAAAAAAAAATCGCAATAAAAAAAAATAGCTACCTAGCGGGAACAGCGACACTAATACAGCGATCAGAAAAATGATCGCTTAGTGACGCTGGCAATAGGGAGTGAAAGGGTTAACTAGGGCGGTGATCAGGGGGTTAAAACTTTATTAGGGGGGTGGGGGGGCTATCCTGAACCTAACACTAACTGTTTTTACAGTGCCTGTCACACTGACACTAAATGCAGTGATTAGATCACTGCATTCAGTGACACTGTGACAGGGGGGTGGGGGGGGGCGATCACAAGGGGTTAATATGCCTATGTGAGTGTGTGTCAGTGTTGTGTTGGTGCACACTTACTTGTGATGTCTTCTCTCATCAGCAGCGCTGGGAAACAGCGCTGCGATGAGAGATTACATCATTTCCTCCTTCCTGTGTAAACACAGGAGGAGGAAGTGACAGGCTGGGAGCGCGCTCCCATTGGCTGGGAGCGATCGCGGGGGGGGCGGATATCACGGACATCCGCCCGCAGATCCCGGATCGCTCCCAGAGGTAGGGAGACCCCCGCACGCCGCGGAGGGGGTCCCGATGGGACCCCCGAACCGCACTCAGGCGGGGACGTAAATTTACGCCCTTGTGCCTGTACGAGCCATGTTGTGGCCGTATATGTGCGTGCGGGGGTCTTTAAGTGGTTAAAGGAAATCGTATATATGTCCTCAAAAAACTCTGAGTCCTGGTTGACACTTCTGCGATCCAATGCGATTCCAGTACAGGTTCCTGCATCGCAAGCAGTTCACACTGTGCTCTGTGAACCACTGCAGGTGTAAATGTAAAGTTAATGACACCCCCAAACCAGATTGCAGATCCCAGTGAAAACTGTGAAATTTTACAGGAATCAGATCGCATGGGGGCCGTAGACATTGGCGCAGGCGCAGTGTAAATGCTGTTTTTGTTAAAATATAATGCCAGGTTTTAAATCACCTGCGCGCATGCGGGGAGTGACGGCATTACCACTCAGGCCAATCACAGAGCCGGAGCGGCGATACCCAGAAGTAAACTCCAGGTATCATGGCTGCGGCTGGAGGGGGAGACAAGGACGGCATCGGGGGTTTCGATCTAAGGTAAGTAATGCATAATGAGCTAGTATGCTAGTCATATTAGCTCATTGTGCCTTTGTCTTGCAGGTTTTTAATTTTTTTTCAAATGGGTTTACACCTGCTTGAAGGGGTTGGACTTGCCATTTATTTTCATAAACAACCATCCCCCACAAAGATAAACACACAGTAGATAGCTGCAACTTGACCTTTACCAGACCACTGAGACCAGTGAAGATGGCTTCAAGAAAGAGAAGCAGTATATGGATTAGTTTTGAGGAAGTTGGTCCACAGAAGGCCAAATGCAAGATTTGCAAGAAGATTTTCTCTGGACGCGGAGCATCAACTTCAAATTTTAGAAGACATCTGCAAAGCAAACATCCGACTGCGTTGCTTATGCAAGTCAGACAAGAGGGTCCAGAAGAAACCGCATCAGCCTCAGGTGAATGCACATCAGGGCCTTTAACCTCCGGTAATACCATCATCACCCCAGCAAGCGAGTCCTCCACCACATCTGGAATTGGTACCCTTCTTCAACAGTCTAGACAAAATCCAATTACAAGATATGTGAGAGCACCAATCGGCCCAGTCAGACAGAGCAAGGTGGATGAGCAGTTGCTTAAAATGATCGCTCTGGATCTACAACCCTTTTCAGTAGTAGACGACAAGGGTTTTAGGAGTTTTGTAAAAGCTCTGGATCCGTCATATGTTTTGCCGAATAGAAAAACATTATCGGGAACGTTCTTACCTCAGTTGTATGACAACATTAAAGCAGAACTGACGATTAAAGTGGGCAATGCTTCTGCTGTGTGTCTGACAACCGACTGCTGGACATCACGCACAACCACTAGCTTTATGGCAGTCACCTGTCATTACATTGATGATAATTTTAAACTTATATCATCTTTGCTGGACTGCTTTCCATTCACAGAAAGGCACACAGCTGACAATCTCTCTGTAGAACTTTCAAAAATCTGTGAAGAGTGGGGCATCACAAACAGAGTTGTTGCTTGTGTCTCTGACAATGCTAGCAACATAAAGGCAGCCATCAGAAAAATTGGATGGAAGTACTTGGCCTGTTTTGCTCACACACTAAACCTTATTGTGAGGGAAAGTTTAAGAAGCATACAGGAGACGGTGACCAAAGTAAAAAACATTGTTGAATTTGTCCACAGGAGCACTGTTGCTACTGAAAGGTTAAAAGCAACCCAAAGGCAAATGGGCCTTGAAGAACTGAGGCTGAAGCAGGATGTAGCGACAAGATGGAATTCTACATATTATATGCTTAAAAGATTTTTGGATCTTAAAGAAGCCATTATAACCACCGTTGCTTTGGTCAACCCTAACCTTCCAACCCTGACACTTGATGAGTGGGAGGTAATAAAACATGCATGTGACCTACTGAAGCCCTTTGAAGAGGTTACTATGGAGATCAGCGTAGACAGGTGTGTATTAATTTAATATGTTATCTAACTAGGGCTTTTTTTTCAGTGGCAACGTAGGGGAACGCAGTTCCGCAACCTTCAGCACTGAATTTATATTATGCAATGGGATGTTGGGATGTGCTGGAGGGTCTATTAATGCTGGCTGCTGGGGGCTCTATTGTCACTGGGGGGACCTACAATTATTGGGGAGGTCTATTCTTTCTGGGGGGCAATTGTTAATGGGAGAGATTTACTGTTGAGGGGGTGGCTGCTAGAGAGTCTATGAATACACTGCATACTGGGAGATCTATTGTTGCTGGGGTGGATCTATTATTGCTCAGTATGTTTTGCTGTGGGGGATCTATTGTTGTTGGGGATATATATTTCTGCTGAGTGGATCTGTTGCTGCTGAGTGGATCTGTTGTTGCTAAGTGGATCTGTTGCTGCTGTGGGGATCTATAGTTGCTGGTGTGGATCTATTCTTGCCGGGTGGGTCTATTGTTGCTGAGGGAGTCTGTTTCTGGCTGCGGGGGACCTATTTTACTGCCTTTCCTTAGCAAATTCCATGCAAACTAATTAGCACCAGGAGTGATACTTGGTTCTGTGTTCGGTACTCAGAGGTGGGTAGGGGGTAGAAGCAAGGGGTGGCTCGAAAAGGGGAAGTATACTACCTGCACCTATTGTCTGAGAAATAAAAAGCCCTGGATCTAACCATTTAAACAGATGCATAATTTTAAACAATAATTTTGCAATAGTTCAAACCACATGGGTATGACTACTTTGTCATAAACAATAATGTATGCATTTGGCCTACACTAGGTATGATTGCATGCATTTAGTAATTTGTGTCATTTCTTTATCATAACAGATATGTGACAGCATCAAAGGTCATTTTGATGGCAAGAGGACTTCAAAAAGTCGTCCAGAAATTCCGTGGTGCTGTATGCAATTATGGCCCTGTTGTGCAAATGATGAATACACTTGCAGAAGAGATGCAAAAACGCTTTCACCAAATCGAACACTTTCGCCAGTTGGCTGAGGCAACCCTTCTGGACCCTAGGTTTAAACAAAGGGCATTTTATGATGCAGCAGCAGATGAAGCCTCCAAAAGCGTCACTGCAGCTGCTGCAAGAATTGGGTCCAATACCCATGGGGATCATCCTCAAGCTGGCCTTGCAGACCCCCCAGCTCCTCCTCGGTCTGAACACCAAACGTCTTTTTGGGCAGACTTTGACGAACGTGTGGCTGATGCAGTTACCATCTTCAACCCTACAGCTACTGCAATTGCGGAAATGAGGGGATATCTTTCAGAATCCCTCATTCCAAGGACTGAGGATCCATTGGCCTGGTGGAAAGCAAGGCAGGCAATCTATGAAAACCTGACAACAATTATGAAGACAAGGCTGTGTATAGTAGCTACCTCTGTGCCTGCAGAAAGAATATTTTCAAAAGCTGGCCAGATCATATCTGAAAGAAGGAGCAGACTAAATCCAAATAAAGTTAGATAGCTCATTTTTGTTAATGCCAACGTCGCCTCTCCTGCAAACACCATTTCATAGAGAGGGATAAATTATCTTATTTTTTTTCATTCATTTTGCACTACGTTTGCAATTTCTTTGATTTGGTTGTGTTTTATCTCCGTTGTTACATATTTTGTATTGTTTTTTAAGGCTGGGACACAGACATCACATGTTATTTGCACCACATTGCTGTGGATCACATGCGATGTTTGTGCGATGCAAATTCAACCATACAGATGGTATGGCTGAATTTACCAAAATGGTACGGGACCTTTTTTTGGTCTGCACTGTAATCAGATTGCATGGGTGTACAATTTCACAGTTCACACTGTAATCTGCGAACTGATCTGAGGGTGTCTTTAACTTTATATTGACACTTGCATCGGTTTACAGATGTCAGTGTGAACTGTCTGCAATTCAAGTGCGATGCGGGAACCCGCACAGGATTTGCAGGGTTTCCTTGCATCACACTAGTTTGAACCCAGCCCAAATAAAGTATTATCGAAAGACAGTTAAATATAATTTTCTGCAACAGTTTAACCACTTAAGACCCGGACCAATACGCTGGCAAATGACCCAAGGGGTTTTTGCGATTCGGCACTGCGTCGCTTTAACAGACAATTGCGCGGTCGTGCGACGTGGCTCCCAAACAAAATTTGCGTCCTTTTTTTCCCACAAATAGAGCTTTCTTTTGGTGGTATTTGATCGCCTCTGCGATTTTTATTTTTTGCGCTATATACAAAAATAGAGCGACATTTTTGAAAAAAAAACAATATTTTTTAGTTTTTGTTATAATAAAAAACCAATAAACTAAATTTTAGTCAAACATTTAGGCCAAAATTTATTTAGCCACATGTCTTTAGTAAAAAAAAATCGCATTAAAAAAAAATTAGCTACCTAGCGGGAACAGCGACACTAATACAGCGATCAGAAAAATGATCGCTTAGTGACGCTGGCAATAGGGAGTGAAAGGGTTAACTAGGGCAGTGATCAAGGGGTTAAAACTTTATTGGGGGGGGTGGGGGGGGCTACCCTGACACTAACACTGAGTGACTGTCACACTGTCTGTCACACTGACACTAAATACAGTAATCATACATGTATGATTACTGCATTCAGTGACACTGTGACAGGGGGGAGGGGGGGGGGGGCGATCGCGGGGGTTAAATGTGATTTTGTGTGTAGTGTAGTGTAGTGTTAGTGCAGACTTACTTGTAGTGTGGTGATCTCTCCTCAGCGGCGCTTGAAACAAACGCCGAGGGAGAGATCACGTCGCTTCCTCCTTCCTGTGTTTACACAGGAGGAGGAAGTGACAGGTCAGGCGGGCGCGCGCATTGGCTGGGAGCGATCCGGAGGGGGCGGATGAAAACGGATAGCCGCCCCCACTCGTCGGATCGCTCCTGCAGCCGCGCGGACCGCCGCATGTACGGGGGGGGGGTCCGATCGGACCCCCGATCCCCCCCAAGGCACCAACGTATATATACGTTGATGTGCCTGTCGGTGCCATTCTGCCGACGTAAATGTACATGCGGCGGTCCTTAAGTGGTTAATAAGTACATTTCTAAGTACATTTTTTTATATTGTAATTATTCCAGTTCTTTAAAATAGTTTGATATTGTTCTATTAAAAACTGTTGATTTTTTTCCTATCTTGTCTGTGTTATTTTCTACCACTGTAGAGGTCATGGTTGTAGGAATTAAAAAAATAAATCCAGGGATCCAAGGGGCATAGAAATCACATGACCAGAATACAGAAAAATATTACTATACTGTAAAGCAGGATAACATTTATTTTTATGTTATAAAAATGAGACAGCTCTATCATTCAGTTAAACAGCTACTAAATTAGACACATGTCCCAGAAAAGAGGTGTGTCCTATTTAACATACATATCTCCCTTAGGATAAGCTAACTAAATACTAAAGGGTTAAAGAATTATTCTGAATGAGTATATTTTCTTATTCTGACTCTTTGTCCTCTCTGTCTTTAAAGCAGTCAGTCTGTACAGTGTATTTCTGCTCCCTGATCATTAATTTAGAGCAGGGGTGTCAAACTCAAATTCATCGGGGGCCGCATCAGCAGATTGATTGCCCTCAAAGGGCCAGTTGTATCTGCACTCCAGTTTTCTTGCGCTGCATAGGGAGCACAGGGTTCAGGAGTGCGCTGCGTAGTGAGCGCAGGGTTTAGAAGTATGCTATGCAGTATACACAGTGTGCAACAACTGATTTTATCCCTCCTAGTGGATTCTGACCTCACTGTCCCCCTGCTCTCTCCTTCCTACCTGACCCAGCTCTCAGGCTGCAGCCCACTGGATAAAAGAAAAACATAGCTATCAGAGATATCAGGAACCTCTTGAATCCAAATCTCCAGTGCTGCAAGAACACACAATTGTGCAAATATATAAATAAACAAACTAATTCCATCTAAAAATTAATACATTTTAAAAAACATGGCCACCATGCCAGTAATAATAACCCCACCATGCCAGTAATAATAACCCCACCATGCCAGTAATAATAACCCCACCATGCAAGTAATAATAACCCCACCATGCAAGTAAAAATAGCCCCACCATGCAAGTAATAATAGCCCCACCATGTCAGTAATAATAGCCACCATCATGCCAGTAATAATAGCCACCATCATGCCAGTAATAATAGCCACCATCATGCCAGTAATAATAGCCACCATCATGCCAGTAATAATAGCCACCATCATGCCAGTAATAATAGCCACCATCATGCCAGTAATAATAGCCACCATCATGCCAGTAATAATAGCCACCATCATGCCAGTAATAATAGCCATCATGCCAGTAATAATAGCCACCATCATGCAAGTAATAATAGCCCCATCATGCCAGTAATAATAGCCATCATGCCAGTAATAATAGCCACCATCATGCCAGTAATAATAGCCACCATCATGCCAGTAATAATAGCCACCATCATGCCAGTAATAATAGCCACCATCATGCAAGTAATAATAGCCCCATCATGCCAGTAATAATAGCCACCAGCATGCCAGTAATAATAGCCACCATCATGCCAGTAATAATAGCCACCATCATGCCAGTAATAATAGCCACCATCATGCCAGTAATAATAGCCATCATGCCAGTAATAATAGCCATCATGCCAGTAATAATAGCCACCATCATGCCAGTAATAATAGCCATCATGCCAGTAATAATAGCCACCATCATGCAAGTAATAATAGCCCCATCATGCCAGTAATAATAGCCCCATCATGCCAGTAATAATAGCCATCATGCCAGTAATAATAGCCACCATCATGCCAGTAATAATAGCCACCATCATGCCAGTAATAATAGCCACCATCATGCCAGTAATAATAGCCATCATGCCAGTAATAATAGCCACCATCATGCCAGTAATAATAGCCACCATCATGCCAGTAATAATAGCCACCATCATGCCAGTAATAATAGCCACCATCATGCCAGTAATAATAGCCACCATCATGCCAGTAATAATAGCCATCATGCCAGTAATAATAGCCATCATGCCAGTAATAATAGCCATCATGCCAGTAATAATAGCCACATCATGCCAGTAATAATAGCCCCATCATGCCAGTAATAATAGCCCCCATCCACTCCCTTTCCCTGCCACTACAGAGAGGGATGTAACGCTGTTTTCTCAGTTTGCTCACCTTGCTCCCTGTGCAGCAATCAGTGTCTCGGCCGGTGCTAGGAGAGAGGCCGTCGCCGGTGTTAGGAGAGAGAAGGCCGCCGGTGTGGGGAGAGAGAAGGCCGCCGGTGTTGGGAGAGAGGAGGCCGCCGGTGTTGGGAGAGAGGAGGCCGCCGGTGTTGGGAGAGAGGAGGCCGCCGGTGTTGGGAGAGAGGAGGCCGCCGGTGTTGGGAGAGAGGAGGCCGCCGGTGTTGGGAGAGAGGAAGCCGCCGCCATCGTCTCCATCAGTGCAGGCGCAGCTATACCTCCAGCGCGTCTGGCCCACGAGGCACTTGCTGCAGGTCACAGGACAGGAGCCTTCTCTCTCACCTCCTTCTGCGCCTCGTAAATGTGCTAGCGCCGGCTGTGCTTAAGGAATGGCGTATAGCGGGAGGTGAGCGGCGGCCGCAGTCTGTGTTAACCCTGTCCAGACCGCGGTCGCTGCTTACCTCAGTCATCGAGAAGCCTCTTTAAAAAAAAGCAGCCCAGAAGTCGCGGCCCTATGGCCAGTCCGGGCCTGCTCCTGAGTGCCGGGGCCTGCTGCGCGGGCCACATGGCAAGCCCTGGCGGGCCGCATTCGGCCTGCCGGCCTTGTGTTTGCCACCCCTGATTTAGAGTATTGTTCTCCTGGTGGTGACTCGTGGTTATTACAGTGTACTGGATTCTAACAGCTCATACGATTCAATAACTCATTTGATTCTTTTACTCCTTATACTGTGTGTACTCATGATGACTTGTATGCAGTTCCTGAGTGTCTCTGTGCCTTGAGCACTCTGATTGGTTATAGGGAGGGGCCAAGCTCTCTCACTCTAGGATCATATTACCAGCCTGCTCTCCTATGCTTTGTATTGAGTGCACAGAGAAGAGAACCATTCCAAACGGTTCAGTTCACTCACAAGAATCGATTCACTCAGTTCACTGAAAAGAACCGATTCAAAAGAACGATTCGTTCATGAACTGGACATCACTACTCTGAGGTGACTGGCGCCTTAACTGAGCCTTTGGTCTGCTGCACGCTGCTGACAAGTGTCGTTTTAGCTCTATTTCTTGAGCCACCCAGCACCATTATACATTAAAATGTTCCCCTCACCTTCCTGTAGTTAATGACCGGGTTTTTGTCCAGTTGTGACCGGTTAGGAAGCGAGTTATCCGCGGCTTTCTTTCCTCATGAAGCGGAGCACTAGGCTGACATGACTGTCGCACACGCCCCTCGTAATTGCTTTTCTGATGAGCCAAAGAGAGGTTTACTGGAGATTCATATGAGACACTGACATCCCTTAGGGTAGGGTTACCAGACATCCCCGGTTTCAGGGGACAGCCCCTGGATTGAAGACACTGTCCCCGGACCAAGTCTGTCCTCGGTTTTGTCCCTGGATTGGATTTGGACAGGGGCTGGGGCAATTTCAAATCCAGTCAGTGCAGAATTATTAAAAAAAATAATGAGTTACACACCTCCGCTCCGCCACGTCTACTAGCTTAGGGGGATTGTATTTTTCCATTATCTGTGCCCCTTTCTGATGATCATGTGCTGGTCGAAGTGGAGAAAATATTTCTTTAGTTTCTGGTGCATGTCCATTCATCTCCACTCGCATGTTTTTCTGCCTTGGCTCAAATCCCAGCCAGCCGCTTGCCTGCTTATCTCCTTGCCTTCCCTGGCCAAGTGTTCTTCCTCTACTCTCCAGCCAGTAGTAGCCGGGGTCCGGAGAGTAATACTTGATAGAATGTGAGGCGGGCGGTAACGGGCAGAGAGTCCCTGATTGCCGCCATTACTACTATAAAAAAAAATATGTCCCCGGATTTCATTTTAAAAATCTGGTCACCTTACCTTAGGGGATAAACTATGAATGGGGCATAACACATTATTATGCATGGGATCTTTCTCTCTCACTTTCCTTACCTTAATCAGCCACAGAATTAATGTGTTTCATTTTAAAGGGATAAGGTGGCAACCCTAGTAACGACGCTCACTCATTGTACTATCTACCAAGGGGCAGTAACTACAAACACTTCCTCGCCTCTATTACAATAGTGAGAAGGTGTTTTGTAGTTCACAAAACTTTGGCTGGAAATGATTCAGTGCACAGAAAGTTACTGAAATCTCAGCAGGATCATCAGGTATTTTCTATGCTTGCAGAAAATGTTGAAAACAAATAAATAAATTCACCCACCAATCTAAAGGCTGGTACACAGGCCATATTCAACAGAAACCAGACGATATTTGACCAGTTTGTACAGCAGCCAGACCAACAGAAACCAGCCTAATGTCCGGATTCTGTCAAATGGGCATGCTGGAAAACCAACAGCCAACCGGCACCCGTTCAGCGCTCGCAGCCAATGGCTGCAAGTGCTGAGCAGTGTGTCCTAGCGGTGGGGGCGGTCCCTCTGTCAAAATACAATGGCACAGTAGGGGAGATCACTGTACTAATAGCATTTCTGTTAGTACAGCGATCTGTGAGGTGTTTTTTTTTTTTCATTCAGCCCACTGAACGAATATGACACAAATATGTGAACCTAGCCTAAGAACATTTTTGCTGATAGGCTTAGATATCATTTAGGTGCAGTAGCCCATAGAAACCAATTTATTCCTGGTCTGACTTTAGGAAGAGTGGAGTATTATTACAATTAAAGCTGAACTCCGGGACAAGTAAAAGTCGTCCCTTTTGTAGGGCTTCCCCTACACAATGCTTGTTTCTGTCTGGGGACCAGGTAAAGCAGTTTTGCTTACCCGATCCTCTGGCACCTTTGCGCTGCTAGACTGGCCCCCCCAGCCCCCTCCTCCCCTATGCTCCAGTTATCTAAGGTCCTCTGACATCACCAAGACCAATGCAGGGAATATAGCATTGGATGTGAGAACACCAAGGGATACTTTACAGCTGGAGTGGAGGATAAGGAAAGTAAAATAGCTTTTACCATTTCCTAGACAGAAGTGAACATTTAACCCTTGCAGTGTGGACGCAGCCCACTGCATGGAAAGACATTTTAGTTTTCCAAGAGTTGGCCTTTAAAGCGTAACTCCAAGTTTTGGCACTCTCCTGTCATACATTTAGGCTGGGTTTACACCAGTGTGAATTGGATGCGGGTTTCCTCCGCATCCAATTTGCGGAGGAAACCGTTTCGGGCTCCTCCGCAAATTTGTCTTCGTCACCGTTTCGGGCTCGATTTCAGCCTGAATTTTTGGCTGAAGCAGACCAGAAAACACACAGAACTCCTGTGCATTTCGCAGCCTAAGGGTCACAATCTCATGACATGCAAATTGGATGCGGCTGAAACCCGCATCCAATTTGCATGTCATGAGATTGTGACCCTTAGGCTGCGAAATGCACAGGAGTTCTGTGTGTTTTCTGGTCTGCTTCAGCCAAAAATTCAGGCTGAAATCGAACCCGAAACGGTGACGAAGACACACTGGACCCCTGCTGTGAGCCGCTCTGTTCCTCAGTGTGAACCCAGCCTAAAGGTCTAACTCATCACCACTTTTTACTAAAAAATACGCTCAATATGTAGCTGAATGTTTGTTTAAAAATGATTGTTAAAAAATGTTTATTCAATTTGCAGGCAGCTCAAGTCCTGCTCCAGATACATCTATTTGCATCCATTTTATGTGTGCTAATCTGCCTATTTTACATGGCATAGGTGGTAAGCTAAATTCTCAACTCTGCACTCTCACATATAAGGCGTATAAATGTAAAAAAAATACACACATTTAGGAGCTTATTTTGTTCAATTTTGTAAATGTAGCACCAACTGTACAAAGGAGTGTGCATGAAGAACAGTTACATGACTTTTTCATTTTATTTTCTACACTATAGACTACGAACAAGTATGCCAATGACATGCGTGGCATATGGCTGCAATAATCACTTTGTCAGAGGATGTGGGAAACAGTTTTTCAGGTAAACAGTTTAATTTCTATCAGATAATTATACAGGTAGCCGTACAAAATCAGAACAAATTACATAAACAATCGCTCCATAACAATATGATTTACCATTTTGCAATTGATCCGCTTACAAATGTATCCTGATTTTACCAAGGCAAAACTATTCAGGCTTATAAACAAAGCAAAAAGGGCATACTAAGTTAAAAATAAGCTGAATTTCTCATCAAAGAGGTCCCTAAGCTACCTGTAATTTATCAATTACTGAAAATACACAAAAATAGGGAAAGACCACCAGTGAGACCTATAGTAAGTGGTATTGATTCACTTTTTACACGTATTGAGGAGTATAGCAATTATTTTTTTCAGCCCCTTACCCAACAGTACCCCTCATATATGAAGGATAGTAAACATCTGATGAATATTCTAAAAGATGCTGGGGCTTGTTTTCCTCCAACTGACCTGAATTTTTTTTATTCTTTTTAGCCACAGTTTAGCCACAGTCTGATGGACAGTGGACTGGCACTATGTGTAAAGGATGACTACATTTCTAGCCTTTCCTCCCTGAACTAACCTAGCCCCCCTCCCTCCCAGATACCTGCTTACCTATATCTGATGGCAGCAGCAGTTTATTTATTTTACAAACTTTTATGGGGGAAAGAGCCCTCACAAAACAGGCACTTGGGAGGCGGCAGGATTATCTGAATGCCTGATCGTGGTTGTTTAGCTGCACTCTGAAAAGTGATCCCCCAGGGATCGCATTTCAGAAGATGTGCAAGTGTAAACTTAGCCGTAAACTTTATGTGACGCTGAAATACACGTACTGTATATACTGTATTTGCTCTTTTTTTTCTTAATGTTGTGTCAGGTCTGTTGGTTAGCTACAGACATTTTGGCATGCTAAGTGGTTAAAAAGCTGAATGAACTTCATGCCAAATCTTCAAAATGTGGTCTGTTTACAGGATATAAAATGGGTACAGGTTCCCATTGTATTAGCAAAATATATAAAAAAAAAAATGGAGTAGGCGGTCTAACTATATTGTCATTTTTCTATAAGCAAAATATCAGGCGCCGTACACACGGCAGAGAACCTCGACGGGCAGAACACATCGTTCCGCCCGTCGAGGTTCTCTCCCGGCCGTCGGATTCGGCGACCCGCCCGTCGGGAATGGCAACCAGCCATTCTTCCAGGCGGGCCGTCGAGGAAATAGAGAGCGTGCTCTCTATTTCGGCTCGACGGGCTTCCCGACGGGAAGCTCGCTGAGACCGTACACACGGCCGAGGTCCTCGCTGGAATGTGCATTCCAGCGAGGTTCTCGCCGATTTTCAGCGAGAACCTCGGCCGTGTGTACGGGGCCTCAGATTTAAGTTGACTGACCCATGAGAATAGATTATATATACACATATATATTTATAACATACTTGTAAAAATTCCTACAGGTTTCCAATTAAAGATCCTGAACGGGTCTCCAAGTGGGTTACAGCAATCCGACGGAAAAATTGGAAACCCTCTGCATCCAGCAGAATCTGCAGTGATCATTTTACTGACAAAGATTACATGTTACGTCCTGGGGCCATGGTGCCACGTCTACGGCTCGATGCTGTGCCTTCTATTTTCAATGGATTTCCAAAGCATCTCAAAGAGAGGCTAGAAAGGAAGAAGAAAAAGAAAGCTGATGATCAAGTAGTTATAATTTGTAATCAAATAGAGACTCAAAATACAGATCAGGTAAGTAAGTACACTGCGACATTATGTTTAAATTTAAATGATATTTCATATAGCATGTTGTACCATTACAGCACCCGTGGACGTTTTAATGAAGCAGAGAGCAATGGAAAAGGTTTAGTTAGATATAATAGAAAGTTAGTTTACCTGCACAGAGCTGTGATATGTATATGTGATTGCACCATTTTGCACTTTTTGTGTATTTAAGCAACCTAGAAGTGATGGTTTTGTTATTTTTATTTTTTTTTCATGCACTTTTGTCTTTTAAACATACCTCCCAACTTTTTGAGATGGGAATGAGGGACACCCATCTTCAAAAGTATGTATCCATAGTCAGGGCCGTCTTTAATATGGTTTGGGCCCTGGGCAAACATTTTTTTTGGGCCCCCCTTCAGCTTATTTTGGGCCTGGCTGGTTCACATGTATGTGTTTTGGCGGCCCTCATTTGTGCAGGCACAGCAGCCCATTGATTTGAATGGGCTGCCATGCCTTTGTTTCCTGCAGAAAAAAGGTGCATTCAGCATTTTAAAAATCAGTTGCCTTGAAATCCATTCTGCTTTTGCACCATGCTACTTACCTGCAGTTCTTGCACACACAAACACACTGTGTTTTTAAAAGCGTGACCTAAACGTCTAAAAATGCAGCAAGTTTGACAGTGCGGGAACTGCAGATAAGTCACAGCAGACAGCAGAATGGACAGACAGTGCTGTATTTCATTGCTTGATGGGCATAGGTGTGCCGTGTGCTCAGCCTATTACATGAGGCATCAAATGAATGGGCTGCTGTGCCTGCACAAATGTGGGCCGCCAAAACACATACATGTGAACCAGTCAGGCCCAAAAAAAGCCCATCAAGCAGTTAAATACAGACAGTAATGCCATGTGCTCTGAGGCCTTGCTCAGCCTGGACTGCAGGTCTGGTCTGTGACTTATAGAGTTCCTCTATTTTACACATGGCATGGCATGGGGTCCCATGGTGCTAAAGCAGAATGGACAGACGGTGCTGTGACCCCATGCCATGCCATGTGTAAAATACAGGAACTTTTTAAAACACTGACCAGACCTGCAATGAATCATCAAATATTATAAAGACTTTGGGCACACTCTACAGAAAACTTCTATTTACAATATAGCAAACAGTGACATACATTGAGGAGCAGGACATGAAGAAGTCAGCCTCGGGAAGAGCAAACTGGGGATGTTATAAAATCACATTCTAATTCACTTTTATATACAAGCAGCACCCAGTGGCAGGAAGGGAGAAGTGCACATCTAAAGGGAAGCCAGGAGTTCTGTACATTTTAAAACACTGGGAAGGGAAGCAGTACTGTCACCTGGCTGCGTGCCGCTGATGATTTTCAGCCTGATTTGTGGGCAGCACAGGGGCTTAATGGGGGTTGCCATCTGGGGACCTCTGGGCCCTTTAATAATTAGTTTTTTATATAAAAATAAATTACAAAAAAAGGGGGGTTGCCATCTTATAAAAAAAAGTGGGGTTGCCATCCAGGGCCCTGGGGACCTCTGGGCCCTTTAATAAAAAAAATATATAAACAAAAATAAAAAAATAAACATTTATAAAAAAATAAAAAAGGGTGTTTGCCACATGGGGCCCTGGGGACCTCTTAGCCCTTTAATATATATATATATATATATATATATATATATATATATATATATATATATATATATAAAGAAAGAAAGAAAAAGAGAAAAAAAGAAATAAAATATAAAAAAATTATAAAAAAAAGGGGGGTTGCCATCCAGGTTTTAATAATAATAACATTTATATTATATAATATGTGTGTATATATATATATATATATATATATATATTAAAATAAATATATAAAAACAAGTTTTTGTTTTTTTTAAAAAGGGGGGTTGTCATCCGGGGCCCTGGGGAACTACGGGCCCCTGGGAACCTCCAGACCTCTAAAAAAAAATTGGCCCTTTAATAAAAAATAAAATAAAAATATATAAAATAAATATATATTTTTATTTACAAGTAAATAAAAAAGGGGGTTGTCATCTGGGGCCCTGGGGGCCTCCGGGTCCCTGGGAACCCCTAAAAAAAAATGGCCCTTTAATAAAAAATAAAAATATATTTTAAAAAAATGTCCCTTTAATAAAAAATAAAATACAAATATATAAAATAAATATATTTTTTATTTAAAAATAAATAAAAAAAGGGGGGGTTGCCATCTTTGGCCCTGGGGGCTCCGGGCCCCTGGGGGCCTCCGGACCCCTAAAAAAAAAAAAAAAAAAAAAAAAAAAATTTTTTTTTTTTTTTTCAAAGGGGGTTGCTTTGGGCCCCCAACAGTGACAGGGCCCTGGGCAGCTGCCCCTGTTTGCCCTATGGTAGAGACGGCCCTGTCCATAGTACACACCCCTTTCCACGCCCCGTTAAAGAAGAATTGTACAAAAAAACAAGATTGGGTAAACCTATAAGTGCTTTTTTACCACTACTATTCCTATATATTGGCTTTTGGAATGTACAAATGCAGCTATTTAGAAATTAGATGAAAGGTTTAGCACTGAGAACTTTTTGATAGATAAAAGGTGCATTTTGTATACATCTATATAGATCAGGCCACAGCGAGGGACAAATGAGGAGGAATGAGGGACAGAGAGACATTGTTCCAAATCGGGGGCAGTCCCTCCAAATCAGGGACAGTTGGGATCTATGTTTTAAAGTTTTATTGCAGAAGGGTGGTGAAGATTAGAAATCCCAGATACTGTAGCAGATCACGTATAGACTCTCCAAATCCAGATCAATGCCCTGCTTCACAATGTCAGAAGCTTTAAGCCGACCCGGAAAAAAACATAAACACTTTCCCAAATTTTAGTGCATCCTCCAAGTGAGTCACCAGGCCCTTCTAGGAGACCAGCATTCTTCTTGGTTCTCTCCAGCAAGGCTCCTTGCACAGCAATATTCATAACTTGGTTTTGATTGTCAGTTCTAATAATATGACCAGTGATAACAGTGAAATCTGCTGGCAACAGTGAGAAATCACAAGCCAATTTAAGGGAAAAAAAACTGGTGAAAAACTATACAGTCAGTCTGAGCGAACTACAGCTCAGCCAAAAACTAAATTTACATAGTAGCCCCTGTTTAGGACAAGGGGGCTACATATATATTTATCTAAAGTTTTTCTCTCAGTAAATGCTATGTGTATTGCTAGAATAATCTGTCTAAGATTTTGCTGACACTGAGTGCAGTGTCATTTGATCTCTATTACCTGAGTAGTAATCACAGGAAACCGTCACTGTGTTCTTTAATGAAAGACTATAACACGTATACAGGGGGTCCCCGACTTACGAACAAGTCAGGGACTTTAGGGTTGTTCTGAAGTCGGGAATGTTCGTAAGTTGAAAACCACATGCGCATAACTGCAATTACAATGTTTTATGATGTTCCGTCGAATGGCCGCGCATGTGCAGAACACCAGATGCGTCGTTTTCCGATGTTCCGTCGGATGTGCCCTCTGTCGAAAATGGCCACACATGTGCAGAACGGCATATACGTCTCATTCGTAAGTAGGAGTTGTTCGGAAATCGGGCGTTCTCACAATATATTACCATAGCCAAGGAAAAGTTGTTGATCATCACTAAAAAATAAAAAAAAGCGTAGTGACAATATTTTTTTCTTTTCAAATCCTTCAATTTCCTATTACAATATTTTTTTTGGTGACATAATAAATTGTGACACCAAAACTGAAAATCTCTGGGTGTATCAATCAGCATATACTGGTAATACAACTGTCTGACCTGGACATTTGTTTATTTACTTATTTACATTAGCTTTGAATGAAAATATAATGTATACTTCTTTATATGGCAGTAATGGCTTACATCATTTCATGTATACTTTTGTTTATGAAAAGAACAAGCCTCAGTTTGTAACTGGTATACTGTATAAATGACTGTTGGCATTGCAATGTCTAACAACTGTTGAGAGTATTTTTTTTTTTTTTTTTTATATGAATTGAACTATTGAATATAGACTGCCACTGTCCTGAAAGGACATGCTGTCAAAATATAGGTCACAGCAGTATGGGGTATTGAATAACCAGTGACCTTGTTTCTAGGGTTTAGACTAAAAGATATCTAAAAAAATACGAAAATGCATTGTATGGGTTTGAAATGAGAAATTTTAAATACTAAATATATCCATTACTTTTTTTCATTACAGTGGGCAACTAATCTGCAATCCATAGAACCCGTGTGTCACTTCCCACTCCCCTACTGCATCCTTTGTTTGACTTGCAGGACAGGGAAGTTTAGATCACGGGAAGTTCCCATTGCATAAGGCCTTTTGCACATTACCACCTAAAAAAAATATTAGCGTTTTTAAGCATACAGGATTTTTTTAAATTTCTTACTTTAATAGCAGCCCATTGGTTTCATTGTACTCGTACACACAACCATGTAAACATGTGATATGTATAAGAAAATACAGAAACCTGAGTTGCTGGTCCATGCACAAATAAGCACATACAATGTTAATTTGAAAAGGGTACAATTCCTTTCCGATGGCTAGAATTTATTTTACTTGTGTGCAAATGCATGCAAAATAAACACAGGAAATCTTAGCCAGGAATACAGATGTTCAAACATGGGTACCTTGTGCAAGTACCCTCTTAGTTTAGACCTACTTAGTTATGGTGGGATTTGGAATCATAACATACAGGACCTAAAATAAAAATGTGTGCATTTGCCAGGTAGTGGTATTGTGTCACTATAAAGAGGTGACGTTTTTTTCCTGAAAATGAACTAGGACTGTGTTATGCTGACATTTATACACCAAAAGAAATATAAGGGAATTTATATTTTATTAGAAGCGTTCAATCATAATCAGCAGATAAAGTATAGGATAAACCGCAGTTGAAAAAAAACTTTGCCTGCAAGGCAATGTTATAATGTGCTAGTATGCATTGCATACTCGCATACTAGCATATTATGATAGACTTACCTTTAGGGCCAGTTCACACCAGATGCAGTTTCATACAGTTTCGTGTGCATTTGGCTACACGATGATGTCACTCCTGCGCATGTCACGGTAGGCCCGCCATTTACAGCATGGGCTTTGAAGGTCTGAAACTGTATTCTGGACCTTCAGAGCGCATGCGTTGGTGACATCACCAGCTGCATGCACTATCAATATCTCCTAAACAGTGAAGGTTTAGGAGATGCTCACAATACCTACAGATAAGCCCTTTTCTTTCTCGTACATCACGGGACACAGAGCGGCATATTCATTACTATGTGGGTTATATGGAGTACCTTCAGGTGTGGACACTGGCAATCTTCAAACAGGAAGTCCCCTCCCTATATAACCCCCTCCCCTAGAGGGAGTCCCTCAGTTTTTTTCGCCAGTGTCTTAGGTGTTGGTCACGGAATAGCTTTGCTCCACATCCTTGGGATTAAGGGCGGGCTAACCGGATCTGTCCAAGGAGCCTCAGTGCCAAAGTGGACAGTACCCGGGCCCCAAACCGTGGGGTTTTGCCTATAATGCTCCTCTTTGGAGGGCTGGACCCTGGGCCCAGGACTTGGAGTTTGCAAAACCATAAAGTTCCTGTTTGCCAGGGTGCTATATAGGTCCAGGACAGTGGGTACCTTCATAGGACCCCAGGGCCTGAAGGTCTACTACGCTACCCACGGAGATGGGAGAAGATTGGATCAGTTTGCTGGTCAAACATCCTGCAGCATGGAGCAGGTAAGGGGGAGCCTGCGGGACTTGGTTCGACAGCAGGCTCCCCGGGGTAACCTAAAAGGGGGGATAGCCTAAGTATGCTCTGCATGGGCAACCGTGATCACTATGTCTAAAAGAGACAGGATGACACCCTTTCTCCCCCATCACTAGGCCCCCCTGTTTAAATATGTGTTGCTAGCTAACCTGCTGTTTCTTCCTAGGGCTAGTAAGGATCCCTAGGGGCCTTGAGAGAGTCCTACCTGGCCGGGGGTTTGAATCTGCCGCCTGTTTCTGCGCCTGGATCTCCAGCAGCGCGGCTCCTCCATGTTCCTCCTGTTTCCGGCATACGCGCGCGCGCGCGCGTGCGCGCGCACGTCTTATTGACTTTTTTCGCGCCGTCCAGACAGGAGGGCGGGGGGGGGGCGGGCCTGCGGCGTCATACAGGGGCGCGCCTTTGTGCTGTTATAGACAGCAGGCTCTTTCAGTGCTCAGTCTGAGGCTGATCTTTCAAGGAGAGGACGCAGAGCGGCAGAACAGTGACTCCCGGTGGCGGAAGAGGGGTAGTACATGTGGACTTTGTTCCAATGCCTTTATTGTTAAGCCAAGAATCCCCCTTATTTTGCAGCAGGTTGGAGGCTGGCAAACTTAAATTAGGGTCACTGTATGTTGTCAAGGAAAATATATAATATATAATATATAATTATTTAAAAAAAAAAAAAAAAAAAGAAAAAACCAACATACGGGCCCATCAGTTTTTGGGACACTAAGTGATCTATTCTCCCCTAAGCTCTGAAATTTGTACTCCTGCCCACTACAGTCTGTTGTGTGGGCGGAGTCCCTCGATTTTGTATTATGGCTTCCAAGGGTTCGGGGTCAAAGGGTACAAAAAAGACCAAAAAACAAAAGGGTTCCCTTTCTGATTCTGATATGCCGATTCTTTCCCCGCAGCTTATTAATTTAAGAAGCGCCTTGGATGAGCCATTAGGGGGATCTGGTGCGGAGGCTGGCCCAGATCAGCCCAGCCCTGTGTTTATCACAGAGGAGATGTTAGCCGTATCCCTAGGGGGGCTAGAAGAGAGAATAGCGGCATTGATCGCTAGAGCTATTCCTGGTAAGAAACGGGTTAGATCCCCATCACCAGGGGGTGTATCCTCAGATGCTGAGATTCTCTCTCCGGAGGAATTAGAATCACAGGAGGATCAACTGGACCTGAACCAAGAGGGTTCAGGGATGGAGGGGTCTACCTCTGAGGAACCATTTTCAGACTCCCAGACAGAGAGACTGTGGGTACAGTCTTTGACGGACATGGTCCGCTCGGCATTTAGTTTACCATTGCCAGAACCTCAGGTTCCTCCGGTATCCTCTCTGGGCTCTTTGAAAGCCCCGTTAAGCAACGCAGTTTTTCCGGTCCATCCTCTCTTGGAGGAATTGATCTTTTCGGGATTGGGTACGGCCGGACAGGATTTTTCTGCCACCGAAAAGATTTGCGGTCATTTATCCCATGGAGGAAAAATTCTCCAAGAAGTGGAGGCTCCCAATAGTGGATGCAGCCATCTCATGTGTGAATAAATCACTAACTTGCCCGGTGGAAAACATACATATGTTTAAAGATCCGGTTGATAAAAGATTAGAGACACTTTTAAAAGCATCCTTTGCTACGGCAGGAGCAGTGGTGCAGCCAGCGGTAGCTGCAATTGGAGTTTGTCAGGCATTAAAAGACCAGACAAAAGAGATGTTAAAGGACATGCCTACCCAACAAGCAGAGGAGTTTGCTGACATTCCCAGAGCTCTGTGTTTCGCGGTAGATGCTATAAAAGATTCCATCCAGCAGGCTTCTCGTTTATCACTATGGTTGGTGCACATGAGAAGGCTCTTATGGTTGAAGAACTGGGCGGCGGAGCCCCCATGCAAAAAGCTTCTGGCAGGATTTCCCTTCCATGGAGGACGACTCTTCGGAGAAGATCTGGATTAATATATTCAGACTATTTCAAATGGCAAGAGTACCCTTTTACCGGTCAAAAAGACATTCCGGGCTCCTACATTTAGGAGGCAGTTTTTTCCTGTCTCGGGACCCTCTAATTCCAGGCCGTATCGACGGCCGCCTGCACGATCCAACGTTATCAGTAGATCGCAAGGACAGACCCCTGGGGGTAAGAAGCCGTGGTATCGCAAGCCGTCAAAGACAGCCCCTAAGTCTGCATTATGAAGGGGCGCCCCCACTCTCACGGGTGGGGGGAAGGCTTCGTCTCTTCTCAGAAGTTTGGGAAGCCAAGATCCCCGACAATTGGGTCCGGGCATCTGTAACCACAGGTTACAGACTGGAGTTTCTAAGATATCCTCCGCCTCATTTTCAAGAATCAAGGCTACCAAGGGATCCGGCAAGGAAGGCCTCAATGCTGGCAGCTTTGGATCACCTGCTTTGCCAGGACGTAATTATAGAAGTGCCAGCCCAAGAGCAAGGCCTAGGTTTCTATTCCAATCTCTTTGTCATACCAAAGCCCAACGGCGATGTCAGGCCAATCTTGGACCTAAAGAGGTTAAACGGTTATCTAAGGGTGCGTTCCTTCCGGATGGAATCCATCCGGTCAGCAGCCGCCGCGCTTCAGAAAGACGATTTTCTGGCCTCCATAGACATAAAAGATGCTTACCTTCATGTACCAATCTTTCAGGCGCATCAAAGGTTTTTACGCTTCGCGGTGGGGCAGCGACACTTCCAATTCAGGGCGCTCCCTTTCGGGCTGGCCACGGCCCCCCGGGTATTCACGAAGTTTCTAGCCCCAGTTCTGGCCAATTTAAGGATCCAAGGAGTCACAGTCCTAGCATACTTGGACGACCTTTTGATCATAGATCACTCACGGACGGGTCTGCAAAAGGCAGTAAACCTCACGGTTCGGTACCTCGAAGAATTCGGCTGGGTCCTAAACCAGGGAAAGTCAGCATTCCAGCCTACAAAGCAGTTGGAATACCTCGGCATGAGGTTAGACACAGAACATCAAAAGGTGTTCTTGCCCCTTGTAAAGATCAAGGCGATCAAGGGGTTGGTTCAGTTGGTTGTAAACAAGAAAAGACCAACTATTCGCCTGTGTATGCGATTACTAGGCAAGCTAGTGGCCACATTCGAGGCAGTACCATACGCTCAGATCCACACTCGCGTCCTACAGGCAGCCATTCTAGCAGCCTGGGGCAAGAGGGCACATGCCTTAGAGTCCCCTTTGACGCTATCATCAAGGGTCCGACAAAGCCTGGCCTGGTGGTTGAACCCTCAGAACCTTCTAAAGGGAAGATCCTTCAGCCCTGTTGTCTGGAAGGTAGTTACCACAGACGCCAGCCTGGCAGGCTGGGGGGCGGTCTTCGAGGGGTTCTCCCGCCAGGGAACTTGGGTGAAAGCAGAGAGGCAGCTCCCCATCAATATCTTGGAAATCAGAGCTGCTCGCCTAGCCCTGTTGGCGTGGACCTCCAGATTAAAGGGGTTCCCGGTGAGAATCCAGTCAGACAATGCCACGGCGGTGGCATACATAAACCACCAAGGGGGAACCAGGAGCCAGGCCGCTCAAAGGGAAGTGAACTTGATTTTTCAATGGGCAGAGGTTCATGTACCCTGCATTTCTGCGATATTCATTCCCGGAGTGGACAACCTGCAGGCAGACTTCTTAAGTCGCCAGAGTCTGTTGCCAGGGGAGTGGTCTCTGCATCCCCAGGTCTTTCAGACAATCTGCCAGAGGTGGGGAACGCCAGACGTAGATATAATGGCATCCAGGTTCAACAAGAAACTAGACAGGTTCGTGTCGCGAGCGAGGGATCCTATGGCCTGCGGAACCGATGCGTTGGTTTGCCCTTGGCATCAATTCAAACTTCTATATGCATTCCCTCCACTACAGTTACTCCCCCGCCTGTTGCGCAAGATCAGAGTGGAGCACAAGCCAGTCATTCTAATAGCTCCAGCTTGGCCCCGGAGGGCTTGGTACTCACTAGTCCTGAATATGGCAGTGGGAGACCCTTGGACTCTTCCTCTACAACCAGACCTACTCTCACAAGGCCCGATCCTCCACCCTACATTACAGCGTCTAAATTTGACGGCCTGGAGGCTGAATCCCTGATTCTCAGGGGTAGGGGTCTGTCTAGGCAGGTAATCCCTACCCTGATTAAGGCTAGAAAGCCGGTCTCCAGGGTAATTTATTACAGGGTGTGGAGGAACTATATAGGCTGGTGTGAATCCAAAAGATGGAATTGCCGCAAATATACTATTGATAGGGTGTTAAGTTTTCTCCAGCTAGGAGTGGATAAAGGCCTGGCACTAAGCACAATCAAAGGACAGATCTCAGCTCTGTCAGTGTGGTTTCAGAGGCCGCTGGCCACCCACTCGCTGGTAAAGACCTTCTTACAGGGGGTCTTGCGTATTAATCCTCCTGTCAAGTCACCAGTTTGTCCTTGGGACCTAAATCTTGTCCTGTCCACTCTACAGAAACAGCCTTTTGAGCCTTTGGCTGAGATTCCTTTACTCTTACTGACAAGAAAATTGGTTTTCTTGGTCGCCATAGTTTCGGCCAGGAGAGTGTCAGAATTAGCAGCCTTATCGTGTAAGGAACCATATCTTGTTCTGCATAAGGACAGGGCAGTTCTCCGGCCCCATCCTTCCTTTCTACCAAAGGTTATATCCAAATTTCACTTAAACCAGGATTTGGTACTTCCATCCTTCTTTCCAAAACCTACATCTAGAAAGGAGGGGTTGCTGCATACCTTGGATATTGTCCGGGCCATGAAGGCCTATCTTAAAGCTACGGAAAAGATCTGGAAAACAGAGGTGTTATTCGTTCTACCAGATGGCCCCAAGAAGGGGCAGGCAGCTGCAAAATCCACCATCTCAAGATGGATTAGACAATTAATCATTCAAGCCTACGGATTGAAGAGGTTGCCCCCTCCGTTGTCGGTAAAGGCCCATTCTACCAGGGCCATGGGCGCCTCTTGGGCAGCACACCATCAGATCTCTATGGCTCAGATATGCAAGGCGGCAACGTGGTCATCAGTCCACACGTTTACAAGGTTTTATCAAATAGACGTGAGAAGAAATGCGGATTCTGCCTTTGGACAGGCAGTACTACAGGCTGCAGTTTGAAATCCTCGGGATCAGAAACACCCTTGGTTATATATAAAAAAAAAAAAAAAGAAGGTTCTTCTTTCTTGACTAATTTGGAATTATTATTATGATTTGAGTTTATCTCTAAATTGAATCCTTCTTTGGAAGATGTCTCCCTCCCCTCATTAAAGCATTGCTTTCGGACATCCCACATAGTAATGAATATGCCGCTCTGTGTCCCGTGATGTACGAGAAAGAAAAAGGGATTTTTAAATACAGCTTACCTGTAAAATCCTTTTCTTGGAGTACATCACGGGACACAGAGCTCCCACCCCTCTTTTGGGTGACCATTTTGGGAGGCATACTGCTTGCTACAAAACTGAGGGACTCCCTCTAGGGGAGGGGGTTATATAGGGAGGGGACTTCCTGTTTGAAGATTGCCAGTGTCCACACCTGAAGGTACTCCATATAACCCACATAGTAATGAATATGCCGCTCTGTGTCCCGTGATGTACTCCAAGAAAAGGATTT
Organism: Rana kukunoris; assembly: GCA_029574335.1. Classification (NCBI taxonomy): domain Eukaryota; kingdom Metazoa; phylum Chordata; class Amphibia; order Anura; family Ranidae; genus Rana; species Rana kukunoris. Next base: position 376,490,432 of record CM056049.1, read on the forward strand.
TACAGGTAAGCTGTATTTAAAAATCCCTTTATTATAGGCTTGCCTGTAGGTACAAGTGGAAAACTGAGTTTACTACCACTTTAAAGTTTAAAGGGGCCCTATCATTGGGTCATTCATTTCAACAACAATATTCTGATAAGATTATACTATAGTATGTGCACTTACATATACTGTATTATGCATGTTATTTAACTGTAAGGCCTCGTACACACGATCGGACATATCCGATGAAAACGGTCCGCGGACCATTTCCATCGGATATGTCCGATCGGATCAAATTCCCCGCCGCCGGACGGCGCGGTGACGTGGCGGTGACGCGGCGGTGACGTTGACGCCGCCACGTCACCGCACCAGGAAGTTAAACACTTCCGCGCATGCGCCGAATCCATTCGGCGGCGGCGCGGCGGTGGTGGGGGACGACATGTCTGCTGGTAAGTGTACTAACCAGCAGACATGTCGGGCGGACAGATTCCACCGGATAGATTTCAAAGCATGCTTTGAAATCTGTCGGGTGGAGAAATCTGTCCGCTAGCCCATACACACGAGCGGAGATGTCTGCTGAAACGGTCCATCGGACCGTTTTCAGCGGACATATCCCCTCGTGTGTACGAGGCCTAAAAGAGTGCCTTGTGCAGACATCCAAAAGCCCTGAGACTGCTGCGGGGTGCCACCATTTTGGATGCAATTAAAACAAAGGTTTGGGACTTTATATGAGGCTCAGGGCATGTGAAGCCAAGCGCCTCCATCCCTGATTCTTGAGCAAAAAGGAGAGGAAGATGGGACTTTATATTAAGCATGCATCCAGGGAGATAACACAATAACAATGACTCTGGCATGTACCTAATATACCCATATTTGCCGGTGTATAAGGCGACCGGGTGTATAAGGCGACCCCCTAATTTTACAGTTTTTAAAGATTTTTTGCCTGTACTCACCGTATAAGACATATATATTCTTCTTGCTGGAGCCAATCACGGTGAGAGATGTATTCTATTAATGAATACAAAGCCTGATTAGATTGGCAGAGGCTGTAACATCATCAGCCTCTGACTCTCAAAGTCAATCCGAGTAGGCTACTGTATGTAGCCTGCTCGGATTGGCAGAGTTTGTTACTCCAATCCGAGCAGGCTCTGTATTAATTTGAATACATCGCTCACTGGGATTGGCTAAACGGTATATACTGTATATAGCCAAAGCTACATACAGTATTATTGCACATCCAGCAGGCATCCGAGCAGCTGACCCGGTGTATAAGACGACCTCTGCCACCCCCGTAGGTCCTTCGCCTCTCTTTATTTTAAGAGACCGCATGGCCAAAGTGCATGTGTTTTTAAACCAATTTCGTGTGCGTGCAAGTGTGGTGGTTTTTGTGTGGGGGGGGGGGGTACTAAGCACAGGCGTACCTTGCATAGCACACCCACCGGGAGCCGGGCTGAGACCACCAAACTCAATTCACATGTAGCCGAGACCGGGATCCGAACCCTTGGCTGCAGAGGTGAACGGCTTGTCAGTGCAGTGCCAATCACGTTGAGCCACCACAGCTCCCTTCGCCAGACTCATTCTTATCGTGTTATCTCCCTGGATGCATGCTTCATATAAAGTCCCATCCTCCTCTCCTTTTTCCTCATTTTGGATGTAATGTCAGCAGCTCCCAGCAAATTCAGAGCTGACACTCAAATGATACTATACTATAGAATATTATTTTTTGCTCCTCCTCTTGCAGCTACATATAAGGTTACATAAGGGAGAAAGAGAAGGGCAGAGGAGATAGGTCAGCACAGACCATAATTAGCCCCTTTCAGGGGAATAGAGGACTATGACATACAAGGAGAGAGGGGCTGTGCTAGGATATTCCAGAGTAGTCAGATTTTCTAGCAAGTTCAGAGGCATGTTGCGAGTAAGAAACCAGTTATGGAAAGCAAAAACGCTGCAAGTAGGCCTATTAAACAACTGATTGTTCTGTGCTTTTACCTGCAATATTAATATGGTGACAGGGTCAATTTAGGACTTTGTTTGCTTTAGCTATAGAGATCTCTAACTCTGTATTATAGCCATGTCTTGACACAGAAGAGCTGATAAAGGCAAGTGGGCCTTGCGAGAATTCAGAAAGTACTACTGACAGAACTACAGAGTCCTCACTACCAGCAACAGAAATTCTGGGGACAGATACACCTGGAAACCAAGAAAAGCAAGAAGTTGTGATGAATTCTAAGGTATAGCTGAAAGCTTTCACTGTGGTTGCTGACTTCTGTATCTATTGTCAAGCTTAAAAATTCAGATAAACAGTAGTATTTGAGATATTTCTGTTGTTTTCAGCATCCATATGTGTCTTTAGGCCTGGGCCACACTTGTGCGGTTCTGCAAGCCACGTTTTGCTTGGGCACAGCAGCCCATTCACTTGAATGGGCAGCTGTGCCTCCAGAAAACGCAGGGAAAAGGTCCCTGCACCTTTTCTGAAAACATGGTCCATGCAGAAACCACAAATACAGTGCATTTTGCAGTGCGTCGAGGTGCCAATAATGTTACCCCCCACACATCTCCTGCACAGAAGCATGTTTTTCAGTACGGGTGATTGTTGCTGAGAACCCACTGCGACAACCACCCGCACATGTGTGAATCTGCTCTTGATGAGACAAGCAATCTTTTTTCAAAATACTGTACCTTCTTCCAGTATTATAGTGATATGTAAACGCGTAACCTTTCAACAATACGGCCATCGACTCCATTTGCAGACAGTTTATTTGGATGATGAATGTTTGTTTCACAGCCACTATAAGTAAAAATCATAGCCTCTTTTGCATTTAAAGTGTTACTGAACCCACAACAGTAAAATCAGTGTGTATATGCAGTAAAGCATGCTTGTTATACTCACTGTGAAACCTAATGCCCCGTACACACGATCGGAATTTCCGATGGCCTAAAATCCGATGGAATTTTTCTTCGGAATTCCATTCAAGCTGTCTTGCATACACACTGTAAGACCAAATTGCGACCGTCCGAAACACGGTGACGTAAAACACTACGACGAGCTGAGAAAAATTAAGTTCAATGCTTCCGAGCATGCATCGACTTGATTCTGAGCATGCGTGGGTTTTTTCTCCATTGGAGTTGCACACAGACGATAGGAATTTCCTATATTTTCTTTTTCCATCTGGAAAAAAATAAAACATGTTCTATTTCTAAACACCAACGAAAAACACTGACTTTTTTCATCGGAAATTCCGATCATGTGTGCGCAGCATTTTGTAAAAAGGCTGGTTGATCCTGGCTCCTCTGAACCTCCCCTTCTCCCACCTTCCCAAACCATCTCCTGATAGAACAAAGCCTTGCCACTCTGCACATGCTCAGTTTGGTGTGTATTGCTATAAAGTTTGTTCTTTTTTTTTTTTTTTTTTTTGGTTGAGTGCATATGATCAGCACAGGGCCAATCAGCACTGTCCAGACAGAGGGTCAGTAGTCTGGCACCTGCATAGGACAAATTCACAGAGGAGAATGAAAACTCCTTCTACAAGCTTTAACCAGTATACTGCTGGTGAGAAAAGGCATTTAGCAGTTTATATTTACTAAAACTTTTGCATTTCCATGTGTGGGAGACCAGATATAGTGAATGCAGGGTCCTGGATTTAGTAACACTATTTTTTTTTTTGATACAGTAATATTGCCTAAACAATAATAACTACAAATCCATTATACCGTTTGCTTATTGTGCCGCATTTCAGCCTATATGATTTTTTCTTGGTCTTGCTCAACTACCACTAGTCTTGCATATTTCTATTACTTGTAGCACTAGCCAATGACCCAGCACTTCTTCCCTAAATATCAAACTGTGCCTCACACCTTAAGCACCTTAAGCAACTTTATTGCACAATCATCTACAGTATTTCTCATAACGCTGTGTGTCTAGACTTTTCTCCTCCCCACTGTGCACAGTACAAATCTTCTGTGCACAGGATCTCACAATATATAGTTTCCATGGTGCATCAGGTCCTCCTTCCAGCTCTGACAGGCTACGCTTTACCCCTGTAATGCCGCGTACACACAACATTTTTCGGGATGTTTTTTTTTTAAAAAGCGTGCATGCTCAGAAGCAAGTTATGAGACCGGAGTGCTCGTTCTGGTAAAACTACCGTTCGTAATGGTGATAGCACATTCATCACGCTGTAACAGACTGAAAAGCGTGAATTGTCTTTTACTAACACAAAATCAGCAAAAGTAACCCCAAGGGGGGCGCTATCCGAATGGAACTTCCCCTAAGGCCGCGTACACACGATCAAATCTATCTGCTGGAAACGGTCGGCCCTGACCGTCCCAGCAGACAGATTCGACCGTGTGTACGGGCGAGCCGACGGATTTGGCCACCCGACAGATTTCAAAGCATGCTTTGAAATCTGTCGGCTGGGAACCCGTCCGCCCGACATGTCTGCTGGTTAGTACGCTAACCAGCAGACATGTCTTCTCGCACACGCGCCGAATGGTTTCGACGCATGCACGGAAGTGTTTTACTTCCTGGTGCGGTGACGTGGCGGCGTCAACGTCACCGCCACGTCAGCGCGCCGTCTGGCGGCAGGGATTTTGGTTTGATCGTGTGTACACGATCAAACCAATATGTCCCCAGCAGACCGATTTGTTCAAATCGGTCGGCCCGACCGATTTGAACAAATATGTCTGCTCGTGTGTACGCGGCCTAATAGTGCCGTCGTACGTGTTGTACGTCACTGCTCTTTGCTCAAGCATTTATTTTTCACGATCGAGTGTAGGCAAGGCTGGTTTAACAATAATCGGGTTGAAAGAAACTTAATTTTTCTAGACCATTAAAATTTTTACATCCCGAAAAATGGTCGTGTGATACGCGGCATTACTGTCAGAAATGGCTGTCTGTGCTGTAGCTGTAATAAATCACCCTCAGAAATGTTACCCATGTCTCTGGCTATAAGGTCCGTTGGAGGCTGGCCTGCCTAAAGCTCAGGGCTGATAGGAGACATGTTCTCCAGGCTGCTTGAGAAGGGTAAAAACGTTAGTTGGCAAAGCCAATGTTGTTCTGGCAACAGCCTTATTATATGACAATATTTGAGGGTTTTTTTCTGCACTTGCAGCCTTAGGGCTGTTTGACTTGAAGCCGCTCAGTTCTGTTCAGCAGGGGATCGATCTGTGAGTGGATCCCCTGCTGAATCAGAGTTAAATGGGGCAGATGTCAGTTTTTTTTTTACATCCGTGCCCATTCAGTTTGTTTCTGGCAGACCCGTGGTAGCTCTATGGGCAGCCAGACTCTCTCTGATCCATCATGTTTAGGTCTGGAAAAATGTAAAGGCAAACAGTTTTCTGTTTTTCTTCTGGAGCTGGACAGACTCGTAGGTAGGCGGGTGTAAACAGTCTATTTACATCAGCCTGCTTATAAAGCTACATGAAGCTGAAGGGCCCTTTTAGGCTGAAATCACACCTTGGGGATTCTGCCCTCAATTTCAAAATGCTCCGTTAAAATGACAAATCGCACAACGCAAATTTGAGATATCATTCATTTTAATCGCACCTAAAAATGCAGTGCGGTTCTGCAATGATTGTCACGCGATAGATTGTGCTGTAATCGCGAAAACCGCATCACGTAAAGCTTGTTTTTCCCATAGGAAAACTGCTAAAAACCGCAGAGCAAAAGTCCGCCGATTTCCCGGCGGGAAAAAAGAGAACTGGTTTTTTTTTGCCCGGTGGATTTTGGGCAGTTTTCCTGTCGGAAGCATACACACGGCCGGAATTCCCGCCCAAAAGCTCTCCTCACAGTTTTCCCTGATCGTGTGTACGAGGCTTTAGACTTTAGACTTTTGTTGTGACCAGAGAAAATACAAATGAATCAAATTATGTATGGGAACTAAAACTACATTAATACAAACATTCAAGAGTTTATATTCAGATTCTACAAACTATTCTGACAGTCTATTATGTTTATTGAGCACTTTCCAAAGTGGAATACTAAAGTCAGTGCTGTCACCACTTGGAATTAACAGTCCATTGTTGATCAGCTTCAGAAAGAGCCAGTCAGTGTTATTTATTACTGATTTAAAGACTTTCTGTATTCATCTGTGAGCTTCTTAAGCTCATGACAGTTCTTTATATTGGCCTAATGTAATATACTTATTTGCTATGACAATACACAGCCAAGAAATGTGGATAAGAATGTAGTCACTGAGCAGATTACACTCAGAATAGGGTCAGTGGGACTTGCTTGCTTGTAGGCACAGGCTAATCGTCTTCTAGAACATAACTTTTCTATTAAAAAAAATAAAACGGCTATAAAAGTGATTTCTGTATTTTTTATTTCTCTGTAAAGGAGACCATGATGATGAAGACCTGTGTAGTATATGGCTGCAGTAACGCCCTATTCAAAGGATGCAATAAGCAGTTTTTCAGGTAATTGATGTAGGATTATAACATTCCAAAAACAACCTGTCAATGTCTTCTGGTGCTAGTTAAAGGAAACCTGTACAGAGAGAAATACAGGGGCTGCCATTGCTGATCTTATAACTTGGCTTTTTCTAGGTTCGGGAATAATTTATTTTGATCAGAAAGCTGAAGTTAAAGCAGGCCTATACTTAAAGTGGGATTTCCCTTCAAAAATAAAAGTCAGCATAATTTTCACCCTCCTGCTGCATTTTACACAATCTAAGGTCTTTGTGAATTTATTTTAGAGACGTGCGCGCCTTTCTTTTTTTTGGTAGGGTTTGCTCTCACTTCCTCTTTCCTCACTTAGGCGAGGATGCTGTAGCCTTCTGCCCACTCACCTAACCTGCAGCCTCCTTGGGTGCACATCACACATCCCAGGAGGCTTCAGGGCAGTCATCCTGCAGCCTCCTGGGACCATACTTAGTGCTGCTTCAGGATATCAAGATCATGGCACAGGGCAAAAAAAAGCTGAAAAGCTATCAGGTGCTAGGAAGTCAGCACTGGACCTCATGGACTGGTATGTACTGTGTTTGTTTAAAAGTCAGTAGCTACCATACTTATAGTTGCTGAGGTTTTTTTTTTTTGTTGTTTGCCAGGTGAAGTTCCTCTTTATTAGTATAATTTAATATGGTAAAGCAATTAGTAAAAATATGTAGCTTTTTAGCACAGAATTCCCCATGATAAATAGTAGAGAACCTTTTTACAGGTAACAGTGCCTAGGCAACCTCTGTTCTAGCCTCACAAAAACCTATCAGGAGTGTGATAGGTATACCCCACCCATTACTGCTTCCGTTACTGGATTACAGGTGCCGGGTCTAAGAACATGAAGAATTCTCTAGTGATCATAGGCGTGCGCACAGGGTGTTCCGGGTGTGCCTGGGCATACTCTAATTACTCCACATGCATTAGCATTGTCCAGAGGCATTACCAGGTGGGTGGATGGGGTGTCAGTGGTCAGCATAAATGCCCTCATTATATTAAAGGCTAGATTCAACTTTAGGAACATATTACACCGATTTTTAGAGTGTAATGTAATATGCTCTTAATTAACTGCCACCCACCACCTGGGCCTCCTCCCTGTGACAGCAGGTGGCATTCATATGTGTTTGAGCTTTGGGGTGCACACCCTAATGCAATAGGTTGCGCACACCTATGCTAGTAATAGCTTAGGCTGGGTTCACACTACGATTTTCCCGTCCGTCAGCCGCATACGATTTCAGTTTTGAAAACGTACGGGCCCGTACGGGAAAACTCATACATAGACAATGCATTGCAAATCGTATGCACTCAGATGCATCCGGGTGTGTACGATTTGCTGGCAAAACGTTTTTTAACAGTACACAAAACCGTGTTCGACCACGGTTTTGAGTCCGTTTTTGAAACCGTATGGCAAACGCATACGTTTTTTTTTAACATTAAAGTCAATGGAAAACGCACATATGTGCGGTTCCATACGTATAAACCGTATGCGTTTTTAGTCTGCGCATGCGCATTTTCAAAACAAGAAAATCTTTTTTTATTAAATGACACTAATTCCAAAAACGTATGCGTTTTTTTAATCAAAACCTGATGGAACCGTACGCACTTTTTGAAACCGTATACGTTTTATAAACGCATAAGTTTACGTACGGTTCAATCAGTTTCAGCCGCATACGTTTTTTCATATAAATCGTATGCGGCTGACGGATGGGAAAATCGTAGTGTGAACCCAGCCTTACACATCTAATAATGTGGCCACACAGTTCTGTATAAAGGATGATAGAGTAGGCCTAGGCAAAAGATCAGCTGCAGAATACCTACTGTAAGTGTTGTATTATTCACAACTGGCTTTTCTATCACTGTGTAAGAGATACGGATGTCTAGGTATGCTTTAAGTCAGATGTCCTGGTTTCCATACTTACTTTCAGTTACATTTTAAAGCTAATGAATCAGTACAAGAGCCAGGCAACTGGCAGCCACCATATTTTTTTCATTACCAGTTTCCTTTAAGTGTTCAACATTGGCAGCCACTATATTCTCTCATTGCTAGTTTCCATAAAGCAGAGTTCTTGCAGCATAGTGACTGCCAGTGTGAGTAATGTGTATATAAAAGAGTACCTCTATGTGTGTCATCCAGTATATATATTCTGTTTACTGTTTAGTGCACATAACTGAGAATTTTCTGAAAACGGAATTTATTCTGAAGACATGTATGATAAAGTGCTAGTCTAATTCTTGCATATATTTGTGTTACCTTACTTTCTTGGTTGGCAACACATGTATCGGAGCATCTGAAATAATAAGTTACTGAGTTGCCCGAAGCAACCATTTTTTTACCTCTATCTGTTTTAGTGCAGATTCTTTTTATGGGCAACGCACTTTTTCTATCAGACACTTACCTGTACTTACACAAAGCCTAATTCCAAGCTATAATAAGTGGTCGAAAATCTATAGTGATATTAACTGTAATCTATGTGCAGGTTTCCATTGAATGATCCAGAATGTCTGTCAAAGTGGACTGTAGCAGTTCAGCGTAAATATTGGAAACCGTCCACATCCAGCATAATCTGTAGTGATCATTTTACTGACAAAGACTACATGTCGTGTCCAGAAGCAATGGGCCATCAGTTACGAAATGATGCAGTGCCTTCTATCTTTATTAAAAATCCTAAATGGAAAAATAAAACTGGTGATGTAACAGAAGTCCAAAAAGGAGATCAGGTAAGGTGTACAGTGCTAAATCATTACATCTTGTGATTGTGTACATACAACCTGTAAGGGGATGTAATCCTTTTCAACTTTATCGAAATATAAAAAAAATACTTTAAAGTGGTTCTTAAGTCCCGGTTTAAAAAAATAAAATTAAAAGTCAGCAGCTACAAATACTGTAGCTGCTGACTTTTAATAAATGTATACTTACCTGTTCCCAGGGATCCTCGGCTATTCTCACCCGGGCAGACTCTTTGCGGTCTTCGGGTCCCCAGTGACGGTATGTTTAGTTTTGGAATCCGGCTAGTACTCCTTGCGGCTTCACAGCCAGCTTTCAACTGCACATGTGCAAGACGCTGTGCTATATAAATTGCCCCGCAGCCTCCGGGTGGAGCTTCCCTAGGCAATTCCAGCTGAAGTGAGAACGGGTACCTGAGAAAACTAGGTAACTGCTCTTCAAAAAAAAAAAAGTTCCAAAAGAAGACGGGGGGGGGGGGGATTTGTTTCCTTTTTAGGATGGAGTTTTGCTTTCATAGTTGAATATGTACTTGTTTATATGCCAGTGTTCTAAATTCACTTTTATTATCACACTAAAAACAGAAAGAGGGGAACACACAGAGATTCTAGTGACAATGCTCTGGTAGAAATTTCAACAGAATCAACTGCTGCTGAGCTACTAGGGATTGACAAATGAGTTGTCCTCAGGACAGATAAGAGGCACTGCAGAAAGCTTTAGTATGTCTGTATTTAAAGTGGAGCCCCCATTCTAGATCCTATTCCAAATACTCCGTAGAATGATCTGTATATGCATCTATTCCCAGGGCGTTCCTATCCAGTCACCTGATCGGCTTACAGAGCTGGCTTCATGGAAGAGAAGGGATAGTTGACAATGGATGCCCTATAGTAAGCTTATGGGTGACGTAACTGCTAAGGCATTGCAACCATTGTTGGCGTGCTCTCCTCTCCTCTGAAGCTGGCCGCTGGGGAAATTCTGTGACTAGACCAAAGCACCCAGGGAATAAGTACATACAGCATACTTATCTTTCCTCACTCTATAGGCTAGTTAGTGTAGAACTTATAATGGGGTTGGGAGCAGGTTTAAAAATTGGTATAGACTAGATTTCTACTTTAATTTATAAAATGCATGGATCCAAATTTGTGGAAATTCACCCTATTAAACATTAGCTTACTTCTGCCTATAGTATAATATGGTAACATATCAATATTTACAATAATAATGGACATGATGATTCATGGGGGTTTTTAAATCCAGATTGTCATGGCCGTAATTGAAAAACAACAATGATTTAGTGACATCTGTTTAGTTTCTACAGTATATAGGTGTTTTACAGTGTTATACAGTGAGTATATTCAGAACTAAAGTTACCCAAGTTATCATTGTTGAAGATAGACTTGTTGTTGACCAACTTGGCCCAGGGTAGCAATTTTTTCACAGCTCCCTTTTTGCACCTTTACAATCAACACGGGAGAAAATTGCATACAACTCACTTTCTATAATGTCACATACACAAATACTTGTAAATGATAAAAAGCAGTCAGGTTTGTGATACGGAAGCGTTTGAAATCTTTTGCATTGTGTTACAAGTGCAACGACTTTGCACAGCTCTTAATAGAAAAGTGTGTTTGGTGTGTCATGGTCTGTAATTTTAACTGTTAATTTTATTTTAATATAAAACAATGCAACACTACTTCTTTTTTTTTTCTACTTCTTTAGGTTAAACTTCACTCTATGGAGAAAAGCCTACATACTGCCTGTGTGGTATATGGCTGTAATAACCGCTTTGTCAAAGGAAGCAAGAAGCAATTTTTCAGGTAAACATGGTGACTCCTATACTACCTAGTGTGCTTGCCTATACTGTATGTAAACTTTCAGTTGGTAATTCAGTCAAAAAGTGACATGAAGTAGCATTTGCTTACACGCAACTGAAGGTCTCACCCCTTTTATACCCCTTATGGACCAGAGCAATTTTTACATTTCCACTATGGGCCTGTTTTTTTGGCATTAACTGTACTTGAAATAACAAATAATATATATATTGTGTTTACTTTAGGACAAACATGGTTTCATTTGGTGACATAGTCTTGCAAAAATCACTTTGTCTATGTAATCAGAGAAAAATAGATTAGAATGTTCCAGACATAAAAGCTTCTGTTGTCTATGTGCTTTGTACTGCTTCTTCAGGACATTTTGCTTGAATCGGTTTCTTTGCTTTCCGTTTTCCCTCCCACAGGTTGGGTGGGGGGACCTGGTTGGAGCTCAACTCTTCACCCAACCTGCTTTATATGTTTTAGTTTGTGTTGTATGGTGAAAAGATGGAATATATTTTTCTTACTTCTTTTTTGTTATGTAAACTGCTTCAAGCCAATGTCCTGAAGAAGCGTTGCGAAACCACAAAATGCGGTGGGGACAGGTGCTTTTATGTCTAGAATATTATATGTGACATATGTGGTGTAGTATTTTTCTACTTAATTTGTTCAATAAAATAATTTATATGTAATATTGTGTTAGGCTTTTTAGAATACTGGTAAGGTATAATTAAAGTCACATTCTCTTTGGCTTTTTGTACAATGCCACACATATATATATATAATGTGAGAGAGAGAGAGAGAGAGATCTACCAGTATTATTGTGATTAATACAGTATTGAATTTGGCCTTCACTATTTATTATAATTGCCCTAAAAAATCTGGCCTTGGATGACCCAATGAGTGTTCCTCTTTTTTCTATATTGGACGCACTGTCCTCCGAAACTTTGTTTTTGTTTGAAGATTCCCCTTTCTTTATGTCCTATGTTATATTTTTGTACTCTGTGTACTGTTCTAGCCTGCTGAAGGTTACAGCGCCTTGGAAATGTTTTCTTCCCACTTGAAATTTTTCACATTTTGTCATGTTAAAACTTACATTTTTTGGGGGGGATTTTATGTGATAGACCAACACAAAGTGGAACATAATTGGGAAGTGGAAGGAAAATAATAAATATATTTCAATTTTTTTTTACAAATAAATATCTAAAAAGTGTGGCGTGCATATGTATTCAGACCCTTTTGCTCCGAGAACCCCTAACTAAAATCTAGTGGAACCAATTGCCTTCAGAAGTCACCTAATTAGTAAATCAAGTCCACCCGTGTGTAATTTAATCTCAGTGTAACTGCAGCTGTTCTGTGAAGCTCTCAGAGGTTTGTTAGAGAACCTTAGTGAGCAAACAGCATCATTAAGGATAAGGAACACACCAGACGGGTTAGAGATAAAGTTGCAGAGAAGTTTTAAAGTAGGGTTAAGTTATAAAAAAAATATCCCAAGCTTTGAACATCTTATTTAGCACTGTTCAATCCATCATCCAAAATGGAATGAGTATGGCAAACCTACCAAGACTTGGCCATTCACCTAAACTGACAGGCCGGGCAAGGAGAGCATTAATCAGAGAAGCAACCAAGAGGCCCATAGTAACTCTGCAGGAGCTGCAGAGATCCACAGGCCAGGTGATAGAATCAGTCCACAGGACAAATATGACCTTTTTGGAAGAGTGGCAAGAAGAAAGCCAATATTGAAAGAAAGCTATAATAATTCTCATTTGCATAACATTTTGAAGAAGGCGCTCTGTTCAGACGAGACCAAAATTGAACTTTTTGGCCTACAAGCAAATGCTATGTGTGGCGGGAAACTTAACACTGCACATCACCCCGAACACACCACTTCCAACTTGAAACATGGTGGTGGCAGCATCATATTGTGGGAGATGCTTTTCTTCAGCAGGGTCCAGGAATCTGGTCAGGGTTGATGGGAAGATGGATGGAGTCAAATACAGGGCAATCTTAGAAGAAAACCTGTCAGAACAGGTTCACATACAGTACCACCAAAAGAAAGCTCTATTTGTGGGAAAAAAAGGACGTCAATTTTGTTTGGGTCCAGCGTCACACGATTGTGCAATTGCCATTTAAAGCGACACAGTGCTATATCGCAAAAAATGGCCTGGTCATTGAGCAGCCAATTTTTCTGGGGCTGAAGTGGTTAATATTGCACACTCTAAAGTCAGATAGTGACAACCAGCATTGAGTGACCAACAGCATTCTACTCCAATATACTATCTATATTCAGGTCTACTGGGGCAAAGCCTGGTGCATCAAGCCAACCTCCCCAAACCCTCTCAAATTTAACAGGGCATCCACAATGCTGGTAAATAGCCTTTTCACATCTACTCTGGAACATATAGGTATAGGTGAAAGAATGAGGAGCTGGATTGCTGCGATATACTCTAACCCGACGGCGAGGGTGAGGGCGAATGGCGTACTCTCGGAACCATTTGCTATCACAAATGGAACCAGACAGGGTTGCCCACTATCGCCCCTGTTATTCGCGCTTTCGCTCGAACCCTTTTTGAACCATATTCGGCTAAACAGGGGAATTAGGGGGGGTGGAGGTGGATAAAACACAGTACAAAGTCTCGGCATACGCCGACGATATGCTGTTTTCGTTGACAGACCCGTCGGTGTCCCTGCTCAATTTGATGTTAGAATTTGAGCGTTATGGAGAATTGTCCAACCTTAAAATGAACCTAGGCAAATCAGTGGCGATGGGCGTGGAAGTCCCGCCCCAGCAACTCTCTCACCTTCAGGGTAGGTTCCATTTAAATTGGACGGACGTGGAATTTGACCTACCTGGGAACCCGCATTCCACCCAGACTATCCCAGATCTACAAACTGAATTTCCCACCCCTTTTTACGACTTACGACTGGGGGGGAAACACCCCAGGATAAGCAGGAAAATAATTTCCCTACCCAAGCGATTAGGCGGTATTGCGATGCCAGATATCCGGGGCCTACTACCATGCGGCACATTTGTGCCGGCTTGTTGACTGGTGCCGCCATGGGGACCTCAAGCTCTGGCCGAGACTGGAGCAAGCCCAATGCGATGCCTCCTTACAGAGGGCTCCCTGGTGTCTTACCGCTATACGGGGAAACATTAGGAGACACCCGCTCATAGGTAACACAATCACAGTGTGTGCCAGACTGCTGACGGGGGAAAACCTCTGTTCTCAGACCTCACCGCTATGCCCGGTCCTGGGTAACCCAGTTTTTGAACTAGGGATACGGGATGGGAAGTTTTGAGCCCTGAGGGAGCGGGGACTGAGCCTGGCCTCCCATTTCAGCGAAGCGGGACGATGGAAGACGAAAGCCGAATTAATGGACTCGGAAGGAGTCTACTGCCTGAACTTTTTGAGAGCTGAGACGCTCTGCCACTTTCTTGGCACCATGACACCCCCCGCGGCGGACCAGCCTCTTACATTGTTGGAGGAGTGGTGCTCGGGTACGGGAGTTTTACCACATACACTGTCCCCCGTACTTCGCTGAGTGGGAACGGACACTAAACTGCACGTTCTCGGACAAAAAGAGAGAAAGGATTCTCTCTCATACACACAAGTCTTCCATGTGCACCAAAGTACAGGAGACCAATTACAAGATCCTGTCTAGGTGGTATAGGACCCCAGACCTGGTTAAAAAAATCTTTAGGACGAGGGCACACTGTTACACGTTTTCTGGTCCTGTCCCAGCCTCTGAGAATTCTGGGGCGGGGTCCGACGGATAACACAGAAGTTCACGGACCGAGAGGTCCCCCGACGATCCAGCATTTTTTCTCCTTCACGCAACTGAAACTCCCGCACGGGTATACAAGAAATCGGTTGTCCGACATTTGTTGAATACGGCCAAGGCCTGCATCCTGCTCCGATGGAAGTCACCGAACCCACCGACCATTGCCATGTGGCTGCGGAAAATAGACGAAATCAATGAAATGGAAAACCTCATTCTAACAAAACAGGATAGAGAAGAGGCATACACAGACACCTGGCGGATCTGGAACATTTTTTCATACTCCGATGAGGGTCAGGCCCTTAGGGGTGGGAATGCCAATGCCTTGTCTTGAATTCATTGATTTTGTCTGTAGTGGTCTCTCTGCACTGGACGATGGGGGTAATACAGTATGGTTGGCCTTCGCGTTTGCGAGTGGGTCGGAGAGTCCGTGTTCGCGCCCCCCCCCCCTTGTGCCCGTCACCCCCACACCCCCCCTTTTCTCTGCTCCCTTCTGCATTCTTTCTCTTTCTTGCTTATTTCTTGTTCCCGTACTTTTTCTGTTTTATCCAGAGAGTAGGAACTGGGCCCATGAGACCATGGCGACTAGTCCGACTTTAGTTACACAGGTTGGGCTGCACCAGCAGGCGAGGAGGGGAATAGGCGGAGGAGGTGGCGGCACAGTGACGAATAATGTTACCCTGTACTGTTCTAGCTGACTTGTTTTCAAATATGTGTTGTTCACCCTGAAGTTTTACTCTGTGTACCCTGCTGATGATTGTAATGCTGTGGTGGTTCCTGTGGACCCCCTCCTTTTCCCAGTTTAAAAATAAAAGATTAAAAAAAAAAAAAAAAAAAGAGAGCAAGAACCGGCGAAGGTTAATGGCTGTTGACTTGACAGGCATGAAGCCAGTCTGGTCAGGGTGTATGATGCGGAGTATGGCATTATTCAGGGGTAAAGCCAAAACTTTCGCATGGATCTTTATATCTGTTTGGAGTAGGGAAATGGATCTGTATGAACCGGTAAACTGTGGGTGACTTGCCCAGCTTAAGTAGGAGAACAATAATTGCCTTGGACATAGAAACAGGAAGGCAATTTATTTTCAATGCAGCATTACGTTTTTGCAAGAGATGAGGCAGTATAATTGCTGATTATTTTTTCTAAACCTCGATGGGGGATACCATCTTCTCCTGGTGCTTTACAAGCTGAGAATGAACCCACCACCTCTTGTATCTCCTTCAAATAAATAGGAGCATCCAATTTGTGCCTGCTGTGTCACAGTAAGGCTAGGCAGCTCAAGAGTCAAGAAATGCATATTCAACTCGTCATCCGTGTAGTTTATACGAGACTGGTACAAATTTTGGCTAAAATGAGAATCGCAATATTTTTGCTTAGAATAAAGATCACGATTCTCGCAGTGTAACATCATCTTTCACATTATACAAAAAAAATTGGGCTCACTTTACTGTTTAATTTTATTTTATTTTATTAAAGTGGATGTAAACCCGAATAATTTATTTTTTTTATTTTTTGATGTCACAATGTAGGGTATAAGATTTCCTATTATCTGTGCCCAGTCTTCCCACACATAGTTAATCCAGCTCTGAGCAATCCTCTTTTATTGTTCAGTGAAATAAAACAGACTTACAGAGAAAAACCTTAGTCCGTTTTGCCACCCTTGCTGTGAGTGACAGGTTATTTACATATCTCATGCTCTAGCCTGAGACAGAGGCACACCCTGTGTAAAAAGTTCACAATTCACATCCCTTTCCCCTCCCCTCCCCTCCTCTCCCTTCCAGCTTTCCCAGGATTGGCTGCATTTACTGTGTTTTGACTGGATGTTTCTCATCATGGAGTGTGATCCACAGTTCAGTGTGATGAGGAAATGCATGTATATTACAGTGAAAACACAGAACAGAAAGCAGAATATACTGTAATATTGGGGGTGTTTAGCTCAAGTGGTATATGCGATTTTAAACAATTCACGTCAGTCCAGAACTTTGTTTAAGGGCTTGTTGGCCCACTTTTATTCAAAAGGCAAAAAAAAGGATTTTTAATAAACAGCTTACCTGTAAAATCCTTTTCTTGAAGTACATCACGGGACACAGAGCGCATAGCCATTACACATGGGTTATATGGGTACCTTCAGGTGATGGACACTGGTGTAATCAATTTCACAGGAAGTTTCCTCCCTATATAACCCCCTCCCACTGGGAGTGCTTCAGTTTTGTAGCAAACAATTCCTCCGAGGTTACACAATGTTCCCCAAAAGAGGGGTGGGAGCTCTGTGTCCCGTGATGTACTTCAAGAAAAGGATTTTACAGGTAAGCTGTTTATTAAAAATCCTTTTTTCTTTATCGTACATCACGGGACACAGAGCGCATAGCCATTACACATGGGATGTCCTAAAGCAATGCTCTATGAAGGGAGGGAGACCGTAAGGCCAAGAATAGCCAAACAAAAAAATTATCAGGAAGTAAAGTAGCTCCACCAACAGAAAAAAGGGGGCGTGACCAGGGCCAGAGGATTCTATACTGCTGCCCGTAGGACCGCCTGCCCAAATGCTGCGTCCGTACCCTTTGCGACGTCCAACTTATAAAATTTAGTAAACGTATGTACGGAAGACCAGGTTGCTGCCTTGCAAACCTGTGCCATAGAGATCTGATGGTGTGCCGCCCAGGAGGCACTCATGGCCCTCGTAGAATGGGCTTTAACTGATAAGGGAGGTGGAACGCGCTTCAGACCATAGGCCTGAAAAATCAGCTGCTTAATCCACCTAGCCAAGGAAGACTTGGCAGCCGGCTAACCCTTCTTGGGGCCATCCGGAAGAACAAAAAGCACATCTGTTTTCCGAATCTTCTCTGTAGCCTTGAGATAGACCCTCATGGCTCGAACCACGTCCAAAGTATGAAGCAGTCTTTCCTCTCTGGACTGGGGAGTAGGAAAGAAGGATGGTAGGACTAGGTCCTGATTCAAGTGAAAACTGGATATGACCTTAGGAAGGAAAGAAGGTTGAGGCCGCAGAACCACTCTGTCCTTATGCAGAATAAGGTATGGCTCCCTGCATGACAAGGCTGCCAGCTCAGAAACCCTTCTGGCCGAAGCCATAGCCACCAAGAAAACCAACTTTCGGGTTAGTAGCACAAGAGGGATTTCTGTCAGAGGTTCAAACGGCTGCCTTTGTAAAGCTGACAAGACCAGATTTAAATTCCAGGGGCAGAGGGGAGCTCTAATAGGGGGATTCACATGCAAGAAGGTTTTCATAAGCGAATGGGTGGCCAAGGGTCTTTGAAACCATATCGATAAAGCCGACACCTGCCCCTTTAGAGTACTAAGAGCCAACCCTTTGTCAACGCCAACCTGGAGGAATCGCAAGATCCTGTCAATAAAAAACTTTTGAGGATGCCATTTTTGAGACTCGCACCACTCCACATAGGTCCTCCAGACTCTGTAATAAATATTTCTAGAGACTGGTTTCCTAGCCTGAATCAACGTAGATATGACCTGATCTGAGAGGCCTCTGCCCTTAAGAATTAGGGATTCAGCCGCCAAGCCGTCAAATTTAGCTGCTGTGAAGCAGGGTGGCAGATTGGGCCCTGAGACAGCAGATCTGGGCGCAGGGGGAGCGGCCACGGCTCCCCTACTGACATCCTCACGATGAGTGCGTACCAAGCCCTCCTGGGCCAGGCTGGGGCCACCAGGATCACAGGCCTGCGCTCCACCCTGATCCTCCGTAGAAGGCGGGGAATCATCTGCAGTGGAGGGAACGCATACAGGAGAGAAAACTGGTGCCAGGGGCAAACCAACGCATCGGTCCCGTAGGCTGAGGGATCCCTGGCTCGGGATATGAATTTGTCCAATTTTTTGTTGGATCTCGTTGCCATAATGTCCACATCTGGAACTCTAAATCTTTGGCAAATCTCTTGGAATACCTGGGGGTGAAGAGACCACTCCCCCGGGAGCAACTGTTGACGACTCAAAAAATCTGCTTGAGAATTGTCTATCCCTGGGATGAACACCGCCGAGATGCAGGGTACATGGGCTTCGGCCCATGAGAAAATCAGGTTTACTTCCCTTTGGGCCGCTAGGCTCCTCGTGCCCCCCTGGTGGTTTATGTATGCCACCGCAGTGGCATTGTCGGACTGTATCCTTACTGGCAGACCCTGAAGGGGAAGAGTCCAGGCGACCAGGGCCAGCCGAGCAGCTCTGATCTCCAGGATTTTGATGGGAAGCAGTTTTTCTGCCTCCGACCACTGCCCTTGCTGGGTCTGTCCTTCTAGAACTGCCCCCCAACCTGACAGGCTGGCATCCGTGGCTACTATCTTCCACGTGATGGGGCAAAAGGATTTCCCCATTTGACAAATTTTGAGGGACCAGCCACCAGAACAGGCTGCGCCGGACCCCTGGGGAGAGAACTAACGGACGATCTAACGCCTGAATGGACTTGTTCCAAGCAGAGAGAATGGCTGCCTGGAGATATCTGGTATGGATCTGGGCGTAGGGCACTGCCTCGAAGGCGGCCACCATCTTCCCCAGCAGTCGCATACATTCTTGCCTAAGACCACTTGAACTGCTTGAGTTATTGATCTGACCTTTGCTTGAGGTAAAAATATCCTCTGGCAGTCTGTATCTAGCCGAAGGCCTAGATATTCCAACTGCTTTGTGGGTTGCAATATCGATTTTTCTTGGTTCACAATCCACCCGAATTCCTCTAGATGCCGAACTGTGCGAACTACTGCATGATTGAGGTTGGAAGCTGATCTGTCGATAACCAGAAGATCGTCCAGGTATGCCAGGACCAAAATGCCTTCTGTCCTTAGGACGGCTAGCACCGGGGCTAACACCTTTGTGAATACCCGCGGAGCTGTTGCCAACCCGAAAGGGAGGGCTACGAACTGGTAATGACGGTGATCTATCATAAAACGAAGAAACTTGTGATGTGCCGGGTAGATCGGCACGTGCAGATACGCATCCTTATGTCTATAGATGCTAGAAAGTCGTCTTGATGTAGGCTAGCTGCCACCGAACGTATGGACTCCATACGAAAGGTCTGAATCTTTAGAAAGCGATTTAGGCGTTTGAGGTCTAAGATAGGCCTGGCGTCGCCATTGGGTTTTGGTATTATGAAAAGGTTGGAGTAGAATCCCAGACCTCATTCCTGGGTTGGTACTTCTACAATTACTCCTTGGAGCAAGAGACGATCCAATGCTTTTACAAGAGAGGCCCTCTTTAATGGGTCGCTTGGAAGACTTGACCCCTGAAAATGAGGAGGGGGGACTTCCCGAAACTCTAGCTTGTAGCCCGTGGCTACCACGGACAGTACCCAAGAGTCGGGGAATTCTGGCCTCCCACACTTCGGAGAAAAACCGAAGCCTTCCCCCCACCCAAGAGAGTGGGGGCGCCCCTTCATGAATCTGACTTGATGACTGGTTTAACCGGCTTGCGAGACCATGGCCTCTTGCCTGCCGTGGCTTGTCCTTGTGGGCGGCTATTAAATGCTGAACGCCCGGGAGGCCGTCGATACTGACGGGAAGTTGAAGGGGCCGAGCCTGCGAAGGCCTGTCGCTTAAACGCGGGCCCACGCGGTCTTTTCTTGATAGGTAAGAAAGAACTTTTACCACTTGATATGGTCTGGATATATTTATCTAGGTCTTCACCGAATAGTCTCCCACCATGAAAGGGAAATCCTGCTAAAAGCCTTTTGCAGGGTGCCTCTGCTGACCAGTTCTTCAGCCACAAAAGGCGACGCATATGAACCAATAGCAGAGATAAACGGGACGCCTGTTGAATGGAGTCCTTAATAGCATCTACTGCAAAGCAGAAAGCCCTTGGGAGGTCAGCCAATTCACGAGCTTGCTGAGCCGGTATGTCCCTTAATATTTGTTTAGTCTGATCCTTTAAAGCCTGACAAACGCCAATGGCTGCCACCGCTGGCTGAACCACGGCACCTACTGTGGTAAAAGAAGCCTTCAGTAGGGTCTCCAACTTTTTGTCGACCGGATCTTTAAACATCTGGACATTTTCAACCGGACAGGTCAGGGATTTATTCACGCAGGAAATGGCTGCGTCCACGGTAGGGAGTGCCCATTTCTTTGCAAATTCCTCTTCCATAGGATAGAGAATAGTGAACCTTTTAGGAGGGATAAAAATCCTATCAGGTCGAGCCCAATCCTGAAAAATCACGCTCTCCAGAAGGGGGTGAACCGGAAAAAGACGCACCACTCAACGGTGCCTTCAAGGAACCTAAAGAGGATACCGCGGGGGCTAATTGTTCTGACACTGGAAGTTTAAAAGCAGTGCGAACCATATCTGTCAGAGACTGGATCCACAGGCTCTCCGCTTGAGAAGCCGAAAAAAATTCATCTACAGTGGAACCCTCAATGTCTGAACCGTCGGGACTCGGGTCCGCTTGATCCCCCTGTGGGTCCAATTCCTCCGAAGAGAGGACCTCTGCATCTGAAAACACCAATCTAGGTGACGGGGATCTAGCCCGCTTGCCACCTGGCAAAGAGCGGGCAATTAAAGCAGTTAACCTTTCCTCTAGCCCACCCAGGGTGGTCGCTAGCATTTCTTCCGTAACGTAAACGGGAATGGGTTGATTGGGGGCCGCCTCTGCCCCTAGCACCCTCAATGGCTCCTGCAACATGCTGTTCGGTGGTCTATCTGGTGAGGGTGGGACCGCTGGAGCCTGGCCCAAATCCTCTGACCCCGACGGAGACCCCTTTAGTTTTTTGGTACCTTTTGCAGCCTTAGCTGGTCCTGATCCCTTGGGAGCCATTGCACAACCTTAAGACACCCCTAAAGCCAACACCCAACTGTTGTAGCTAGAAGTGAACCATTAATAAGAACAGGCTTTGGTAAAATTTTTCCAAATTTCCATACGCCCGAGAAGGCGGCAATACCGAGGAAGTCCTGTGAGTATTGCCACACCAATGCCCGTTAGCTGGAGCCCAAGGTTGCACCGACTCAGATACTGCCAGATCTAAGGCTGAGTCCCTTTAAGAAAAAAAAACCCTTTTTTTTTTTTTCTGGTCAGTATGGAGCGAAGTCCAGACCTGAAGATCCACAAACCACCACTAGGTGTCACTGTATAGCCAGAAATGGCTCAGCTGCACGCTCTGTGTCCTCAGCCTCCTCTGCTCTCAGGAGGGAATGACCAGCCAGGAAATGCTTTGCTGCTTTAACTGAGACCTGACGCTGCTGGCCCGCCCCCCCCACGCACGCCGATGCTGTAAAAGGCGGCGTGCACACGCGCACGCGCGCCCCCCCCCCACGCTGAAACCAACATGGAGGAAGCAGAAAGCAGAGGAGAAGCATGGACCAGCGCTAGCAACCCAACAGACACCAGGCAAGACACTAATCTTATTGTAGTGCACACAGAGGAAGCTGTCCCCATAGGCTTCCTAAGAAACAGGAGTTTTGCCAGCATTTCCTCCTTATAGCACGTGGGGCTGCAGTATCATGCTAACAGGCAGATCTGGGGGGAGTAGCAAATACATATCTTTAAAAGCATACATATACCTACATGTTATCTGGGTAAACATTAGTACATCCCATCCTGCCTCAAAAGACATAGTGGAGATAGTGGCTGATGCACAAGCATACCATTAGCCGACCCAGAACCCCCAGGGGGATACCTACTGTCGAACCAAGTCCCGCAGGCTCCCTCTTACCTGCTCCACGCCGCAGGGTATTTCAAAATGCAAGAGGCCCAATCTTCCCCCATCTCCGTGGGTATTGTCTTGGACCTTCAGGGACCGGGGTCCTGTGTTAAGGAACCCACACACCTGGACCTATATAGCATCCTGGCATCAGTAGCGTTTAGTTCTTGGAAGAGACTAAGGCACTGGAGCCCAGAATCCAGCCCTCCAAGGAGAGGCATTATAGGCAAAACCCCACGCAAGCAGGGCCCGGGTACCGTACACCTTGGCTTTGAAGCACTTCGGACGGATCCGGCTAGCTATCCTGGGTCCCGAGACCTCCGAGGGACAGCTAGACGTGACCAACACCTAAGACACTGGCGAAAAAACTGAAGCACTCCCAGTGGGAGGGGGTTATATAGGGAGGAAACTTCCTGTGAAATTGATTACACCAGTGTCCATCACCTGAAGGTACCCATATAACCCATGTGTAATGGCTATGCGCTCTGTGTCCTGTGATGTACGATAAAGAAATAAACAAAAAAAATCCAAACAGAGTATTCCCACACAGGGGTTCTTTACTGTCCATGAAAAATGATACGTTCAGCATCCTGGCTTACCCGTGCAATGAAAATACCGAGCCACCTGGCTCTCCACAGCAGTAGCCTGACTCCTGTCAGCCACCTCAGACTCAGGTCTCTTGTCTCTGGTCTATTACAGCGCAGCCTGCACTCCAGCTTGTTCAGTGCACACCTGCACTCTCCCTTGCATGCCTGGACTCCTCGGGAAGGTGGAGCTCAGAATGTGTGTGCTGATCTATTTGAAAATCTGGACCCTGGACTGGGGATTTCATCCCACCCAGATCTCTGTGAAATCCCCCGTCTCCAGGTCCCAAACTGGACTTTATTAACAAATGAGGAAACTGGAAGGCCAGTTTCCTCTGTAAACTACTAGTTTCCTGGAGCCCCTCAACCAGACCGGTTGAGAACCCTGGGTCACCACATCCCTGGGGTACCAGACTACTACATACCTCCCCCCCTTGTTTCGACCCAGAGGGCGGAACACACCAGTACAACCTCCTAATTTTGGCATGCCCATGCAAGCTACTATCCACAAGGGCTAAACCTTGTCCCATCAGGTGACTTTCTCCGCGTCCCCCTCCTAGATCTACTTGGAGTCTGCAAAGACACTCCCATGCCTTTTTCCGTGCACGCTTCCAAAAGCGATGTTTTTCTATTTCCCTTGGACCTACACTAGCCACCTTATCAGTAGGGAGTTTACTACTCTTGGCACCTTTTTGCACCCAAGGCTGATTTCTGAGCTTTGAGGGTCCGATACCATTGAGGTTACTAAGGGCTCCCTCAATTTCCGATAGACCACCCCTTTTCCCTTCATTTAATTTGAAAGGGATCAGATTTTTAAACCTTTGTTTAGCGATAAGCGGGGGCTCTTTTATTGGGGTGACACTGGTCCCTCTCTGAGCTCTATGTACGGGCACCCGCTTATTGTTCAAACTTGGCGTCACTTGTTTCCCCATGTACACTGCATGCTTCGTTCTGTCAGTTTCATCACTAACACCTTCATGCGGCCTCGTCCTAGTCTCCCTCTGAAGGACATCCTATCTCGCCACTCTGGGGTTTTTAAGTCATGTGACACCTTGCTAAGCTTTGGCCCATTTTCTTCTGACCATTGTTTACCAGGATCCTTCTCAGATCCTAGAAGTTCCTCAAACCTCAGGAAACCTTCCTCAGAATTACCCTTCTGGACCTGTAGGGGGCCTAATTCTGCTTTACCTTTTACCTCTGTGTCAAACATACCATTCCCTGTCTCACTACAATTTTCAGGGTTTTCTACAACCATATCAACTTGACCAAGACCATCAGGTCTACCATTGTTTTTGTCGTCACCCATGGTAACCAAACCATCAAAAATCGCCAACATGCTGCATTTTTCATTATGGTCAGAAATATCAATGCATTTGTCATATTTAATTTCACCCATGTTCAGCAGGGCAGTGTCTGGAGAGGAACTGCACCCAGCAGAGTGGTTGTCCACGGCAGCTTCAGTATGCACCAGCTCCACTGGCACGAGATCCTCTGCCAGCAACTGTCCCGACCGCTTAACATCATCACATAACACAACATTTGGACCTTTGACTACCATCACTTCATTTATTGCTGTGCCATCTGGCACTTCCATCAATACCAGCTCATTTGGCGCTGCATCAGCCATTACCATATCAATAGGCCCTTTGTGGATCACAGACATGACCTCCTCTGTGCGGTCGCCGTTACTTGGCGTTTCTATCTTGTGAGCAACATCACCTGCAGCAGCAAATGCACCATTGCCTATAAGTTGCTCTGCAGGTCCTTCATTTGGCACTGCAGAAACCATGTCTGCTCCACTTTTACCAACAGAGGTTTTTTTTCAAAAAAAACCAACAGGCTTTTTGCCCATCTGTCCCAGTCTACTATCTCTGCGCTACCAGAGGGACAGAGTGGCACAGCAACAGACACATTGCAGACGTCACTTTTGTTTAAACCAGACTGTGGTAATACATTTTTAACCAGAGCAGGCTGCAATACCACACTCTCACCTTCTGGTGGCGCTTCATTAAATGCATGAAGACCTTCACACCTGTCATTGCCAGACTGCATTAACCCATTTCCATCATGAGCGCTTTCAAACATATCAGTTTTAGCATTTAACATTTCATTATTACAATGTTCAGGTACTGTCTTATCCCTCAGAGCAGCACCATAGTTGTCCCGGGCAACCTCCGGCTCCAAAACGCAGAGCTCCCTGGGGGTTTCTAGGGACACCTCTGTGGCCTTCATCACGGTTGCTAGGGGAGATAACACATCTTTAACTGTATTCATAGCAACATTTATATCTCTAGTGAGTTGCACTAGCACATTAGCAGCTGGGCCATCAACTTTAGCCAACACAATATTATCAGCTTTACCCATGACATTGTCATATTCAAGTTTACCACTTGCCTCCCCACTGAACAGGGCACTGCAGCGAGGCAAGTCTATTTCCACACAGACAGTGGATCTCCCATTTGGGGTCATTTCAACTCCAGTGTGCACATTCCCATAGTCCAATCTTTTTCACGCATTTACTAGCAACAGTCTTACCAATCACCGTAACAGGGTTCATTTGAGTACGTTGTCCCTCCTTTACCGCACTTTCACTGGCCAACTCTCCCCGGTGGCCATGGGATGAACTGCAGCAACCTCTGCTGACTCCTTAGCACTCCCAGGAGGCACAACAGGTACTTCCTCACTGTTGCCAGAGGTGATTGCAAACACGCTTGCACAAGGATCTGGGCTAGCAGATAAAGACTTCTGCCCAGTACCCATATCTCCAGACATGTTCCATAACCTGGGACAAGAAAAAATTCCATGTCCAAGCCGACCACATTCCAGGGATGGTACATTTTTACACATATCTTTAGTGGGACGCCTCTCCACATCTCCACTGTAGCTCCTCCTTCCAGATAACATTTGATCTTTCGTCGCTAAAGGAGATGGCACTCTTCCAGCTGTACTTTGCTGACTCTCCCAAACGCAGCGACCCTGCGATCCTTGACGCACTGTTGCTCCCAACTTGCCATGATCCTTTGTCGGCAATACGTTTCTCACGTGGTTTGCAGACTTGATATCACCATCGTTGCTACAGGCAACCACATACCTCTCGAACTTCTGTTCCGCCTTTTGAACACTCCTGGCACTCAAATCAGGTTTCCCAAACATTGTTGCAGATCTTTTTCTGGCCATGTCACCTTGTCTTGGGGACTGAGACAAAGGGCACTTGGAGACAACATGCCCCCAATCTCTGCACCGCAAACAGCGCTCTTGCTTCAGAGCCTTAGCAGGACTTCCCCAACTGTATCCTCTTGTAAGCATGGGACTTTTCACATTAATAGCTGGCCTGCTTGTACTAGCGTTACCAGGGGCAACAGCATGCACTTCCCCTTTAACTGGTGTGGGTGTAGCAAAAAACAGTCTGCAATACTCTCCAGCAGGCTCAAATCCTTGCATCATCTTTGCAGTCACTACACCAAACTTTTGCGCCGTCCAGCAAAAAATTAAGCACTGTCACTTTAAAGCAAGTTGCTTCTCAGTTTGTGCAAGCTCTCCTCAGCTGCACACACAGATTGTGCTGTCTCAAGCACACAAACACAGTTCATATAACTGATGAACTTACTTTTGCAGGGATCTCCAGTTCTGCCAACATTCACCTTTCACAGCAACATGCAATGCCTTTTGCCTGGCTGCCCTTCCGCACACAGCCAACAGTTCCTGACGTGAACTGACTTGTAGAGCAAGGACCCGGATTACACCGTCTTGTGCCCGCTGAATCCACCACTTGTAATATTGGGGGTGTTTAGCTCAAGTGGTATATGCGATTTTAAGCAATTCACGTCAGTCCAGAACTCTGTTTAAGGGCTTGTTGGCCCACTTTTATTCAAAAGGCAAAAATAAACGAAAAAAATCCAAACAGAGTATTCCCACACAGGGGTTCTTTACTGTCCATGAAAAATGATACGTCCAGCCTCCTGGCTTACCCGTGCAATGAAAATACCGAGCCACCTGGCTCTCCACAGCAGTAGCCTGACTCCTGTCAGCCACCTCAGACTCAGGTCTCTTGTCTCTGGTCTATTACAGTGCAGCCTGCACTACAGCTTGTTCAGTGCACACCTGCACTCTCCCTTGCATGCCTGGACTCCTCGGGAAGGTGGAGCTCAGAATGCTGGTCCTGAGTCTTCTATCAGGCCCACACACACCTGCACAATCAGTGTGCTGATCTATTTGAAAATCTGGACCCTGGACTGGGAATTTCATCCCACCCAGATCTCTGTGAAATCCCCCGGCTCAAGGTCCCAAACTGGACTTTATTAACAAATGAGAAAACTGGAAGGCCAGTTTCCTCTGTAAACTACTAGTTTCCTGGAGCCCCTCAACCAGACCGGTTGAGAACCCTGGGTCACCACATCCCTGGGGTACCAGACTACTACAATACACAGACAAGTGATCTGATTTAGGTTAGATGTATCTAGTGAGAGCAGGGCAGAGGAGAAGCTTGAGTGATCTGATTGTTATATTTCAGTGTATGTGTATGTGTCTGAGGTCACCTGATCACAGTTGCAACATCAGGATATTTACATATTTCATGTCCTAGCCTGGAGACAGGCATTATTTTTAATTCCCACTCCTTTTCTGAAGTCATGTGGTTACTTTTCTAGCTTTTGACTAGATGTTAGTGATCATAGCAGAATTCAGTGTAAGAAATACACAATAGAAAATGCATGTTGACAGGGGGGGGTGTGGAGGTGGGCAGGGAGTCTACTGACATCATGACTCCACCCACCGAGCTCCAGACAACAGACCCGCCCACAGAATCTGCAGTTTTTCGGGTCAGACAGAGGGGAGACATTTGACAGGTAAGGATACATGCAGGAGGCATGTATATCCTTATAGATCAGCACTATGGCAGTAGTTTAGAAAGGATGAGAGTGGGTTTACATCTAGTGAAAAAGGGAGAGTATAGTCTCAGTTATTCAATTTCGGATAATAAATTTAATTTTAAAATGTACCAGCATCCCGGAATATTTGAAAACAGGGGGGAGGGACCAACTAGATAGAGACAGTGAAGCTGCTTGACACTAGACTGATCTATACTATATCCATCGATATGGGTTTGGTTGGGATTTTCGAGGTACTTGTAGAGAGACGTATATCATATAAAAATAGATTTATTACAAAAAGAACAATACATCAATAATAAAAAGATGGGACAGGCCCCACAGTTCGGACACAGTAAGGTGTTTGTTAAGATGACATAAAACAAAGCAAAACCGTATTGGTCAGATGCGTGGAGCCAATCTGCGACCTCGACCGGTTTCGCGGTTGATACCGCTTCTTCAGGAGGATATGGGATGGCAGGTGGCCCGGAATGAGCAGACAACAACCGTGTCCCCCAAACAAACAAAGAATACAAAATGGCTCGCGCCGGGGAAGCTGACAAAAAAGCTCCGAAAAAAGTATAAAGTTTACAAAATACTGGGGATAAAAGGCAACATCAACAAACTAATAGGTGCACGTGGCAACCTATGAGGTATGAGGAGAGCCAAAGGCGCTGGTAAGCAATTAGCTTAATGTGATGGCCGATACGTATCCCCAGGGAGAGCCTGTCATATCTCATATGCGATTTTAAGCAATTCACGTCAGTCCAGAACTCTGTTTAAGGGCTTGTTGGCCCACTTTTATTCAAAAGGCAAAAATAAACAAAAAAAATCCAAACAGAGTATTCCCACACAGGGGTTCTTTACTGTCCATGAAAAATGATACGTTCAGCCTCCTGGCTTACCCGTGCAATGAAAATACCGAGCCACCTGGCTCTCCACAGCAGTAGCCTGACTCCTGTCAGCCACCTCAGACAGAGGGGAGACATTTGACAGGTAAGGATACATGCAGGAGGCATGTATATCCTTATAGATCAGCACTATGGCAGTAGTTTAGAAAGGATGAGAGTGGGTTTACATCTACTTTAAAGTGTATTATTTTTTTTTAAATTGCGTTCGAAATAGCACTGCGCAAATACGGTGTGACATAAAATATTGCAAGAACCACCATTTTTATTCTCTATGGTCTCTTCTAAAAAAACTATACTTACACCCTCTTCTTGCCCAAGCCAATATTCAGCTTTAAGCGCTGTTGCTGTTTAAATGACAATTGTGCGGTCATGCTACACTGTTCCCAAACATAATTTGTATAATTTTTTTCCCACAAATAGAGCTTTCTTTTGGAAGTATTTGCTCACCTCGGCAGTTTTTATTTTTTGCTAAACAAATAAACTCTGCTGAACTCTTCAATAAAAAGAGCCAGCAGAGATTCTCTAGATGTTGGTGAACCAACAAGAGGAGGATACTTATCCATCTGTGGCTGTAACAGCTGTTAAAGTCCCCCAGTAGAAAAAGCGGGATGTCAGGTTTGTCAGACAAAAGGGTTGCCAAATGTCTCAGCACAATAGTAGAAAAGGATGGAGGGATATAAACCATTGCAATAACACATAGCAAGGCATACAGTCTACAATATATGAAAATATATCTGCCTTCAGCATCAATTTAAGCAGCAATCCCCTGAAAATCCAGGGCTTTTTGTATAAACACACTCACCCCCCGTGAATATGAGGTGTGAGTAGAATGGTACACGTGGCCCACCCAAGCATTTCTGTCACATGAAATAGTACTTGGAGTGAGGTGGGTCTCTTGTAATCCGCATATAGCAGGCTGGTATTTACGAAGCGAGGCATTCATCTTGGCCCATTTTATAGGACAGTGAAGACCTTGAATATTCCATGACACTAATGTGACCTCTGACACGGGTCTCTTGAGTTGGTAATGTGACCAGAGAGGCAGTAGCACAGCGCCCTCCCTAGCAGCAGTGTTATAAAGCAGTCCAATGTTTCTAACAGTTCAACCCAAGGAAGCCTTGGGGGTGGAGCAGGTATGGGAATCATCTGAGCCATAGGAACAACTAGATTAGAGCCATATGTGCAGGAGTAGTTCTGGAACAGAGCTTGAAGAAAACATAAAAAAACTTCGGAAAAATAGTACATATGCCACTAACAGGGCAGAAAAACTCAAAGTGCTAATCCTAGAAACCAAACTAACACTGAAGGTACTTCATCTATGACCACAGGGCCCCTTGAAAGGGAACCCCTGGGTACAGTGTCCATCAGCCAAGATATGCAAGACAGTTTAGGGGTACAAACACACTGTAGTTTTCCAAACAACATAGCAAAGAGAGACATTTAAGAAGGTGATCCCCCCAGCCGGGCAGATATCCTCAAGGAGAAGAACAACAACAACTGTGCTCCTTAGTATAGCAGTTAGCATGCAGGGTTAACCGCATACGATCACCCATCGTCTTCCTCCTGGTGTCCTGCACGTAGGGAGGCCTTATTCATATCCAGACACCACATAGCTTCCCCAGCTGTGTTAAAGAGATGAGACCTGCAACGGGCAGTTACCCGCAAGCGGGCAGGATATAGCATTGCATAGGTAAGTGAAAGCCTCTGCAGTCGTTTTTTGACCTCCGCAAATTTTTAGCGTGTGCGACTGCACTTCAGCAGACAGATCAGGATAAAATTACACAGGGACACCATTGTACTTTATGTTGTGACGATCTCTGGTTAAGCATAGCACAATGTCTCTGTCTCTGTAATGAAGTAACCTGGCAAGGGTAGATCTGGGCAAATTCTCTGGGAGGGCACGCATTGGAGTGCGGTAGAGTCTTTTGACAGCAAACAGGGGTGTAAAGGCATCGCACCCAAATATCTCCTTTAAACAATGTTTCCAGAAAATCTGGTGGCAGCTGGTCCTCGAGGTCACTTATTCGGCTTTCTGCCTCCATAGTGCATTCGCAAATTTTCTGAAAGTCCTGTCTCAGTAGGAAAAATTCCTCATGAAGCCCTCCAGACTTATAAGCTTAATAAAGGATGCCCCTGTGATCGGGACCGTTTGAAGAAATTTGGGGGCCCCAAGCAAAAAAAAAAAGTGATTTTTCAAGTTGAGTGGGGGGGGGGGGGGTTGGCGACTTACCTCTATCCTCCGCCTCACACGCACACGCCGGCATATGTTGGTGTCCGCACAGGGGCCCCAGCCGGGAGGACCCTTGCTGCATCGCTGCGTCCCCCTGCAGTCCGGTCGGCGGTACAGGAGATTCAGTTTGCTGTTCCCGGGGCCGGACTGAAAGGAAGTGAACACTCAGTGTGTGCACTTCCTGTAAGTCCAGCCGGGAACAGGAACCTGAATCTCCTGTACCGCGCGGTTATGGTACACGACCAGACTGCAGGAGGACGCAGCGGTGCGGCAAGGGCCCTCCCTGCTGGGGCCCCTGGCCAGCTCGGGGCCCCAGGCAATTGCTTGCTTTGCCTGTCGGGTTCCGACGGGCCTGCCTGGGATTGTCCTTACCAGATGGTTGGGGGGTCTGGCCAGTTCTGGCGGCTCCCTCTTTCAGCTTGTTTGAGCCATGAGGTGTTCTCTTAGTGTCACGAGGGCCACGTACCTGAGGTGAGACTAAAGTAGTGGGGAGGCCTCCCTTGCACCTTGGGTCCTTAAAGCCTCTGGAGTTGGAGACAGAGACTTGGTGGACACTGAGTGGCACGGGTGCCAGGGGTGCGGAGCACCGTGCAAGCCTTAATTCGAGATCTGAGCCGAGGTCAAATTCACTCTGGCAATGAAGTACAAAAGGGTTAATCAGAAGAAGAATGGTCGAGATCCAAGCCGGGGTCGGTTCCAATCTGGCAGCGGAGTACAATAGGCGCAAATAAGTAGAATGGTCAAGGTACAAATCCAAGGTCAAAAGCAAGCAGCAATCAAGAGTAGTCAAATGGGTTTCCAGGAAACAACCAGTTTAGACAGATCACACACTAGCACAGGGACAAGGGAGGACTGAAGATAATCCAGCAATTTGGCAGTGTCTGAGCTGGGCTTATATAGGGAAGTTTGAGGTCACTTCCTGTGCGCCTCATGGGCATTTTACCATCTTTTTTCCATTAGGTTGAGGTCACTTCCTGTGTGGCTCCTGGGTATTTTCTTGCCTTTTTCCATCAGGTCTTCTGCGCGGGTTCAGGTTGGTGAATTGATGTGTCTTTGGCACTTGCTCAGTTGGCACGGATTTCCTCTTGCGGAATCGTGCCATTGGTGCATGCATAGTAAGCCCTGGACTCTTACACTAAGGCTGTGAGCCCATGCCATGTTGAAGCTCCTGGGCCACTGGAGGAATCTAACAGTGCCAGTCCTGGATCGATCGGGGAGAGAATCGGTAAAAGGATCAGTGCAGGGAGCCTTGTGAAGCACTGCTGCTTACATGCCTGGTCTGGCCACGCCCCCACTTTTCAGATATTTATTTAAAAAAAATAAAAAATTGAAAACCATTGATTCTTTTCCTTCCACTTCACACGTATGTGCCACTTTGTGTTGATCTATCACATAAAATCCCAATAAAAAACATTTACGTTTTTGGTTGTAACATGACAAAATGCAGACAATATGTGGTCTATGTACATGTGTTTTGTACTTCATTCTGGAGATTTGTATCATCCCGATACCTGCTATTATTGTACCATGCATTTGTTTTTGAATAAAGAGCAATCCTGGTAAAAAAAAAAGGGAAAAATACTTTGTCACCCTGTATTACCCAGGGACATTGCAGAATATCTGCAAGTAAACTTTTACAAAGTAGCAGCTGCATTTTTTTAATACATAGCAATTTCAGGCTGTCAGACAATATTAGCTGATGGGGAGCTTAACATAGGATTTTTCTAGGTCATATCTTGTACATTTAGGATCCTCGCGTGATTAGATTATAGTTGTGATTTATTGCAAAGATTTTTTTTTTTTCACAAGAAATTATTGCAAAGATTTTAGTACCACACTTGAGCTACTAGAAATTGCCCAATTACTGGGGTGGTATATCTATTAGGTTATTAGAGATATTGACAGGAAAAATAATTATTCCCATCGTAAGCCTTTACCCTCTATTAAAGTGGATATAAACCTAATTAATGAAATTTGAGCTGGGCACATATATCTACAGTATTTTGTTATCTCTCTTCAAAGAGCCCTATAGGTCCCGTAGCTCTCTCCTGACCCGTTTCTCTGTTATCAGCCTGATAACTCCTGACAAATTCTCTGCCACATCAGATAAAGGCAGCCTGACATTTCTGTCAGGGGAGGTTGCTAAAATACAGCAGATAAGCAGGGAGCTGGCCTTGTTACAAAACACCTCTGAGAGTCTCTGCCTATATGGGGTGTGTGTCTTTCCTTCAATCAGCAATTTTAGCTATCTTGGCTGTATGACCAGACATCACAATCTGTGTTAAACAGGAAGAGAAAATTTCCCAACAGATCTGAACTTTCTAAACAGTATATATATGGGAAGACAGCAGCTATACATGTAAAACCTACAGTGCCTTGCGAAAGTATTTGGCCCCCTTGAACTTTGCGACCTTTTGCCACATTTCAGGCTTCAAACATAAAGATAAAAAACTGTATTTTTTTTTTTTTGAAGAATCAACAAGTGGGACACAATCATGAAGTGGAACAAAATTTATTGGATATTTAAAAAAAAAATTTAACAAATAAAAAACTGAAAAATTGGGCGTGCAAAATTATTCAGCCCCTTTACTTTCAGTGCAGCAAACTCTCTCCAGAAGTTCAGTGAGGATCTCTGAATGATCCAATGTTGACCTAAATGACTAATGATGATAAATAGAATCCACCTGTGTGTAATCAAGTCTCCGTATAAATGCACCTGCACTGTGATAGTCTCAGAGGTCCGTTTAAAGCGCAGAGCGCATCATGAAGAACAAGGAACACACCAGGCAGGTCCGAGATACTGTTGTGGAGAAGTCTAAAGCCGGATTTGGATACAAAAAGATTTCACAAGCTTTAAACATCCCAAGGAGCACTGTGCAAGCGATAATATTGAAATGGAAGGAGTATCAGACCACTGCAAATCTACGAAGACCTGGCCGTCCCTCTAAACTTTCAGCTCATACAAGGAGAAGACTGATCAGAGATGCAGCCAAGAGGTCCATGATCACTCTGGATGAACTGCAGAGATCTACAGCTGAGGTGGGAGACTCTGTCCATAGGACAACAATCAGTCGTATACTGCACAAATCTGGCCTTTTATGGAAGAGTGGCAAGAAGAAAGACATTTCTTAAAGATATCCATAAAAAGTGTCGTTTAAAGTTTTGCCACAAGCCACCTGGGAGACACACCAAACATGTGGAAGAAGGTGCTCTGGTCAGATGAAACCAAAATCGAACTTTTTGGCAACAATGCAAAATGTTATGTTTGGCGTAAAAGCAACACAGCTCATCACCCTGAACACACCATCCCCACTGTGAAACATGGCGGTGGCAGCATCATGGTTTAGGCCTGCTTTTCTTCAGCAGGGACAGGGAAGATGGTTAAAATTGATGGGAAGATGGATGGAGCCAAATACAGGACCATTCTGGAAGAAAACCTGATGAAGTCTGCAAAAGACCTGAGACTGGGACAGAGATTTGTCTTCCAACAAGACAATGATCCAAAACATAAAGCAAAATCTACAATGGAATGGTTCACAAATAAACATATCCAGGTGTTAGAATGGCCAAGTCAATGTCCAGACCTGAATCCAATCAAGAATCTGTGGAAAGAACTGAAAACTGCTGTTCACAAGCTCTCCATCCAACCTCACTGAGCTTGAGCTGTTTTGCAAGGAGGAATGGGCAAAAATTTCAGTCTCTCGATGTGCAAAACTGATAGAGACATACCCCAAGCGACTTACAGCTGTAATCGCAGCAAAAGGTGGCGCTACAATATTAACTTAAGGGGGCTGAATAATTTTGCATGCCCAATTTTTCAGTTTTTTATTTGTTAAAAAAGTTTGAAATATCCAATACATTTTGTTCTACTTCATGATTGTGTCCCACTTGTTGATTCTTCACAAAAATTACGGTTTTATATCTTTATGTTTGAAGCCTGAAATGTGGCAAAAGGTCACAAATCAAGGGGGTCGAATACTTTCGCAAGGCACTGTATGTAGAGAGATTTGGTTCATCTCTGTGTATCATCTGAGGCTGTTCACTTCACTGGGTAAATGGAGGGTTTACATCCACTTTAAGGAATTGCATCCATTAGAGATACTGGCCCAGATTCACAGAGCGATTACGCCTGCGCAACTGGTGTTGCGCGTGCGTAAGTCTAAATGTGCGCGTGCGTTTAGATGCGCGCGATTCAGAAAACGATTTACGCCAGAAATCTAATTTTTTTTGTCCGGCGTAATTTCGTTAGACAGACGCATCCGTCCGCGCAAAAATGCGCTAGACACACCATTGATTTGCTAGTCAAATATGCTAATGAGGGAGTTGCGGGGATCCACAAAAAAACGCAGTTGCTGCGCAGGCTACGCGATGTGCGCAACAGCAAAATGTCCTGTCTAAAGTTAGAGCACCTAAAAGCTGGTCTAAATTTTGAAAAAACGTCTACATCTCACAGAAAGCAACACCGTTACTGAGGAGCAGACCACACACACGTGTTGCACTACAATTTGACTGCCAACATGCCAGGGGCATCGTCGCTCATAGCTGCACTAGTGAATTTAGATGACCAAAGAAGGAGGAGGGCACAGAGGATGGCACGGAGGATGGCACGGGAGAGGGTATACCGCACACGCATAGACCTCTTTGGCATGAGTGATTCTGCGGTGTATCGCATCTTCAGATTCCCCCCTCATGCCATCCTGGAATTAACCACAACCCTGCAGGAGGACATCAGCAGCCCAACACATGACACCACCCATGACACCCATGACAGCTACATATACAATCAGAGCCCCATCCCCACAGATTGCGAACAAAACATGTATGGGGACAGCTGGCTGGTTGGTGAGTGACATGGGTGGCAGGCATGACTGTCCCCTCCCGTGATGCACACCTCACAAGTGGCACATGCATGACTAACATCCTCCTGTCTTTTCCCTTCAAGGTGACTCTGCATATGCACTGGGACCCCATCTCATGACCCCATCTCATGCCAGCGCACATTATGCATCTTTGCACGTTAAACACACACATTAATCATGGCACAATGAGAATGCATGCATGCACACCACTGTGGTCCCTAGCACACACACCCCACATCCTCATCACATTGGATTGGCACCAGTCCACCATGCAGGACTTGTGAGCTGCAACGCCACGCCACGGCTCCAATTATGTCACTGTACATTCATACACCATTCACACAGACCTGGGGATCACTTCTCCACCACAAATGAGGGTGACACCCCTTTTCCGGCAGGAATATCACCCCCACATTCCAAAATCATACACAAACAGAACCAAAAAAATTAAATAAATGACGAGCAAAAAAAAAAATGCCCAGCAAAAATATAATTTAAACAAAATAACAACAAAGAAAACACATAAAAGACAAAAATCACTCTGCAAAACAGTCCCCAAATATCTCAAAGACACGTCACAAACAAACAAAAGCACCTTGCTGTATAGGGAGGGATACAAAGGGATGTATTTTGCAAAGGAAGTGCATTTGTGTGTGTCTATTTATGCTGTCTGCGTAGTTCACAAAGTTGCCCTAGTCCATTTCCAATTTCACTGATAGCGCCGCTCCCGAGTTGTGAGCATGCGCACAGCGGAGCTGACCATGGTCTCCTTCAAGCGCGCATGCGCAAGCCGGCCGGCCCTTCATTTGCATGGGGTCACGGCTCATTTCAATGTAACACGCCCACGTCCCTCCCAATTTGTATTACTCCTCCTTACGCCTCTGGAAAAAACCTTACGCTTTCGCAATTTCCTGCGCAAAAGCTACGTGAATCGGGGGATTACGCGGCTAGATGGCGCAAGTCTAACGTAATGGCGGTGCGCTACGCCGGACCGATAATGCGCCGATGTACGTGAATCTGGGCCACTGTTTTTCACACCATTGCCCCATAAAAAAGTGTAAAAAGCAAGGGTAGAGGTGCCTCTGGGTGTAATAGTTTAAAATAATTTTAATTGTAAAACATAGGTAATGGTCACTCAAATGTGTGGAAAAGTGTAGCGCTAATAATGACACAAATAATGATAATACAATAAAGATTAAATCATGCAACACCACATGTGAATTAATGGTATTCAAAAGTCCATAAATGTTTTGAATGAATCGGTGAGTCGGTTTCTTTGAGTAAAACAGATACACAAAATCCAGTGCATAAAGAAGTGAAAAATCCACCACCGCTTATGACAAGGGGCTTACCGGACCGATT
This sequence comes from Rana kukunoris, assembly GCA_029574335.1. NCBI lineage: Eukaryota > Metazoa > Chordata > Amphibia > Anura > Ranidae > Rana > Rana kukunoris. The sequence goes on from CM056049.1 coordinate 376,527,611, forward strand.
GGACCTAGACAGGCATATACCCCCTAGGCCAATCAAGCTTTGTTAAAGTTGATATACTGAAGCGGGTACACCATACACGTCATGCGATTCGGTATCAATGAAGGCAAACCTCAGACAGATGATTCAAAAATACTTCCCAGCAAGCAGCAACTCTCAACAGATCACTCAGAGGGCAAATCAGTACTCCAACCGATAAGCATGAAAAAGAGAAGGCAAGGCGTACATAGCGTAATTCCGTAATAAAAATCGATATTTATTATAAAGAGAAAAACTCACATTTTGCAATGGTCAATAGAGCTTATAGAAAAAGGGTAGCAGGAACAACAGTAGTCCATCCCGACATGTTTCGTTACAAAAAGAACATCATCTGGGGATGTTCTTTTTGTAACGAAACATGTCGGGATGGACTACTGTGGTTCCTGCTACCCTTTTTCTATAAGCTCTATTGACCATTGCAAAATGTGAGTTTTTCTCTTTATAATAAATATTGATTTTTATTACGGAATTACGCTATGTACGCCTTGCCTTCTCTTTTTCATGCTTATCGGTTGGAGTACTGATTTGCCCTCTGAGTGATCTGTTGAGAGTTGCTGCTTGCTGGGAAGTATTTTTGAATCATCTGTCTGAGGTTTGCCTTCATTGATACCGAATCACATGACGTGTATGGTGTACCCGCTTCAGTATATCAACTTTAACAAAGCTTGATTGGCCTAGGGGGTATATGCCTGTCTAGGTCCAATCGGTCCGGTAAGCCCCTTGTCATAAGCGGTGGTGGATTTTTCACTTCTTTATGCACTGGATTTTGTGTATCTGTTTTACTCAAAGAAACCGACTCACCGATTCATTCAAAACATTTATGGACTTTTGAATACCATTAATTCACATGTGGTGTTGCATGATTTAATCTTTATTGTATTATCATTATTTGTGTCATTATTAGCGCTACACTTTTCCACACATTTTCTATTAGCAATTTTTTGATCTCTCTTGCTGTGTTAGCGGCTTTTTGTATTTTAAGATAGTGCAGTATTTTTTCTTTTTCAATGGTCACTCAAATAACCCACAGCCTTTATTTTCCTAGCCTTCTTGTCAGTCTATGTTAACTACTGACTTTGCCCATTTCTCTCATATATACATATGGTGCTGATTTGATACCTGAGGTATTGTTTTTTGTGCATGCTTTACTTGTGTTGTACCATAAAAAAGTGTATCTGCTCTATTAAAAGAATACTGCAATCCTTATCCTACACAACCTTATTCGGCTATCTCACCAAGTGGTAACAGTAATTATACACCCAACTTGCAGATGATTCGACATGTAAAGTGACAACTCCTAAGTCATGTTTTATCATGTAGCTCTAAGGCCGCGTACACACGATCGATCAAAACCGATGAAAACGAACTGAAGGTCCGTTTTCATTGGGCCAAACCGATCGTGTGTGGGCCCCATCGGTCAGTTATCCTTCGGTCAAAAAAAAGAGAACTTGCTTTAAAATGTAACCGATGAACGCCTAACCGATAGGTCAAAATCGATCGTTAGTATGCAAAAGCATCGGTTAAAAAGCCGCGCATGCTCAGAATCAAGTCGACGCATGCTTGGAAGCATTGAACTTCATTTTTTTCAGCACGTCGTCATGTTTTACGTCACTGCGTTCTGACATGATCGTTTTTTTAACCGATTGTGTGTAGGCACATCAGACCATCTGTCAGCTTCATCGGTTAATCGGATGGACTGATCGTGGCCTTAGGGTTTGTTAACACTTGACTAAATTTCTAACACTTAATAAACGCTCCTATTGCGTTATAGGTGTCAGACTGGCATCAATGCACTTTAGTATTGGGGGTTTTTAACGAGCATTAAAACGCTCTCTAAATGCCCTATGTGTGGTTTTGAAGCATTTCATAAGCATTAAGGCACGTTAAAACTGCTCCACAATGGAAAGTTACAGAAATAAACACATTTTAATGCCCTGCAAACCATGCCACAAATGCCTAAACTAGTAGTTATCAGTTAGAACAAATACATTTGTGCTGTAAAATGTCTGATTTTTGAAAAACCCATATCCCAAATAGAGTGTGGGTATAAAAGTGAATGCTAAGAAGAACAGTCAATGTGCCAGCTATATGGATTGATACACAAACAATATGCTTGTTCTGTTGTGTGGAATAGACTTGTTACTTCAATAAACAGTATCTCACAATTGTTTATTGAAGTGAGGAGGGTGCAGATCTGCTGGGAGTAAATATGGCCAAAAAGTTAAAGGAGCTTTTAAACTAGGCGACGGGGGGCGGAGGGTCCAGAGGTAGAGATAGTCAGCGCGGAACATATTCCAGAGGGTAGTATTGGAGGCATTAGTGGTAGGTTGACTAAAGCACATTAACCCAAGGTAAGTATAGTAACAAATGCTATTTGCAATCTCCGAACACCCAATAAGAGGGCCGTTTGCGACCGGTCTAAACTGCATGGCATGTTCATCAATGCCAGGAGCCTGGCAGACAAGAGGAGAGAACTAGAGATACTGTTGTACGAGGAGGATTTTTATTTTGTAAAAATTTCAGAGACTTGATTCAACAGCTTTAATGATTGTGAGGCAACCATTCAAGGGATAGATAGGGTAAAAAAGGGGTAAGGGGTATGTCTGTATATCAAGAATAATGTACAAGTTAATGTGAGAGATTACATCACTAAGGGAGCTAGGGAGGAGGTGGAATCCCTATGGGTAGAGCTCCAAAGGGATGAAACTAAGGGGGAAATAATACTGGGAGTATGCTATAGGCCCCTAACCTGAGACGGACCTCCTATCACAATTTGGATTAGCAGCAAGGATGGGATATGTCATCATAATGGGGCATTTTAATTATCCAGACATAGACTGGGAGAATGGAACCATGCATTCGTCTAAGGCTCGCCAGTTCCTAAATGTCTTGCAGTACAATTTCATGGGTCATGGGTTAGACGCACCAACCAGAAACAAATCGTTACTAGACCTACTGAATACCAAGAATAAGGATCGCCAGTTCCTAAATGTCATGCAGGACAATTTCATGGGTCAGACACACCAACTAGAAACAAAGCGTTACTAGACCTATTGATTACCAACAATACAGACCTGATCACGGATGTGGAAATAAGGGGCAATTTAGGAAACAGCGATCACAGGTTAATTAGCTTTAGTATAAATCACACAAATAGGAAATATAAGGGGAATACTAAGACACTGAATTTCAAAAGAGCCAAGTTCCCTTAACTAAAGACGCATATAAACCTTCAGGCTGACTGATGTGAGTGGGACTGATGTGAGTTGACCAGACAGTTCTGTTATGCCGCGTACACACGATCGGTCCATCCGATGAAAACGTTCTGATGGACCGTTTTCATCAGTTAACCGATGAAGCTGACTGATGGTCTGATGTGCCTACACACCATCGGTTAAAAAACCGATCATGTTAGAACGCGATGACGTAAAACACGACGACGTGCTGAAAAAAATTAAGTTCAATGCTTCCAAGCATGCGTGGACTTGATTCTGAGCATGCGTTGATTTTTAACCGATGGTCGTGCCTACTAACGATCAGTTTTGACCTATCGGTTAGGAATCCATCGGTTCCCTTTTTTTTTAACCAATGGATAACTAACCGATGGCACCCACACGATCGGTTTGCTCGGTCTGATGGACCGTTTTCATTGGTTTAACCTATCGTGTGTACGCTGCCTTACTGAGCCATCTGGAGGACATAGCAAAGGATAGCTACTCTAAACTACGCCTGACCTTCTCCCTATTTTATACTTGACAAGAAATTCTGCTGAAATGTAAATCTGAGGACCCCCCACCTGTGCTTCCTGGCAGCGCTCGGTGAATCCAGTCCTGCCCTTGTACAGGTTGACTTATTAGAATAGACAGTGCCCATGGAAGTTCGACAAAATCTGGTCTACCTGGATGGAGACCCGCGCTGCCCTTGACCCCTCTCCAGACTAGATGTGCCGGACATTTGACACCCCCCCCCCACATCTGACTGTTGCTTTTTTGGTCTACCCCCCTTTAAAATACTTATGTATGCTTGATATTTACCCAATACTCACTTGCTACCAATTACTGGAAGTGATGTATACTCCTGACACTCTGATTTCTACATCAATGTAATTTCTGTGATGTATCTGTAATGTAATGCTGATTTGTCGAATAAAATGTATTTCTGTAAAAAAAAAAAAACACATATAAAAGCAAAGGAGAAGGCCTTCAAGAAATACAAGGCTGAGGGATCATCATCAGCATTCAGACTTTACAAAGAGTGCAACAAGAAATTTAAGGGTGGAATTAGGGCGGCTAAGATAGAACACGAAAGACACAAGGGAGGAGAGCAAAAAAAAAAAAAAATCCCAAGAAATTCTAAACCATAAAAGAGGGAGGACAGACTATATTGACCCCATAAAGTATGATGAAGGGAATATGGTTACTAAGGATGGAGAGATAACGAAGGTATTGAATTTATTCTTCTCATCAGTCTTCACAAGGGAATCAAGGGGCTTCAGTAACCAAAACTGCAGTGTTAATCCTCATGACACATCTCAGGATGCACCATCATGGCTAACAGAGGACAGAATTAGAAATGGACTTGGAAAACTTAACATTAATAAGTCACCGGGACCAGATGACTTGCACCCGAGGGTCCTTAGGGAACTCAGTCAAGTAATTGCCAGACCATTATTGCTAATTTTTACTGACAGTCTACTGACTGGAATGGTACCAGCTGATTGGAGAAAACCCAATGTAGCACCAATATTTTAAAAAGGGCCAAAATACATCCCTGGGAATTACAGACCAGTTAGCCTAACATCAATAGTATGCAAGCTCTTGGAAGGGATGATAAAGGACTATATACAAGATTTTAGTAATAAAAACTGTATTATTAGCAGTAACTAGCATGGATTAATGAAGAATCGTTCTTGCCAAACCAAGTTGTGTATCTGGATTTTGCAAAAGCATATAACACAGTTCTCCATAAACATTTACTGTACAAAGTAAGTTTGTTGGCATGGTAAGTACATTGATTGATTGAAAACTGCCTACAAGGGCGAGTTCAGAGGGTGGTGACAAATGGGGAGTACTTGTAATGGTCAGGGGTGGAAAATAGGGTCCCCCAGGGTTCTATGATGGGACCAATCCTATTTAACCGCTTCCTGACTGCCTCACGCACTTATACGTCGGCAGAATGGCACGGGCAGGCAAAGCAACGTATATATACGTTGCTTTAAATCTGCTGCTTGGCGGTCTCCGTGATCCGCGGACTCTATGTCCGCCGGTGTCCCGCGATCGGGTCACGGAATGGCAGAACGGGGGGAAGCCTTTGTAAACAAGGCATTTCCCTGTTCAGCCTAGTGACACGACACTGATCGTCTGCTCTCTCTCATCGGGAGCAGTGATCTATGTCATGTCACAGTAAGCCCCGCCCCCACACAGTTAGAACACATCCCTAGGACACACTTAACCCCTTCCTTGCCCCCTACTGGTTAACCCCTTCACCGCCAGTGTCATTTAAATAGTAATCAGTGCATTTTCATAGCACTAGTCGCTGTATAAATGACAATGGTCCCAAAACAGCGTCAAAAGTGTCCGCCATAATGTCACAGTCACCATAAAAATCGCAGATCGTAAAAAAAAATTATATTAAAAAAGCCATAAAATTACCCCCTATTTTGTAGACGCTATAACTTTTGCGCAAACCAAACAATATATACGCTTATAGCAATTTATTTGATTTTTTTACCAAAAATATGTAGAAGACTACGTATCGACCTAAACTGAGGGATTTTTTATATTGTTTTGGGGATATTTATTATAGCAAAAAGTAAAAAATATTGCTTTTTTTTCAAAATTGTCGCTCTCTTTTTGTTTATAGCGCAATAAATAAAAACCGCAGAGGTGATCAAATACCACCAAGAAAAAAACGTATTTGTGTGAAAAAAAGGATGTAAGTTTTTGTTTGGGAGCCACGTTGCATGACCGCGCAAAAAGTGGCCCGGTCATTTGGCAGCCAAATCCTCAAAATTTTTATTAATGCATTTGGGTGGGAAAATAAATGCAATCTACTCACTGGGGAACCTCTGGTCCGGCCTGGGGTATGCTGTCCAGTTCTGGGCACCAGCCCTCAGGAGGGGGATGTACTGGAAATGGAGCGAGTTCAGAGAAGAGCAACAAAGCTAGGAAAGGGACGGGGAGGATATTAGTTTTGAAGAAAGGTTACGAGCACTGAACTTATGCCGCGTCATTTAAATTGATCGTGTGTGGGCAAAACGTCGTTTTTTGTCTTCAAAAAAACGACCAAAAAAAAATTCCAACATGTTTGAATTTTTTGTGTCGTTTTTCAAAACGTCGTTTTTTGTTTCACAAAAAGTCACCGTGTGTAGCAAAAACGTCGTTCAAAACAACGTTTTTCAACCCGCACATGCCCAGAAGCTAGTTATGAAGCGAGCTTCAATGGAAAAGAGTGGTGAACGTAACCTCGCTTTTTGTGAAAAAACGATGGTGTGTATGCAAAATTGTCTTTGAAAAGTGACGTTTCAAAAACGTCGTTTTTTACTTCACAGAAAACGTCGTTTTTTTTCATCGCAAAAAACGACCGTGTGTACGCGGCATAACTCTCTCTTGAGAAGAGACGCCTAAAGGGAATGTGATTTAAATTTGCAAATACCAGTGGCAACCTGTGAAGCTCTGTTGAACTCCATGCCCAAGAGGCTTAAGGTAGTGCTGGAAAATAATGGTGGCCACACAAAATATTGACATTAGGGCCCAATTTGGACATTTTCGCTTAGGGTTGCACTCACTTTTGTTGCCAGTGGTTTAGACATTAAAGGTTGTAAACCCTTGTGTTTTTTCACCTTAAAGCGGAGCTCCAGCCACGGTAAAAAATTTTTTTAAAGTCAGCAGCTACTAACAGTGTAGCTGCTGACTTTAAATAAAGACACTTACCTGTCCTAGGCGCCCGCGCTGATGGGCCCCCCGATGCCGGTCCCACGATCGCTCCGGGTCCCGCGCCGCCATTCACAATATGGGAAACAGGCAGTGAAGCCGTACGGCTTCACTGCCCGTTTCCTACTGCGCCTGCGCGAGTCTCACGCTGGCTTGTGAATGGGCGTGCTGCTCTCTGAGAACACACACAGTTCCCAGGAAGCAGCGCGCCCATTCACAAGGAGAAGAAGAAGAAGAAAACACACCGCGGATCAGGAAGAGGCAGATTACGGACTTCCGCATAGCAACAGCTATTTCGGGTGAGTATTTTTTTTTTTTTTTTTTCAGGTTTTTTTTTTTTTTTTTTTTCAAACAACATTGTAAAATGTTGTTATACTGGGTGGAGCTCCGCTTTAATGCATCCTATGCATTAAGGTGAAAAAATACCTTGCTGTGTCTGGCACCCCCGAGCCCCCGTTTTACTTACCTGAGCCCCGAAATTCCTTGAAGCGCGATCCCGCGTTGCTTTCCCCACGGCTTGACGGCTCTTCATTGGATAGATTGATAGTAGCGCAGCCATTGGCTCCCGCTGCTGTCTATCAAATCCAATGATGCGGTCGCCGGGGGATGGGGCCGAGTTATACACTCCACGGCTATGTACGCAGAGCATGTCACATGGGAAAGCGCCCGCAAGGTAACCCCCTCGGGAGAGAGTCTCCCAGAGGGGGTTAGCTATTGCGGGGAGGAGGAGGATCGGTGCCACTCTGTGCACAGTGGAGGTAAGTATGACATGTTTGTTATTTATTTTTATTTTTTTAAATTGAAACTTTAGTATCCCTTTAATGGCTGTGTGTTGAGTTATTTTGAGGGATCAGCAAATTTACAGTTACTGTATACAAGCTGTACACTCTGCAGTGTTGTGACATGAAAAGATGTAATAAAATGTTACAAAAATGTGAGGGGTGTACTCACTTTTGTGAGCTACTGTATCTTAGGCTTCCTTTACACAAGCATTGCTCTCATTGCATGCGATTGCAGGCCACTCCTATTCAATAGAATGAGTGGCGTTCAGTGGTTGGCATTGCCTGCTGAATGTGACAGCTACATTTTGCCAGCATTGCTGCTGCAGCTTGTGAACACCCCTGGCAGCATAAGGGGGATCCACTTGGAGGCAGTAAAACAGTAATGCCGCGTACACACGGTCGTTTTTTGCGATGAAAAAAAACGCAGTTTTTTAAAACGTAATTTAAATTGATCGTGTGTGGACAAAACGTCATTTTTTTGTCTTAAAAAAAACGACCAAAAAAAATTCCAACATGCTTGAATTTTTCGTGTCGTTTTTCAAAACATCGTTTTTTGTTTCACAAAAAGTCACCGTGTGTAGCAAATACGTTGTTTAAAACGACGTTTTTCAACCCGCGCATGCCCAGAAGCTGGTTATGAAGCGAGCTTCAATGGAAAAGAGTGGTGAACGTAACCTCGCTTTTTGTGAAAAAAACGATGGTGTGTATGCAACATCGTCTTTGAAAAGTGACGTTTCACAGAAAACGTCATTTTTTTTCATCACAAAAAATGATCGTGTGTACGCGGCATAAGATTTTAGAAACCTAACCAATAGTGTAAACAAGGTCTTAGCTACACAAACTGTATTATAAGTTGTTACTGGTATTAAATTCAAATTCAAGGCGTTCCAGTCATTGCAATTTTCTTCTAGCCAATGTGTAAGGTAGGAGATATATAGTCATTGTAGGTCTATCAAAAAACAGACCCCAACAGGAGTGACCGCCTACATCAGATGTCCCCATTATGGGGCCCCCTAACATCAGGTCGACCAATTGCAGTCCAACTACCAGAAAAAAACAAATCTCCAGGGATTTTGTTATCAACAACAGGGGCGTTGCTAGGTCTGCAAAAGATCTGGGGATAGAGCCCATAGCAACGGTCACCAATCCCTTTGCAGGCCCGGGGGGGGGGGGGTGGAGGAAGAATGTGCGTTGTTGCTGCATTGATGTCAGCACTGGTCCATTTAGCACAGAGGCAGGGCAGGTGCAGTGGAAGAGCAGTGATGTGGGGCGGGAGGAGAGAGAATCTCTGCTCACCGGCCCGCTTCTCTCATTCACCTGACCCGTAGCCTGGCTGCAGAGAGGCCACAGCCTTGTGGTTAACCTTCCTGGCGTTATGATTCTGTCTGGAATTTTGTACCAAAAGCGTTGCAATTGTTTTGCAAGGAAATGTGGTGTTATGTATTATAGGCCTGCAATTCTTAGTAAGTACTTACTTAAATCTATCTAAACAAGAGTCTAATAGGCATCCCGGGTATGATTTTTTTATTTATTTTTTATTAAAAATGATAATATAATAAATAATTATAAAAAATTATAACAAATATTAACCACTTTCCGACCGCCCACCGCAGGTATACGTCGGCACTTTGAGGATGGATATCTCGGTAACGGCAGCAGCTGCTGCCACAACCGAGATATCCATCTCTTCTGTGGGCGGTCGGGTAAACGATAATGGCGGTCTCCGCGGCGGAATCGCCGCGAGATCGCCGTTATCGGTAGCGGACGAGCGTGCCCCCCCCCTCCCGCTGCGCTCCCGCGCTCTCCGCCGCTTACCGGAGCCGTCGGTAGCGGCGGAGGCGATCGGGTGCGCTCGTCTGGTCAGCGGGGATGCGAGTGAGGGAAAAAATTTCCCTCGTCCATCCCCGTAGCTCTGCTGGGCGGAAGTGACGTCAAACGTCAGTTCCAAACAGCGTCTTAAAGAGACATTTTTTTTTAAATGTCATTTGAAAAATGACATTTAAAAATTTTTTTTTTTGCATTTTAGCCTAAATATGAGATCTGAGGTCTTTTTGACCCCAGATCTCATATTTAAGAGGACCTGTCATGCTTTTTTCTATTACAAGGGATGTTTACATTTCTTGTAATAGGAATAAAAGTGATAATTATTCAATAATGTAATCAAATCAAAATCACTGAAATTTGCTCAGTTGCAGAATTTTTGCTGTCATAATTTTTTTTTTTTATGACGAATTTCCCCACAGATCGCTATCGCTAAATTCTGCAAGTGATTATAATTTATTATCGCTGTTTTTTAGCTGATCTAAAACCATTTTTTACATAAAGGGACACTTTTGGTTGCTATGGGCAATCTACAGTTTGCAGGGAGAAAGAAAAGTTTTTATTATATAAAATGACATGCAGGGCACTGGGCAGACCACTAGGGACATGGGGGGTGTGTATTTTTTACATACAGTACTGTAATCTATAAGATTACATTGTACTGTATGCATAGTGTTTGTTTACATTTTTGAATTTGGCGCCGTTCTCCGTCCCCGTGCGTCGTAACGTCGCAGGGAACGGAGCTCGGCGGCACACGGGGACGCTGTGTGAATCGAGCGAGCACCCGCTCGCTCACACAGCGGGGATGCATCGCTGGATCCAGGAAGAAGGTAAGTAAACTGTCTCTGGATTCTGCGAGGCGAGCCCGTGTCTGACACGGGATCAACTATAGTAGCAGCAAATTTTTACCCCGTGTCAGACACGGGAACAACGCCAGGGAGGTTAAGAAGTAAGAGACTCTGGGCCCCAGATTCAGGGCTATAGCCCCAATAGCCACCCCCTAGCGATGCCACAGCTCAACAGTTAAGCTCAATATCATAAAAAAAAGTGCAATGAGCTATGGCTGAAACATGTCAACATCTTACTGTGTATGTGGATGCTCAAAATGGCTACAAGCTCTGAATCTGTGCTTTTGCCCCATTGAAGTGCCCCCTTACATCAGACGTCCCCATCACAGTGCTACCTTACATCACATATCCTCTTACCTTTTAGTGATAGGCAAGCAGCGGGCAGAGCTGGGAGATGAAGCAGGCTGCAGATCTGGGTGGAGGAAGTTCCACTTCTGTCTCTCCTTTGCTGCCAGAGGTAGGGCATGCATGTGACATAAGTCATTTTTAAGATGTTGGCAGTCCGAACAACCAGGGATGGCAGAAGAGGGGAAAAATCTGTACTGGATGTACTATGTCTTGTAAAAACCACTCTAAATAATTTTTGTTTGTATCTATTTTCTTTTGGATTCTATTGAAGGACACATACATTAATAACCATTAAGGGTATACTGCTGCCTACAGAAGGTTGGTACTTTGGTAATTGTTGGTAATTATGAGCCAGCCCCTGTAGAACTCCTCTACCCAGCATTCCTTAATTTGGTAATACCAAGAACAAAAAACGCACCGAAAGGTTGGACCTGTGTCCCTCAATGGATACAGCAAGTACAAAAAAAGTTTCTTGTTCATTGAGAGACATAGGAATAGACACCCTCCAAAGCCTCCTAAACAGGTGGGACAACATAGCTAGCTGCTAAGGATGAAATAGACAAACACAATGTTCCCAGGAGAACAGGTTCCCCAAAAAAATATTCTCCAAGTGAACAACATCACTACATAATAACCCATAAGTACAACTAAAAGACCCCTGAGACTGGTAGAGAACTAAAATGTGCCAATCCTACATCTTCCTTTAGCCTGACTGAAGAAAGAGGCAGGTTGCAAGATAGGTACCCCTGCATCAGTAAACAAGGATGAAAAGTATACTACAACCTCAGAATTGTGCAGAAAAACAGATGGCAACCCATACACCTGTAGATGTCTCTAATGCCGCGTACACACGGTCGTTTTTTGCGATGAAAAAAAACGTTGTTTTTTAAAACGTCATTTAAATTGATCGTGTGTGGGCAAAACAAAAAAAAATTCCAACATGCTTGAATTTTTTGTGTCGTTTTTCAAAACGTCGTTTTTTGCTCCACAAAAAGTCACCATGTGTAGCAAAAACGTTGTTTAAAACAAAGTTTTTCAACCCGCGCATGCCCAGAAGCTAGTTATGAAGCGAGCTTCAATGGAAAAGAGTGGTGAACGTAACCTCACTTTTTGTGAAAAAAAACGATGGTGTGTATGCAAAATTGTCTTTGAAAAGTGACGTTTCAAAAACGTCGTTTTTTACTTCACAGAAAACAACGTTTTTTTTCATCACAAAAAATTATCGTGTGTACGCGGCATAAGGCCTGACCGATGAAGTGCTGAACATAGTGTTAAGACTCACTTTGGTCCAGCAAAGCATCCATAGTCATGAAGCCAGACAACTGTCGCCTGATTAAGGGCATAATCAAGGTAAGGATCTGGGAAACCTTCAAGAGGTTGCTGATCAGCCACAGGAAGAGGGCCCAACTTCAATTGATCCGGTCCCACCAAGGCCATCAAACATACTCTATGCCCAACTAGGGTACTTTCATCAGGAACCCAGTGTGTTCTGCCTGCTGACAATCCAGGGGGGTAACAAAGCTTCCAGTGATTATTTCTGCCTGCTGTACAGTATTTGAGAATCACCCAGTTGTGCAAACCCCTCCCATCAGCGTAGAGACTGCTGGTAGTACTGCTGGTGTCGCTGTAGCAGATAAAATCCAGTCCCTTCCCTTACTAGACCGGGCTGTGCTGTGGGACAGAGCTGTGTAAATATCAGGAGTGAATTGACAGCAAAAAAATAATCCCTTTGCATGTAGAACAGTTCTCATATATGTACTGTAAGTCATCTCTGCATGTACCTCTTTCAGTTCAGCTTTAAAATGTGCATGTGCCCTTTAACATACATTAATAGTAGTAATCTCCAACCAATATACTGCAAAGATGGATTTTTTTTTTCTTTAATTGTTTTTTTTGGGGTTCACAATTTAACAAAATTTTGAAATGAACAACATTTGTATTGTTTGCAGGTTTCCCTTAAAAAACCCAGAACAGCTATGCAAATGGTTTCAAGCAGTTCGAACTACAACATGGAAGCCATCTACATCAAGCAGAATCTGCAGCGACCATTTTAAAGATAAAGATTATGTTTTGCAGCCAGGGATGAAAGTTCCTCGACTTCACGCAAATGCAGTGCCTTTCGTCTGTAAAGAAAAAAGAAGAAACAATTTTAAGTTAGAGTTTGTGACTTCAGAGCCATTAACAGAAACTCTCAGACCTGATGATCACACATATTCAACTTTACTTAACGCTGTAGACATTCCCCGTTACAAACCTGATACAATAGAACTTAAAAGGAAAGTGAAGACCTTACAACGTCAAGTACAAAGACAGAGACATACATTAAAAAAACTATCTGAAAAAATTGCACAGTTAAAGAAGAATAAAGACGAGTGTTTAATTACATCATTAGTAATGTAGTGTAGTGAATTAAAAGTAGAACTATAGGCAAACTTTTTTTTTATTTTATTTTGGTTACAACCCCTGTCAAAAACAAATTGCAGAGATTTCTTTTTACTTCCTGTTCCATAGCCAAACAAGAAGTGAGATGAAATCCCTGCAAATTAAGGGAATTCCTTGGGGCCCTTTAGGTCACCAGAACTAGTGTCCTCGTTGGAAGATTCACCCTTCTATTACTTTTCTGGGGACAACACAATATTTGGGATTTGCTTTTACTTCAGGCAATAATGGTAAGCAGGACAAGTAGAGTGAGTGAATATCCTTGACGGGGCCACAGCCAGTGGTAAAAACCGATAAGCACTTTAATCCCTCTACACTGTATCTGAACCCAAAAAAAAATGTTTTGCCTTTTAGTTATATTTTAAGCCCTGGTTCACAATATAACCTGTATGTGAATTGCAGAGAAACCGCACAGCATTCCTGTGGAATTCACATGTGATTCAGTGCAGTGTGATTTGAGCCCATACATTTTCAAATCATACTGCATCGCACTAAAGAAGTGCAGCTACCTTTTTTGGAGCCGCACCACATCCAGAGTGCATGGTCGTTTTATACCATGTGATCTTCTGCAGGAAAACTGCATTGTATTTGGAATGTCATTAACTTTGTATTGACACGCACAGTGGATCGCAAACACAGTGCGGTTGTAATGCGGTGCAGGAAATGCACAGGGATCACTGCATTTCTTACACCGCATACGTGTGAATCTTGGCTTAAAGCAGAACTTCACCTCCTGCCTTTATCAATTTTGGATACATTTCATTTTTTTGGGAAGCGGGTATCTGGTTTTGACAGGTACCCAACTCCCACTTGCATGTGTAGTGGGAAGCTGGCTGTGAAGCTCCAAGCAGTCACAACCGGCTTCCCTTAGTAAAATTGCCGGGGCAAGGGACCTAAAGACCAACGAAGAACTGGCCCGAGTTTGGCTCTGGATCATAGGACAGGTAAGTGTCCTTTTACTAAAAGTCAGCAGCTACGGCATTTTTTTTTTTCATACAGCCTGAAGATCCATTTTAAAGTCCCATTTTATCATACTGTATATGTAATAGGGAAATTTACACAGATACATTCAAATTGTGTGCCTATTTCCTTGATAAGCAGAAAATCGACCTAGTGTCTTTCAGACAATTTTAAGGCAGTGTTTGTATCCTAATTTCACAAGTATCATGTACGCTGTTTTCTGTTTTGCTGAAGTTGGAGTTTTGTTCTAAATGAATAAAGTGCAACCTGCATTTAAAATGGTGTTCAATGAACTTTCTTGAGAGTCTCCCTGGGTATTATATTTTAGTTACAGCGTTTAGAGTAAGAGCAAACAAATTATCTATTATCCTTATGTGACCCTGTACGTTGTCCATTATGTGCAAAAAAACTTATGCTTTACAGAAGAAAAATGATCTAGAACAAATTTCCTTCTCTTTCCACCAGTCATACCAGAGAAAATCTGGTAACTCTGTGGACTGATTTAAGGGGAGTTCTGGGAACCCTGATTTAGGGGGAATGCTGGGGACTTTGATGTAAGGGAGAATGATGTGGACTGGTGTAAAAGGGAACTCTGTAAGGGGGTCTCTGATCACCAGGAGGAGACCACAGCGGTAGGCTGCTCACTCCCTGGCTTCCATACACCGTGCCCTTCCCCACTCTGCCCTTACATGATCAGTGTCCTTCTGGCAGGTCCCCCTCCAGAGTCTGGGTAGCATGTCTTTCTGATGGTTTGGTGTGAGGGAGGCAGAGCAAGTCTGGCAAGAGGAGGCTACATCCTCCTCCTCTAATGCGAGGCCTGTGCGAGCACTTCATTGGTTGCTAGGATGCTAGACAGTCCTAGCTACCCATCATTTTGACAGGACGGGCATCGTGTGGGATTTCCCCATGTAAACCGCAGATTTTATTACCCTCTCCCCCCTGGCGCCCTCAGATGGCTGCTTAAAGCAGAACTTGAGTCATCTTCCCATCTATTAAATCTTCTGCCATTGTTGTTTTAACTTTGGATAGTAAACCATTTTTTTTTCTGCCAGTAAATACCTTATACAGCCCACTTCCTGTTTCGTGTCTGGTAAAAAGCCTTAAGGATTATGACATCATACACAGCTCTCTCTCTCGTGAGAGTTTGCCAGGAAGGGATGGGGGGATGTGTGATAAGAGAGCCAATGAGAGCTGCAGAGCTGGAGGTGTGTCTGTGTAAATACAGGAAGCTTCAGCTGCCCACAGTTAAAATGATTGCAACCAGACTCAGTGGAGGGAGATTTCTGCAGCATATTTGGCAAGTACAGAATCACAGTATATATAATATAATATGCAATGTGGTTGGAGGGAAGCTTCAGAATGGCAAAGATGTTTTTATTACAAATTATGTGAGCAGACTGCAGTTCCTCTGTAAACTGCCTATGCTCCAGCCCTGCTCAAGAACTCAGCATTGTATGGTGAAATGGGTGCAGGAAAGGACAAGCCTAAACTCTCTACTACTTGGAAATAGAGAAGCTTTAGTAAATGTCTGGAAGAAAATGGTAGGTGCTGACATCTTAGGCGGCGTACACACGACCGAGGTTCTCGCTGGAAACCAGCGAGAACCTCGCTGGAAGCTGCATTCCAGCGAGGACCTCGGCCGTGTGTACACGGAGCGCTCGCCCCGCCAGTCGGGAATCCCGTCGAGCGAAAAGAGAGCACGCTCTCTTTTTGCTCGACGGCCCGCCTGGATGAATGGCTGGTTGCCATTCCCGACGGGCGGGTCGCCGATTTCGACGGCCGGCAGAGAACCTCGACGGGCGGAACGATGTGTTCTGCCCGTCGAGGTTCTCTGCCGTGTGTACGCGGCCTTACACTGTCAGCTATTTTCTAGCTGTTATTTTCTTTCTTTTTATTAGCATGCATGTTTGCTTTAATCATATCTTAACAAACATATGCAGCAAGTTTATATTGTTATAAAGACTATAACAGAGATGGAATCCCGAATTCTAGATGGGTTATTTAGTCTTTACCCAAACATCTAAATTCCTAGCCACACAGGTGGAAGCCAGAGCAGGCCCTATGGAAAAGCAAGAGCATCCTAAGCTTTTTTTAAGAAGTGATTCAACCATCCAATTCATCTGATTTTTAATGACACTAGAGTCTTCAAAGATTTAATCTGTGTGCTTTGAAACTTGTGAAAGAACTTTGTTTATGCTACAACATTTAAAGAACAAGTTTTCATCTTTAACATCAAAAGGAAAACCTCTTTTATGTGACCAATGAACAACTATTTCTTTAGGTCCTTCCACTTTGTGTAAAGTAAAGGTCCTACTCTTATGTTTTTCCCAACCCTTATGCCGCATACACACAACTGTTTTTAATGTCATGGAAAAAAAACAAATTTTTTTCTCGACATGATTCTTGTCAAGCCTGCCTTGCATACACACGATCGTGAAAAAAAATGCTTGAGCAAAGCGCGGTGATGTACAACACGTACGACGGCACTATAAAGAGAACGTTCCATCCGAATGGCGCCACCCTTTGGGCTTGATTATGCAAATTTCCCATCTCATAACTTGCTTCTGAGCATGCACGTTTTTTTTTTTCCCCCCGTCGTTAAAACATACACACAACATTTTTCACGACGTAAAAAACGTCGAGAAAATTAGAGAATGTTCTAAATTTTCAATGCCTATTTTTCATGTCAAAAAATGCTCTGAAAAATACACATGATCGTTTTTAATGGCATTTCTCTCATCATAAAAAACGGTTGTGTGTACGCGGCATTATATATTTTATCCTGTGCAGACTGGACAGGCTAGGAGTCCTCGATCTGCTCAGACATATACATTTTCTCTACAGAAAGAATGATATCTAGTTGCAATGACTCTGCTTGCATCTTTCCCAACAAGAACCCCCCTAAGAGGAGTTAGCTAAATTTTCCGCCCTTCAAGATCTGAGGATAACAGTCTCTCTAATTCAAGACACAAAGGTACTAGGAGGGTCATCTTTACCGTGAGGCAGTGGTCATCAACCCTGTCCTCAGAGCCCACTAACAGGCCAGGTTTTATGTATTACCTTGGGAAGATGCAGACTAGAATACTGCAATCACTGAGCAGCAAATGATATCAGCTGTGATGTATTTCAGTTATCTTGCAAACCTGGCCTGTTAGTGGGCCCTGAGGACAGGGTTGATGACCACTGTCCTCAGGGACATATTTAGATGTGGAGGACCCTAGAGCTGATAAAAGAGACCTGAAGGATTGGAAGAATGAAATCTTCTCTTCTCTCAAATGGCTGATTCTGTACAAACTATAAGTATGATACATTTCTCACATAGATGTTTAATGCATAAATCAAAAAGCTTGGTTTTAGAATTTCTGCATTTCATCCTGATTCTTACAGGCTTGTCCAGCTGAAAAAAAATAGGGTATACTAAGCCATGTTCAAAACCAAGTAACCTTAACTAACACACACAGCGTACTAAGTACTTGTTTACCTCAGGAGGCACAGCTCCGGATGTAGAGGCAAAACCAATTTAGCCAGGCCAGGGTTTCTTTAATTCCTGATACGTCCCTGTCTTGTTCCATTAGAAGAGTTCTGGGAACTGTTGTCTGGTCCAAAGTCTCTTGCAGCTCGGCCCCAGACAGGAATGATTTCTCCTGCTCCCTGCATGGGCTGCCTTGTAAACTAACAGTGCTCCAGTGCCCCTTCAGTGCTTTTCAAATGCCAGGCAGAAATGCATGCCCAACGCACAAGAAGTGTATTATCACCTGGCCCCGGAAATGGGTAGATGCCATCTTGGTCTTCCCAGGCCGCCTATCCTGTAGCTGCCCACTCAGGCTGGAAGAACACAGGAGAAACAGTGTTGCATCATATTTTCCACCCTTCCCCACAGGCCATAGCGGGAAGGGACCATCGTGGCATACACAGGGTTGCCACTGCAGCACAAGGTTGCCAGAGTTTCCTTCATTGTTTATAGGAGGCTAAATCCAACTGTTACGGTTCTGTGTACATTGATCCAGTGCCGAGTTTTACCTCCTGTTCAAGCTGCTTGGGTTCCTGCTAATCCGCCCCAGGATTATTTAGCCTGTGCACTTGTGGCTTAGGCCCCTTTCACACGATCGGACCGTTCAGGTCTGCCTGTCAGTTTTGAAAGCGGACCTGAACGGCTGCTCCATACAGTCCTATGGAGCGTCGGATGTCAGCGGAGACATGTCCGCTGACATCCGACCCGATCCAATCCGCCAAAATCAGACGTATGGCAATACGTCCCCATTCGTCCATGGCAGATCGGGTAAGATCTGATGAAAATGGACATGCTGTCCGTTTTCATCAGATCGCTCCATAGAAGACAGCGGCGCTGCACAAGCCCCTCCCTGCTCAGTAAGCAGAGAGGATCTTGTCATCCGCCGGCTCAGTGGAGATCAGAGGACAGATCTCCCGCTAAGCTGGTGGGAGCTGGCCGGCTTCCGTAGCGACTAGTGTGAAAGGAGCTTTAAGCCCTGTACACACGATCAGATATCTGATGGAATCTAATCCGATGGATTTTTTCGTCGCATATCCGATGAAGCTGACTTTCATCAGTCTTGCCTACACACCATCGGTCAAAAATCTGACCATGTCCAACGTGGTGACGTAAAACATTACGACGTGCTAAGAAAAATGAAGTTCAATGCTTCCGAGCATCCGTCGACTTGATTCTGAGCATGCGTAGATTTTTGACCGATGGACTTCCACACAGACGATCATTTTTTTCTATCGTTTTTTTATCCATAGGAAAATTTTAAAACATGTTCTATTTTTTTTCACCAATAGAAAACAAACCGATGGGGCCCACACACGATCGGTTTGTCCAAAGAAAACAGTCCATCGGTATTCGGCCTGGTATGGTTCAGGAGGGGGGGGGGCCCTCGCTCGTCCCCTCTCTTTCCTGACCTGCCGGGCTGAATGCTCGGATAAGGGTCCGAATCCATACTAGACCCAGGGGCCTGGTATGGACCTGGGGGGGGGGGGGCCCACGCTGTTTTTTTCTCAATTTTTTTTTAGGCAGCAATTCGTTTTTTTTTTTACATTTAGCGGGAAGCCCTGATGACTCATCGGTTGTTAAGGACGCGGCGGCCGGCTTCCCGCCCCCCTCCTTAGCAACCAGCAACCAGTGTTAAAAAAATGCAAATCGCGGCAACATCGCAGTAAAAATGAGTGTCGAAACGCTCAAAAGCAACATGCATATGTGTGAATTGAGCCTAAAATGGTCATTAAAAAACATCCAGGAGGTACTCACAAAACACAATGCTCAGCCCAGCACTAAATCTCATAGCTAAGGCGGCGTACACACGACCGAGGTTCTCGCTGGAAACCAGCGAGAACCTCGCTGGAAGCTGCATTCCAGCGAGGACCTCGGCCGTGTGTACGCTCTCGGCGAGCTTCCCGTCGGGAAGCCCGTCGAGCAGAAATAGAGAGCACGCTCTCTATTTGCTCGACGGCCCGCCTGGAAGAATGGCTGGTTGCCATTCCCGACGGGCGGGTCGGCGATTTCGACGGCCGGCAGGGAACCTCGACGGGCGGAACGATGTGTTCTGCCCGTCGAGGTTCCCTGCCGTGTGTACACGGCCTGAGACATAAATATGCACCACAGCAGTGCATCCTCCTGTCAGTGTGCTGATGTCACAGTACTCAAGCCCTGCAAAAAATGTTTTGTCTATACAGACATCATCAAAAGCAATCATCAGCATAATTGCCATCATCATCATTGCACATACTGTACATGTATGTTGTTGTTTCATATGGAAATCCCACACCTTTCAATAAGCTGCCCTACATCCCGCAAAGTAGTTTAGGCCTGGTTCACACCGATGCAGGTTGCAGTTTGCATATTTCAGTTAAATTTGGAGTTTTTTTAATACACATTTTTGATCCATTGATGTCTATGGAACCAAAAACCAGAAAAAAGTCCTTGGCCCTTTCCATAAAATGCACAGATGTGAACTACATCCATAGTAATCCATGTTAAGTGGACCGTAGTGTGTTTCTGCAAAACTGAAAATGCACTAAAAAAATGCATAGATGAGAACCAGGCCTAATACACCTTTTTAAGCTTTGAGTGTCACACATTTTTGTCGCATTTGTTCACATGTAATATGCACGTCTGTTTATCATGTTTGAGGTGACAATAACAATGAATGGAATCAACGGCATGACACCATTTTTTTGCACGTTTCATAAACGCATGAAAGATCCCACGATTTTTGACTACATTCATGAAATGCTAAAGTGTGAATGCAGGTCTGTGCAGCAAAAAAGCTTATGCTCTTTCGGCACAAAAAAACCTGAGCATTTGGCATACCAGTCACAAATAGTTTAGAATGACTTTCAGTGATTTTGTGCACTCTTGGCACTGCTGCAGTATGAATGCAGCCTCACCTATTTTGCCATGCAGTTTTGCAGAAACACTGCATGTCTACTTGTTAGGTTGGATCTGCCATAAAGGCTAGGTTGAAGCCTGTGATTCCGCTTCTTCATACATCTTTTGCCTCATTTTTGATACATTGCAATGCGTTTGTCATGCTTTTTTTAGCCAATATCAAGCTCTAAAAAGTTTTTCTTTTTGCATAGTGACAAGAATGTTTGTAAGTAGAAGTAGATATAATGAGCATACATTTGTAAGCAAGTGCTTCCAGAATGTGTCAAATGTTTTTTGTATATTCCTCTGTGTTTTCTTGCCATAGTACTGTTTGGTTGCTATTGAGAAATCTGTACATTTCAATTTAAGATTGTTGTACTGATTGTGTTGCCCAGCTGTGAATGTAGATCCTGAGAGGCAAGGGCTAGTGCTGCTGGACAGGTTTTCTCATGCTTTTCAGGGAAATACTGCTCCCCTGCAGGTCAAATCATATGAAAAAGAGGGCTCACTGAGTCCCTTAAGGCCTCCTGCCGTTAAAGCAGTATTAAACCCAAAAGAAAACATTTATTATATTGCAGCTTACAAATTCTTAGATCTGATGGCTGCATTAGCATTCTTTTAGGCTTTCTTTCTTCTATATTTATCTGGAGATCTGCCCAGTGAGTCTGTTGTTTTTCAAAAGAACAAGCTGTCATGCAGATGTATCAATTACAGAGAGGAGACAAATCATTCACCACTGACAGCAGAGCTTACAATGATCAGCTTCTATTTATTCATGTAAAACCTTTATCCCAAAAGGAACACATTTTTTTGCTGTAACTGCTTATAAAGTATTAGCTGAAGTTTGGCTTTAAATTGTTAGCATATTTAAATCTGCTAGTACATCTAACACTCCCCTCCCCCCAGACTGCCAAACAAAAGAAAACATGCAGCTAATACATCTAAAGATTGGTAAGCTGCAATATAATACATTTTTGGTTTTGGGCTTAATACTGCTTTGAAGCCTTGTACACACGACCGGTTTTCCCGTTGGGAAAACTGCCATGAGAGCTTTTGGCTGGGAAAAACGCCCATGTGTATGCTCCATCAAAGTTTTTTCGACAGGAAAACTGCCGGGAAAGAAAAGAGAATCAGCTTTCTTTTTTCCCGCCGGGATTCCCAGCGGTTTTTAACCCGGCATTTTTCCTATAGGAAACACTGTGATGAAGCATACTCACGGCCGGGATTCCCGACCAAAGCTCTCATGGCAGTTTTCCTGTCAGGAAACCCGATCGCGTGTAGGGGAAAAAGTTACCGAGTGGGTTCTTGGTTTTCCCTTTGGGTTTCCTGGTGGCAAAAAGTCAGCCGGGAAACCCGTATGTGTGTACGAGGCTTAAGGATGTGGCGTCAATAACTATAGTCCCCCCTCAGTACAGATCCCCCACTACTAACTACAGACCCCCCTCCTGCAGTATAGATCCCCATCACTAAGTACAGACCACCCTCCGTCAGTATAGACCCCCCCCACTAAGTACAGACCCCCCTTCCTCAGTACAGACTACCCTCCGTTAGTATAGACCCCCTCACTAAGCACTGACCTCCTCCCTCAGTACAGACCCCCCCTCATCAGTATAGACACCCCCTTAGTTCAGACCCCCATCAGTATAGACACCACCCTTAGTACAGACCCCTATCAGTAGACACCCCCTTAGTACAGACCCCATCAGTATAGACACCCCCCTTAGTTCAGACCCCCATCAGTATAGACACCCCCCTTAGTACAGATCCCCCACATTGGTATAGACACCCCCCTTAGTACAGATCCCCCGCATCAGTATAGACACCGCCCTTAGTACAGAATCCCCCCTTAGTACAGACCCCCGCAGAATAGACACCCCACATCAGCATAGGCACCCCTCTCCCCCCGCACATGTCCATCTAGAGTGTAAATACAGTACAGACCTCAGAAAACAGCGTAGCCACGGACGTGTACACACATCGGTGTGTGTCCCTCAGGCTCCTCCTCCTCACTGTATGTAAACAGAGAGGAGGAGGCGCCAGCGGCTTCAGTCCACTCCGTTGACATATAGCGCGGCGCAGGTTAGTGTAGGGCAGCAGCGGTGTTAGCGGCACCGCAGCTGCCGATATCCACGGGTGTCACCCCTCTGGCAGGTGTTACCCGGGTGCTGCTCATCTGTACCACCACTGTAAACCCCTGCTAATTTGACCCACCACTGTAACCTCCTGCTCATCTGTACCACCACTGTAACCCCCTGTACATCTGCCCCACCACTGTAACCCCCTGTACATCTGCCCCACCACTGTAACCCCCCTGCTCATCTGTACCACCACTGTAACCCCTTTCTCATCTTTTTTACCACTTATGAAACAATTCATAAATTATACTATACAAAGCAGTGCAGCGCAATCAGGGCTCAAAAAACATCTCAAATGTAATAAAAAAGTCCATATAGATCCAGAAAGAAGTAAAACACAGAAGGTGGACTGACGGTCTCACCGAGTAAAGAATCCCTGTGAGAGATTTAAATGTAAGGGTGACTTTTCCTCCATCTCAAGCACACTTGCTTCGCTCACCTCTAGGCGAGGCACCCCGTTGAGGAAGTTTGTATATGAACATAACGCGTACGGGTGAAGGAGCCACATTCTGACATCACCCATTGTCATCCTGGATCTTCATGTTTTCTTTGGTGCCTGCTACTATATGTGCTATTTTGAGAAGCCCTTGTGAGTAGCCATCTGTTAGTTTTATCAATAAAGGCTTTTAAAGTTATTACCAGTGTGCACTTAGATTTTGCTTCTTTTTTAACATTACACCCCTGGGATGCCGATCGATGGATCTGGATCTTTATTTGGAGATTATACCCATATGGGACATGCGTTGTTGACCATCTGTTAGCTCAGTGGTCTACGCCTAGAGGTGAGCGAAGCATATGTGCTTGAGGTAGAGGGAAAGTCACCCTTACATTGAAATCTCTCACAGGGAATTCTTTGCTTGCTGGGACCGTTAGTCCACCTTCTGTGTTTTACTTCTTTCTGGATCTATATGGATTTTTTTATTACATTTGAGATATTTATTGAGCCCTGATATTGCGCTGCACTCCTTTGTATATTATTGAATTATGTGAAAAATCTTTTAGGCCACAAACACACAATCAGACCGGTCTGATGAAACTGGTCCGACGGACCGTTTTCATCGGACCAGGCTGAAGTGGTCTGATGGTCTGATGTGTGTACACACCATCGGACCAAAAATCCGATCAGACCAAAACGCGGTGACGTAGAACACAACAACGTGCTAAAAAAACGAAGTTCAATGCTTCTGAGCATGCGCGGGTTTTTGGTCCGATGCTTTTGCGTACTAACCATCGAATCTGTCCGACGGACAGGTGTCCGTAGGACAGATTTTAAAGCAAGTTTTAAAACTTTGGTCCGACGGACAACGGTCCGATAGGCCGTACACACCATCGAATTGGTCCGATTAAACTGGTGTGCAGACCAGTTTCATCAGACCAGTCTGATCGTGTGTACGCGGCCTTAGTGTTAAGCTGCATTTGTTTTCTGTTCATTTTCTTCCTTGCGCTGATTGTATTAAAACACTTTAATCAATAAATTATTTCACCATGACATGGCTATTATGGACATAAAAAGTAATATACTATGCTTCATCCCTAAATAATACAGAACAAAATAGAGACCACAGAAAACTGGACATTTTTGGCACCGTATCGAACACACAAAATTATGTAAATATTGTCTTTTACTAGAAAATGGTTTAAAAAGAAAATTAAAACCATTAGATAGTATTAACTAGTGCAGAGGCGATTCAGTTTGCATGTGCTGCGCTATACAAGTTTTTCATTCATTCATTCATTAACCCAAACCAGTGTGTGCATCCCATGAAGAAATATTTCTGGTGCCCCCACATGGGCGTGATCATTTTACTAACTCCTCCCCTTTACAACCACAGAAATGGTCCCCCATGAAGTCTTCATTACCCTGGGATCCTTACATGATCTCTTAACAATAAACAAAATACAGGAAGAGAAGCAGAGTACTTTATTGGGACCTGGAGGGGGGCCTCTCTGATGGACACAGAGAGGGCTTCTGTTATATTGTCTGTTAGAAAGACGCTCAGACATACTACAGACATGATACAGGAGATGGTCAGAGACTGAAGACATAGTACAGGAGACGGTCAGAGACTGCAGACATAGTACAGGAGATGATCAGAGACTGCAGACATGATACAGGAGATGGTCAGAGACTGCAGACATAGTACAGGAGATGGTCCATTAGACCCCTTTGACACTGGAGGCGTTTTTCAGGCGCTTTAGCGTTAAAAATAGCGTCTGAAAAAAGCCTCATCTGCAATCCCAGTGTGAGAGCCCGGGTGCTTTCACACTGGAGATGTGCGCTGGCAGGACGTCAAAAGCTTTCGTGCAAGTAGCTTCTTTGAGGCGCTTTAGTGTGTGTATACATCGCTCCTTAAGCGTCCCTGCCCATTGAAGTCAATGGTCTGTGCCTACAAAAGCGACTCGGCAGTGGCACTTTGAATCCTTTAGTTGGTCTGCTAGTGGGGATTTAATGGAAACTCTAAAACAACGGTAAAGCCCTGCTAAAACTAGCGACATTTTGCCGCCGACGCACCCCCACTGTCATTGTGAAAGGGCTCTTAGTACATCTCATTATACATCACATCTGTAGATGGACTACTGAGGCGCAGGAATGGGCAGGAGCTGTGTATCCTATGCAATCTATCATGCCATAAAGCATCTAGAGCAGGGGCAGCCCAGAGCATGTGTAAAGGGATGCTGGCGATGCCACACTCCAGCACACAGCACACTGAACACTGTGACTCTCTGCAGCCCGAGATAGAGATGTGAGGGGGAAGCATTCCAACTGGAGTTGGGAGAGACAGTGCGGGGTCCCAGTCCCCCAGTGTAAGCAATTCATTTCTGCACATCAGCACTCAGCAGCCACTGAAAACTAGAACCCTCGTGTTTGGAAGAGGGGTGTCCCCTCCCCCAAGCACTGCCAGAAGGAGGGGAGAACGCTGGCACTTTGGCGCCCAACTTCTGCAGGTGCCTGGGTGCAAAGCACCCTGCGCACGCTGCCTAGGATCGGCCCTGTACACACCTCCTCTATACAGGTAGGGAGCCTCCAAAGTATTGACACTGCACATATGTAATGAAACAAATACAATCACAATAGTCCCATTTTCTGTGGTCTCCATTTTGTTTTTCCACCACTGTAACCATCTGCTCATCTATGATATTTGTGATATGCAGAGTGGTGAAAGGAAGCAGAGATGAGACACATCTACCTGTCCTGGCACACTCATCCTGCTGATCCACCTCTCACATCCAGCCCACGTGCTTGTATGGAATGTATGGGATTGTATGGGATGTCACATACAGTGCAGAAAATAAGTATTTGAACACCCTGCTATTTTGCAAGTTCTCCCACTTGGAAATCATGGAGGGGTCTGAATTGTCATCATAGGTGCATGTCCACTGTGAGAGACATAATCAAAAAAAAAAAATCCAGAAATAACAATGTATGATTTTTTTAACTATTTATTTGTATGATACAGCTGCAAATAAGTATTTGAACACCTGAAAAAAATCAATGTTAATATTTGGTACAGTAGCCTTTGTTTGCAATTACAGAGGTCAGAGGCCACGCCAGAACCTTGATATGCTTCTTACAGAGCCACTCCTTGGTTATCCTGGCTGTGTGCTTTGGGTCATTGTCATGTTGGAAGACCCAACCTCGACCCATCTTCAAAGCTCTAACTGAGGGAAGGAGGTTGTTGCCCAAAATCTCGCAATACATGGCCCCGGTCATCCTCTCCTTAATACAGTGCAGTCGCCCTGTCCCATGTGCAGAAAAACACCCCCAAAGCATGATGCTACCACCCCCATGCTTCACAGTAGGGATGGGTGATCTTGGGATGGTACTCATCATTCTTCTTCCTCCAAACACGGTTAGTGGAATTATGACCAAAAAGTTCTATTTTGGTCTCATCTGACCACATGACTTTCTCCCATGACTCCTCTGGATCATCCAAATGGTCATTGGCAAACTTAAGACGGGCCTTAACATGTGCTGGTTTAAGCAGGGGAACCTTCCGTGCCATGCATGATTTCAAACCATGACGTCTTAGTGTATTACCAACAGTAACCTTGGAAACGTGGTCCCAGCTCATTTCAGGTCATTGACCAGCTCCTCCCGTGTAGTCCTGGGCTGATTTCTCACCTTTATTAGGATCATTGAGACCCCACGAGGTGAGATTTTGCATGGAGCCCCAGTCCGAGGGAGATTGACAGTCATGTTTAGCTTCTTCCATTTTCTAATGATTGCTCCAACAGTGGACCTTTTTTCACCAAGCTGCTTGGCAATTTCCCCGTAGCCCTTTCCAGCCTTGTGGAGGTGTACAATTTTGTCTCTAGTGTCTTTGGACAGCTCTTTGGTCTTGGCCATGTTAGTAGTTGGATTCTTACTGATTGTATGGGGTGGACAGGTGTCTTTATGCAGCTAATGACCTCAAACAGGTGCATCTAATTTAGGATAATAAATGGAGTGGAGGTGGACATTTTAAAGGCAGACTAACAGGTCTTTGAGGGTCAGAATTCTAGCTGATAGACAGGTGTTCAAATACTTCTTTGCAGCTGTATCATACAAATAAATAGTTAAAAAATCATAAATTGTGATTTCTGGAATTTTTTTTTTGGATTATGTCTCTCACAGTGGACATGCACCTACGATGACAATTCGAGATTTTCCTAGCTTGTGACGGAAAATATTGATTATATGAAGACAGGAGGCGAGTATCTTATGCATTAATCTTTCTTTATTAATGCTCACAGCAGAAACAAAACTGATCAGTATTCACGCTTTTCTAAAAATAACATGAAACAGAAAAGCTGAAACTTGAAAACTAGAAAGAAACTACGTTTCCCAGCAGTCCTTGGGTCTGTGACCCCTCACTCTGGCCTCTGCATATAAGGACTGCTCCTCCCCTTCCTATTCCTCTTTCTTCATGCGAACTTCCAAACGAATTGAAAATGATTCACCAGTCTCTGGGTCCCCCAACTCACTTCGGACTTCGGCTGGCCGGCCTTTTCTGAATCCCAGACGTTCCGTTGTACGCGGGGTAACATTCGTCCCAACGGGGACCAACCGACAGCTTCTACGGCCAACCGGGCCTTTGGAAACGAAGCCATGTTAGAAGGAACGTGTCTTTGACCTTCCTGAACGCAGTCGAACGTGTTCAGTATCCTGTAAGAGAGTAGAAGGAACCATAATAGGGTAGGGTAGGGAGGGAAGATACTCGCCTCCTGTCTTCATATAATCAATATTTTCCGTCACAAGCTAGGAAAATCTCGAATTATACCTCAGACAGGAGGCTCATATCTTATGCAAGTTCAAAGCTAGCATTTCTTACAGAAAATGAAGACAATATACATCAGATTACCCCAAAGCGGCCATAGACACATGTGTTTCCGGTCTGAAGTAAAAGGAGCGGAAAACGGTCTCCGAGGACCAGTCCGCCGCCAGTAGAAGATCTGACAGAGATCCCCCGGCCGAGACCACCTTAGTAGCCATTGCACTTCTAGTGGAGTGTGCGCCGAATTTAGTGGTATCTATACCCGCCATGTCCATAGTTGACCTGACCCAGCGCGCTAGAGTGGCAGAAGTCACCGGGCGATGAGGTTGGACGTAGGAAACCAATAATTGGGGCGAAGATGGAGAACGAAGTTCGGCGGTACGCGTTTCATAGGCCTGCAGGCACTTGACGACACATAAGCGCGGACGATCCGAAAAGAAAGTATAGAATACCGACTGAATGCCGGTCTTGGTCCTACGCACGACCGAGAACCTAACTCCTAGGGGCGAAAATTGTCGCCTGGAAATATCCAGTGCTCTAACATCTGAAACCCTTTTGACCGAGATAAGACAGAGGAGGATCGTAAGTTTGTACGTGAGATGTTTGAGAGACAAGTCCTCATTGTCATCCCACGTGGATAGCATGTCTAGGACCCTGGATACGTCCCAGGTTGATAGGTATTTGGGACGAGGAGGTCGTTTAAACTTGATACCTCTCATTAGTTTGCAAATGAGAGGGTGTCTACCCACCGGCAAGGCATCCACAGGGTGATGGTAAGCCGAAATAGCTGATCGATACACGTTAATGGAGCTGTACGCTCTACCGGTATCAAAAGCCTCCGCCAGGAAGTTCACTATAAGTGCTACAGGGGTATGTATCGGATCAGCCTGTCGTTGACTACACCAACGCACCCAGATTCCCCAGGCTGACCTATACGCCGATCGAGTCCCGGGGGCCCAGGGCGAGAAGCTCTCTAGCTGACTGTGAAAGGCCTCCGTCAGCGTCTGGCATCCTGAGACCAGGCAGGCTAGGAGGGTCAGAGAGCCGTCTGAAATTAGCGGGTGTATGTCTTTGGACGGGTGTGAAAGGAGGACTGGAAACGAGGGCAAGACCCTGGGAAGGTCGATTACCATTTCCAACAGAAGAGGAAACCACGGTTGTGTTGGCCACCAGGGCACAATCAACACCACCTTGGCTCCCTGGGTAGCGATCTGCAATAAGGTCCGGCATATCAGCTGGAATGGTGGAAACGCGTAATGCGTCCCCCCCCCCGTCCAGGATTGGCGGAAAGCATCCACCGCTGTTGCCGTTGGGTCCGGCCTCCAACTGAAGAATTGGGGCAACTGATGGTTGAGTCTGGAGGCGAACAAGTCTATGGACAGTGGTCCCCAGAGATGGATGATACTGATGAAGGTCGAGCGGTCTAGCCGCCACTCGCTGGAATCGGTAATGTATCTGGAGTTCCAGTCCGCCACGATATTGGAGGATCCCGGAATGTACTCCGCCATGGGGACGATATTCCTGGCCAGGCAAAAGTGCCATAATGCCTTGGCGATATCCGCCAAAATTTTGGACCTGGTGCCCCCCAAACGGTTGACGTATTGTACCGCTGAAATGTTGTCCATGCGTAGCAATACGCAACAGTTTGATCTCTTCGAGAGAAAACTCTGAACCGCGAAGAGGGCAGCTAGTAGCTCTAGGGCATTGATGTGTAGGAAGGATTCCCTGACTGACCAGATCCCTCCTGTTGAAATCTCTCCGAATCGAGCGCCCCACTTGCGTCGGATTCTAAGACGACGTCCGGATAGGAATTGAAGATTGTCTTGCCGTTCCAATCGACGGCATGACCGAGCCACCACTTCAGTTCCGTCCTGGCCTCTGCGGAGAGTGGAATCTCGTCTGCGTAACGGAGACCTTGTCTCAGGTGAAGGATTTTGAGGCGTTGAAGGGCTCTGTAATGGAGAGGGGCCGGGAAGACGGCCTGTATGGATGCGGCCAGGAGGCCCACTATTCTGGCTAATACCCGTAAAGATAGGGATTGCTTGCGCAGTACTGCTCTGATCTCTTTGCGGATCAGAGCAAGTTTTGCCTTGGGTAAACGCAAGACCGCCTGGTTGGTATCTACCAGGAAACCGAGAAACTCCATGCTCTGGGATGGTGCTAGAATAGACTTCTCCATGTTGATGAGGAAGCCTAGGTCCTGCAGGAGACGTACGGTCCAGCCTACGTGGGTCTGAGATTTTGAGTTCGCAATGATAAGGATATCGTCTAGGTAAATAATCAGACGAACGCCCCTGCTCCGCAACGCGGCTACCACGTGCTTGAGTAATTTGGTGAAGCACCATGGGGCCGATGACAGCCTGAACGGTAGGCATGTAAACTGCCACGTGCGATCCCACCATTTGAATCGGAGTAGGTGTTGTGACTCCGGATGTACGGGGACTGTGAGATATGCATCTTTTAAGTCCACCTTTGCCAGCCAATCCCCCGGGTGGAGGAGGTCTCGGAGGCAATGGATACCCTCCATCTTGAAGTGACGGTATGTGACGTTTTGATTCAGGGCCCGGAGATTTATCACGGGGCGGTAACCTCCCCCCTTCTTTTTGACTATAAAAAGACTGCTTATGAACCCCAGGGAGAGGGTCTACCTCGAGCACTGCTTGTTTGGAAATCAGTTCTCCCAACTCGTTGTCTATGAGTGCAATGTTCTGAGCAGTGAAACGAATGGGGGGGAGGAATAATGCCCAGTTGAGGGCAGGACAACAGTTCTATCTGGAACCCTGTGACTGTGTTTATCACCCATGCGTCTGCCGTAATCGCAGACCAGGCGTGGATAAAAAAAAAAAAAAAAAAAAAAAAAAAAAAAAAAAAAAAAAAAACGTAGTCTTCCCCCTACAGAGGTGGAAAAACTTGGAGTCAGAAGAGGACTTACCGGAGTATGGACGGGATCTGGGGTCACCTCTGCTCCCACGTCCTCTCCATGGTCTGCCACGTGGTGGAAAGAACGGTGCGGGTTGTGCCACCGTGGTATAGGAGGCAGGAGTCTGAGCGTAATGTTGCTGGGCGGGAGCCCTATTAAATGGTCTGGAGTAACCAGCTCGGCCGGCAGAGCGGCCCCTACCTCTGCCGGCCCTAGCAAAAACCTTTTGGTTGCCTGCCCTTTTGAGGGACGATTGAGCTTAGTCGAGACTATTGAATAGTCCAACGAATTTGTTAATGTCCCTAACAAGGGAGTCCCCAAATAGTAGGCCTTCAGCAGAAGGTCCCGGTTCGGTCTCCGCCAGGTGGGCCAGTTGTGGATCCAGGCGCATGAGGATGGAGCGTCTGCGCTCCGTGGAGCATGCCGTGTTGGCGTTACCTAAAAGGCATATGGCCCTCTGGGCCCACCCCCGAAGTTGTTGCACATCAACCTCTTGTGCTGAGGCAGCTGTTTGCTCAGACAAGTTAAGGATTTTTGTCAGTGGGCCCAACATGTCGAGGACCCGGTCCTGGATGCTCCTGAATGAGCGATCTATCCCCTTCTTGGGGAATTTCCCTGATTTGGCCAGGTACTTAGATAAGACGGGATCAATGTCTGGTGTACATGCCACCTTACTGGGTAGGGAAGGGCGTGGGCATTCCGCCCGCAATTTATTTCGGTTAGCTCTATCCAGCGATCTGCGGGTCCAGAGTTCCACGTATTGGGACACGTGGGGCAGGGGAGCCCAATCTCCCGACCGCGGGTGAGATATGGCATCTGGATGGAAGAGAGGTTCTCCCAGAGCGTCTGTGATTGTATTGCCCTGAATATCAGGTTTGGCGTCGTGTGGGATCGCCATTGACCCAGCACCCATATCATCATTGTCATCGTACTCGGACCCCGAGAATCCGGCTTCTGAGGACTCGTCAGACGAAATATCGTCTGAGTCGAGTACGTAGGAGTCCGGTTTGTTCCGCCTGGCGGATGTACGCCTCATGCATGACTCCCTGAGGCTCAGGGGTTGAAAGGGGTCCGGTGGGTGCGTGGGGTGGCAATCCGGGTGAGGGAGAGCCTTGTGCACATTGTTTGCTTCCCCTGCCGGGGAGTCCTCGATATGAGCCAAATGCTTCCTCTTTTGGGAGGATTTCCCTCTTTTTACTAGAGGTTCTTCAATTACGGTGGGGGCAACCCTGGGGGTTTGTTGTAAACCCGAGGGTAACGCCACGGCTGCCATGGCAGCTTGCACAGACCTGGCTACCAGGTCCTGAATCTGTGCAGCGTTAAGCATGCATGATGGCTCCAGAGGCACTTCAGGTCCCTTCAAGGGGACAGAGCGGTCCTCAGACATTGCCTTCTGGCAGTGCAGTTATAGAATGCTAAGTAACTGGGTGATGATAAATCACCACCTCAGATCCTGACCTATGGGAAGGAGGGGGCCTGCCAGGGAGAGGGGTACTACACCTGTTAGATGTTATATAAACGAACAATGTTCAGTAATAAGCACTAGGTTATAATAATAAGTTATAATAAGGTTACACAGGTTTTGTACAAGTAAAAGTAAAAGTAAAAGCAAAATTAAAACACCTCACAGATAACTAGCAGCAGTGCAATACTTATCTCTCCTGTGAGCAGAAAGAAAGAGGAATAGGAAGGGGAGGAGCAGTCCTTATATGCAGAGGCCAGAGTGAGGGGTCACAGACCCAAGGACTGCTGGGAAACGTAGTTTCTTTCTAGTTTTCAAGTTTCAGCTTTTCTGTTTCATGTTATTTTTAGAAAAGCGTGAATACTGATCAGTTTTGTTTCTGCTGTGAGCATTAATAAAGAAAGATTAATGCATAAGATATGAGCCTCCTGTCTGAGGTATAATTTCAGACCCCTCCATGATTTCCAAGTGGGAGAACTTGCAAAATAGCAGGGTGTTCAAATACTTATTTTCTGCACTGTACAAGCATCTGGAATGGATGCGCAATGATAAGCTCTAGTCAGGGCTATTTTCTGAAAGCAGGGGGCCTGTGTACAGCATCATAAGTTGGGCCCCTGCAGTTAAGAAAGTGGTTGGGTGTGATTTTCATTGCACTGAATACTGGCTGTCGCTTAAAAGGAAACAGAGTACATGAGTTCAGTAGTATGTGATGCAAAGGTTCAGGAATAATTTCAACAAAGTTCCCAGGAGCTCAACAGTAATTCCACAAACTGTCACCTGATTGTGGTTTTCACAATCACAGTGAAATCCCTTCTTTCTGAGATTGGTAGTGCCAACCAAGAGAGTCATCTTTCTCCAAATGGTGGACAGGGCTAGCAGGACTGTGATTGGCTTTAGCAGTGGCCAATGACAGTCCTGCTCCTCCTGGAAACGATGTTTACCATCTTTTACAATGTGTGGGGGCGCAGTGCCTCCCCCTCAGTGCAGGTGTGGCGTAGGAAATTCTGAAATTGGAATGCATTAGTGTCTCACTGACACTTCCCTGCACTGCTCTGCTGATGGGGGAGGAGTGCCGGCAAAAGAGGCTTTGCGTGCCCGGGGTTGCTTACTCCTGCTTTAGTGTCTCTGCTAAATATATTGTAAGCTGGGTACAAAAGCTTCCTGGGATGAGCAGGCACAGATACCAAGTCCATAAGATAAGTGAACAACAGTGGGATGTTTATTCGTGCTATACAAAGTCTATTTACAGGTGCTGTACAGTGTGCAGAAAACAAAACAAACAAAAATAGTTAAACAAACACCTAGCCGTGTCTCGGCTCTAACTACACGATATATGCAGGCCCTAAATATCAAGCTAAACAAGCCTACCGCTTGTTAGCTCAAACACAAACTTCTCACCAGTTTTTCACCAAGCTCCTTGCTCTCACAGATCCACACTATGGGCCAGATTCAGGATGGGCGAATCTTTATTCTGGCGTAACGTTGCTCATTTACGTTACTCTGCCGAAACTTTAGGAGAAAGTACTGTATTCACAAAGCACTTGCTCCTAAAGTTGCAGCGGCGTAGCGAAAATGGGTCAGTGGAATTCAAATTGGGCGGGTAGGGGGCGTGTTAAACTAGGCGCGATCCCACATCGAACGCACTGCGCATGCGCTGGCCATCAATGTATCCCAGTGCGCATACTCCACATTAGGACGGTGTTTTCTACGTGAAAGTCAATGACGTCAATCCCCATTCACGGACGAGTTACGCCAACGACGTTCAACTTTTTCAATTCGACGCGGTCACGACGACCATAATTAACATAGGATACGCATGCTTTTTGTTGCTTTATCTTTACGCCGGGAAACCCCTTACGGAAACGTCGTAAAGTGACTGCGTCGGGCCCGCGTACGTTCGTGAATTGCCGTATCTCGCTGATTTACATATTATCATATAATCATATAATCAGTGGGAACGCCCCTAGCGGCCATTTTAAAATTGCAGTTCCGATACGATGGCGAAATACAATTACGCCGCTCGTATCTGGACTCAATCCCGGCGTATCTTGTTTTCTGCATACAGAAAACAGATAAGCCGGCTCAAAGTGTGAGTTATGCTGGCGTATCACTGATACGCCGGCAACTCTACCTGAATCTGGCCCTATCTGTTTCCCAGGACAGAGCAAAGTCTGTCTGCTCAGGTGAGCTTAAATTGGCCTGGGGGAGAGGGCCAACACCTGAACTGGATCAGGGATCAGAGATCCGTGAATGTGTAAGGCCCCTTTCACATTGAGGCGTGGAGCCGCGGTGACGGTATAGCCGCGCTATTTGTAGCGCCGCTATACCGTCGTGTTTACCGCGATATTCGGGCGCTAGCGGTGAGGTTTTAACCCCCGCTAGCGGCCGAAAAAGGGTTAATACCGCGCTATTACCGTGGTTTCCCATTGATTCCAAGATGCGGCTAGCAGGACTTTTGGAGCGTTCCTGCTAGCGCACCGCTTCAGTGTGAAAGCCTTCGGGCTTTCACATTGAACACTACAGGGCATGATTTTTCATGCGGTATAGCAGCGCTATTTTTAGCGCTGTACCGCATGAAAAACGCCTCAATGTGAAAGGGGCCTTAGAGAGGAGCCTGGGAGAGGTATAAACCCCGAACTGGACTTTCCCAGGCTCTCTCTGGGACGCTCTGCTACTATATATATATATATATATATATATATATATATATATATAATGTTTGGGGGTTCTAAGAAATTTGCGAGCAAAAAAATACTGATTTTTAACTTGTAAACAACGGTCTTTCACTCGTTTTTAGTTTTTTTTTTTTTTAAAGTTTTAGGCTCCTCTTACCTGTCTTAAATAGCAGCCCGTCTGTCCCGATTTCTTGGCCCCCAGGATGCGATTCTACTGCCAAACGATAACTTTGATTTCTGTCTTCAGGCAGTTTCCATCTTCATTCATGGCACGCTGGGCACGTTGAAGCCCAGCACTAATCATTTCCGGGATACGGCGGTGAATGCTGGCGTCCCAGCATGCACCGCTGTATCCCGCGCATGTCCTTTGCTGTGCTGTGTTGACGGCGAACGGCGCCGTCAACACAGCACAGTTACCATGGCAACGGCCGGTGTCAATATGACCCGCTTGCCGAGTCACGTGACCGCGGTAATATCGCGGGATTTTAAGAGAGATCGTCTCCTGGGAACACCACATCTAATTCCCAGGAGACTCTGCGCATCGGGGGAAAGGTAGGCACGCCCAGTAATCCGCGGGGAGAGGTGATTGACAGGCCACATTGGCGATAATATAAAGGTAAGCCTTTATAAAAAAAATAAAAATAACCACCGATTTGTAATGGTCACTGGGAGACAGTAAGGCTCATAGAGGGTTAAATATAAGGGTGAACTACCGCTTTAAGTGGTTAAACTTCGCTCATTTACAGACCAAAGTTCATCCCTTTGATCTAAAAGAACTAAATATTACAATGTTTATATTTATCTCCACCTAAGTGTCGGTTCACACAGGGGTGGCTTCAAAATCGCCCCGTTCGTTTCCAACTCTGAAGCCGCTCTGTACTTGCAAAGCGACTTCTGTATAGTCAAGTAGTACAGGAATCTGAGTCGCTCCTATTAGAATGGTTCCACTGCAATGCATGGAGCGTGACTTGTCAGGCGGCTAAGTCGTCTGACAGGTCGTCCCTGTGTGAACCGGCACTAAGCAATGTTGTGATAAACTTGGTAGCCTGCCTCTCTCTCTGCACAGAATTGAGGAAATGCTGTTTTAAGATCGTGAGTGGGGTAGAATCGCCTTTTGATTCTTTAATAATTGATCGTGCAGCTCTACCTGGATGCACAAAGTAGTTGTGATGATATGTATGGTTTTACTAACACATGTCAAAGTTGCAAAATTGTGCTTAGTCGTTAACATTTGTTTTACTCTTATGCCCTGTATACACGATCGGAATTTCCGATGGGATAAAATCAGATGGAATTTCGTTCAAGCTGTCTTGCATACACACTGTCAGGCCGCGTACACACGACCGGTTTCCTCGGCAGAATTCAGCGAGAAACTCGACGGGAGACGTATTCTACCGAGGAAACCGGTCGTGTGTACGCTTTTCGCCGAGAAACCGTCGAGGAACTCGTCGAGCCAAAAAGAGAGCATGTTCTCCATTTCCTCGATGGGCAATGGGAAAATTTGGCTCAACGAGTTTTTGAGCCAAATTCTTATTCTGCCGAACAAGGAACTCGACAGGGAAAACGATGTGTTTCGCCCGTCGAGTTTCTCGGTCGTGTGTACACGGCCTCAGACTAAATTCCGACTGTCCAAAACGCGGTGACATAAAACACTACGACGAGCCGGGAAAAATTAAGTTCAATGCTTTCGAGCATGCGTCAACTTGATTCTGAGCATGTGTGTTTTTTTCTCCGTCGGAGTTCCACACAGACGATCGGAATTTCCAATAGGATTTTTTTTCCATCGGAAAAAAAAAAAAACATGTTCTATTTCTAAACTCAGAGTCAAAGTCAGATGGGGCCCACACACGGTCGGATTTTCTGATGAGAAAAATCCGTCTGACTTTTTTCACTGGAAATTCCGATCGTGTGTACAAGGCATTGGGTGGGAATGGGAGTAATGAAAACCCAAACGTGGCTAGCAGGCGCAGGTTTTGTTGTGTACCAAAACGGTCAGTACAAAAATGTGCAAAGCTCGCTGCTCAAAAAAAAAAGGGAGCTACTTTGGGATGTTTGTTGTGTGTAGAGCAACCCATTCAGATAAATGGTCCTATGCTGTTGTACAGCAAGCATTTCTTCTCTACAACTTGTGGACTGCCCACCGTACATTTACTGTGGCAGGGCACCCATTCTGCGCCAGATCACATACCTACTAGTAGTACATAATCTGACACTTCCGGGTCTGGGGCACGTGTGGGCCATGGGCGACCCACTCTTACAGCGGCATGTACCATGGACCCAATGTCCACCGGCAACCGCTGATTACACAGAGCTCGGGTAGAACGACAATCTGCCTATGTAAACAAGGCAGATTGATGTCCTGCCAGAAGCACCTCCCCCATAGTGACTAAGCACAACCTAGGCACACAGCTAACCCTTTAATCGCCCATGATGTTAACCTCTTCCCAGCCACTGTCATTAGCACAGTGACAGTGCATATTTTTTTAGCACTGATTACTGTATTAGTGTCACTGGTCCCCAAAAAGCATCAAAAGTGTCAGATTTGTCTGCCATAAGATTGCAGTCCCACTATAAGTCGATGCTTTCCACCATTACTAGTAAAATAAATAAAAACAAAATAAATAAAAATACCCCATAGTTTGTAGACGCTATAACGTTTGCGCAAACCAATCAATATAAGCTTATTGGGATTTTTTTTACAAAAAAATATGTAGCAGAATACATATTGGCCTAAATTGAAAAAAAAAAATATTGGGAATGTTTTATAGTAGAAAGTAATATATATATATATATATATATATTTTTTTTTTTCAAAATTGTCTTTTTTTTTGTATATAGCGCAAAAAAAAAAGACACAGGGGTGATCAAATACCACCAAAAAAAAATATTTGTGGACAAAATATTACGTCAATTTTATTTTGGGTACAGCATCGGTGCATCGCACGTCTGCGCA
The DNA here is from genome assembly GCA_029574335.1 of Rana kukunoris. NCBI lineage: Eukaryota > Metazoa > Chordata > Amphibia > Anura > Ranidae > Rana > Rana kukunoris. The sequence continues at coordinate 376,565,562 of CM056049.1, forward strand.
ATTGTCAGTTGTAGGAATGCAGTGCCGTATCACCAAAAAAAGTGGCCTGGGCAGGAAGGGGGTGAAAATAGCCTGTATGGCACTTATACACCTTCCCGCCCAGACCAATTTTTAGCTTTCAGCGCTGTTGCGCTTTAAATGACAAATGACTATGTGAGTAACAGTATTAATTGAAATTCCAATCTTCTTATTTGCTGAACTCTTAAGTGAGATTGCTCCTTTACGGATGGGCACTGATGGTACTGCACTGACGGGCACTGATAAGGTGGTACTGATGGGCACCGATGAGGTGCCACTGATGTGGTGGCATTGATGGGCACTGATGATGGGCACTAATATGTGGCACGGATAGGCGACATGGATGGGCACGGATAGGCGACATGGATGGGCACGGATAGGCGGCATGGATGGGCACAGATAGGCGGCATGGATAGGCACGGATATGCAGCACGGATGGGCACTGATAGGTGGCACGGATGGGCATAGATGGACACTGATAGGTGGCACTAACTTACTAATGTATGTGTTGTACTAATGGATGCCAATCAGTGATTCCCATTGTGGGCACTGATTGGCATCCATTGTGGGCACTGTCATCCCTGGTGGTCTAGGGTGGCATACCTGTGGTGGCCATCCCTGGTGGTCTAGTGGCATCCCTGGTGGTCCAGTGTGGGCATCCTTGGGGGGGCTGTGCTGATAATCGATCAGCACAAACCCCCCTGTCAGAGGAGCAGCCGATCTGACAGACGTGAGTGAGGAAAAGCCGATTAACGTCTTTTCCTGTTTACATTGTGATTAGCCGTGATTGGACACAGCTGATCACACGGAGACTCTTTACCTAGATCGGTGTTGAGGGGTGTCAGACAGACACCCTGCAACAACGATCGCTACGATGTGCGCCCCTGGGGGCGCGCAGCGGCTTAATATCCTGAGGACGTCATATGACGTCCACTCAGGATATTGAAACCACTTTGCCGACAAATTTTTGCATAAGGCATGCGGCAAGTGGTTAAAGGGGTTGTAAAGGAAATTTTTTTTTTCCATAATAAGCTTTCTTTACCTGCAGACATTCCTCTTTTCACTTCCGCATTGTTCGTCATTGCACAGAAGTTGCTTTATTTCTTCTCTGTTCTGTTCACTTCCTGCTTGTCTGATTGTAACTCACCACCGTGAATGGGAGGCTTTACTGCGGTGGTCAGTGACGTGCTCTCCCCCTCCTGGGAACTACATCTGTGCGGCAGGACGCTCTCTACGTGTTAGAGACTTCAAGGAGGTGTGAATTACTGGGCGTGCTGCAATGCATACTGGGAAATGTAGTTCTTACATGAAACCAGGAAATGAATGAGAGAACAGAAACTAGAACGCCGGAGGTGATATAGATGAAGGAATTTAATAGGTATTTACTATTTTTTTACAGAATCATTACACTATACTGTCTGTCTACCTTGCAGACATTAATTTTAGGCAAACAATGTTTTCCTTTACAACTCCTTTAGGCCCCTTTCACACTGGGGGTTTTTTTGAGCGTTATTCAAGCGTTTTTTTTAACGTTTTTCGAGCAAAGCCTCATCTGCAACCCCAATGTGCTGGTAAAGCACCGCTAAGACCCTAACGTTTTAGGGCGTTTTTGCAGTGCCTCGTGTGAAAGGATAAGATGTTTTTACAGCACTTTTAATTAATTTCAATGGAGAGGGGCGTTTTTTTTTAGCGCCCAAAAGCTGCTCCAAAGATGCTGCTTGCAGGACTTTTCTTAACGCCCTGCCTGTGCAACGCCTCAGTGTGAAGAGGTAAGGCGTTTTTACAGTGCTTTCAATTCATTTCAATGGAGAGGGGCGTTTTTGGAGCGTTTTTATTTCAGCGCCCAAAAGCTGCTGCTTGCAGGACTGTGAAAGGGTCCATTGAGACGCATGGAGAGCGTTTTAATAGCGCTATTTTTAACACTAAAACGATGTAAAAGCGCTTCAGTGTGAAAGGGGTCTTAAAGAAGCACCAACTGAGACAGGATAATCTCAGCTCATGGGACAGGAAAGTATAATGATTAGCTGCCATTTTCCTAGCATGCCCAGAGAATGGAGCTCAGTACTATGAAGTAGTGGAGTATATCACAGGTGACTGTGAGGTGAGGTACAGTAGACGGCCATTATTCGGCCTCCACCTCACAACTTCATCTTTAAGCAATGTAAGCATCAGCACGCAGTTTTATTAGACCTTGCCCCGCCCTTCCCTCGTGAACCAACTAACCCTTGCTCCGCGTTGGACCCGCCCTGTCTCCCCCGATAGGCTAAACATCGACACAGGAGGGCGTGGCGTGGCGTGGCGGTGCCATGTTGAAACGGCTGTGTGTCAGCGCTAAACGGTCACTACTGGTAGCGGCTGCGACGAGAGTGCTGAGCGGGCGAACTATGGTAAGATTGAGTAGAGTGGATGTTAGCGGGGTCTCCGTATAACGTTACATTCGGTGTCCTGACCTCTGTGTGACCTCTGCGGAGGTGGTATACAGCGGAGTATATACACTGTACAGCGAGCTCGTTAGATAAACGGTGCTGTGTCAGCGTATACCACGTGGTAGAACTGTCACCTGCCGCGTTCATGTAACCCCGGTGCGCACACTGATTTATTGGGGGTCGGAGGTCACGCTGTCCAATCAGAATAGAGCAGTGACTGTGCGTTCTATCCCCTACAATACAAGGTAATCTCCCCACCCCCCCTAATCCTGTCCGTCTAATGACATGACTAGAGATCTGCTGGGTGATTGTCATGTGTTCATCCAACAGAATGCCAGTTAGGTTCCCTCTGGCACTGCCAGGGCTGCCTTCAGCTCACACGTTACTTTTCTATCTATTCGTTTTGGCTTTAACCCCAATTTACACAAAATGTGGGTCATGATTGCAGTGTTATTAATTCTTAATGATGCCCCAAATCCATGCTGACCATCTTTTTTTGTATTTTGACTGCGAAAAATGTACGATCTGCTTTGGCTGTGTAGAGCAACCTATGTGAGTGGGATCGTAGCACTGTGATTCTGCATGTGCCACCTGGCTTTTACTTAAAGTGGTTGTATAGTCAATTTTTACACTTTGACCTACATGTAAGTCTATAAGGCTTACATGTAGGTAAAAAAATTCCCCTTGCAATGAGCCGCTGACTGCAGTGGCGCATGTGCACAGGGGATTCTAGGCTGAAGGCCTGGCAAACGTCGCAAAGAAGTCTCCTGTGCGGGAGTGAGGACATTGTGGCTCCAGCCACTCGCACCATTGGAGCCACATACCTGGAAGACGCGCTGAGCTACCATGTCCGTAGGGATGAGCTCCGGCGTGTTCACACACTCCATATGCAGAGCACGCCAGGAAGTCTGCACGGTGCTGTGCTAATCACAGGCAGCGAGACATTGTCCTGATGCTCGGCTGCAGAGATCTGGAAATGTCTACCTGCCTGTAGTTAGCGCCGTGCAGACTTCCTGGCGGGCTCTGCACGTAGAGTGTGAACACGGTGGAGCTCATCCCTACATTTTGGCTACCTCAGCATGTACCAGGTAAGTTACCGATGCCTCGTTCTAAGGTAAGTATTTCATACTAGTAGTGCATACAAGCTCATTCTGCCTTTTGCCTTACAGGTGCCTACAAATTTTTTTTGGGGACTATACAACCGCTTTAAAGCGGAGTTCCACCCAAAAATGAAACTTCCGCCTTTCAGAACCCTCCCCCCCCTCTGGTGACACATTTGGCATCTTTCAGGGGGGTGCAAAGACTTGCACCCACTTCCGGGGACCAGTGACGGCACACACTGCACTACTCGCGCATGTGCAGTAGGGAACCGGACAGTGAAGCCGCAAGGCTTGACTTCCTGATTTCCTCGCCAAGCATGGCGGCGGCAGCAGCATCCGAGGACTGAGCGATTGCAGGTAAGGTAAGTGTCCATTTTTAAAAGTCAGCAGCTGCAGTATTTGTAGCTGCTGGCTTTTAAAAAAAAAAAGAGTGGACTTTCGCTTTAAAGTAGTTTAAAGTTTGCTTTAAAGTTGTGTGTGTGTATAATGTACCATGCACTAGGGGTGCAACGGATCACTGCCGATCCGTGATCCGAACGGGCCACCGTGGGCATAAAATTAGGAAAGGCCGCGGCTCCGGAGCTAGGCCGAAGCCGCGGCCTTTCCTAATTTTATGCCCACGGTGGCCCGTTCGGATCACGGATCGGTACACCCATCTCGGTACACCCGGCGGCGTGTGTGCGCCTCGAGCGCAGGCTCCTCCTCTGTTGGTGTAAACAGAGGAGGAGCCCGCGCTCGAGGCGTGCACACACACCGCTAACGGTAACTGCAAGTACTACGGGGGTGTGACTGTGCTGTACTGGGGGGGGGGGGTGACTGTGCTGTACTGGGGGGGGGGGGTGACTGTGCTGTACTGGGGGGGGGGGGGGTGACTGTGCTGTACTGGGGGGTGACTGTGCCTGTACTATGGGGGGGGGGTGACTGTGCCTGTACTATGGGGGGGGGGTGACTGTCTGCCTGTACTATGGGGGGGGGGGGGTGACTGTCTGCCTGTATTACGGGGAGAGAGAGATGTGGGTATTACAGTGGGGGAGATTTTTTTTTATTTTTTTTGCTGATCCGAAAATGATCCGATCCGTGACTCCTGATCCGAGGATCGATCCGATCTGTGAGTTTTTTGATCCGTTGCACCCCTACCATGCACTGAGTATTGGACGGTGGGATCTGAAACTGTTATTGGTAAAGAATTCCCTTTTGGGCATCCAGTACAGAAGTAGCTCCTCTGTGACGAACATAATGTGCTGTTTTGTAAGGCTGATGAGGCTTGGAAAGTGCTGTGGAGTTTTCATTTTTTGCAGGCGTAGATTAGAGCTGCAGTGGTAAAACGACTAGGGCCAGCAAAATCCTTTTTCTGTGATGCCCACAGTTATTGAATTTGTCCCACCTACTACAGCTTTACTAATTGCTGTTCTATGGTGTGCTTTGCTTAGAGTGTGTGTAAATTATGAAAGACAGATGAAATTGTTTTCACGACTCCTTCACCAATGCCATGGAGAGAATGCTCTACTGCATTGAACATTTTATCTCTGTTAGATATCCAGTGACCCGTTACACTATTGGAACCATAGCAAAAGTGTTATTGGTAAGGCTCCTTACACACGGAGCGGTCCGTTTTTCGGTCCGCTCCGTGTGTCCGTCAGCTCAGCGGGGGGTCTCCGCTCAGCTGTCGGCGGACAGGGCGGTCCCCGCACACTGTGCAGGGACCGCCCCATCTCTCCTCCGTTCTCCCCTATGGGGAGTCGGATGGAAATGGACCGTCTGTCCGTTTGCATCCGATCCACCGGACGGAAGAAAAAAAAGGTTTTCTTCCGTCCGCAAAACGGATCCAGACGGACGCGGATCGTAGGCGGACGTTAGCGGATGCATCATCCGCTAACGGATCTGCTCCCATAGGGACACATTACAAGTCCGTAAATGGACTTGTAATTAGTGGACCGTTCGTCCGCTCATGTGAAAGGGGCCTAAGGAGTAATTCTCTTATCGTACATATGCTGTGATAGCCCACAGATGTACCAGAAGAAGGTTAGAGAGGGATGATGGTTGAGAGGATGACTAGTAACCTTGAGACTGAAAATATGTGAGCCGAGTGAGCTTTTAGATTAATGGGATGACATGTGTCTGCATTTTCCATAAATAATTCACCTAGGTATTGTGTTGGGAAATACACTGTCCATCGTGTAGATCTAAACATTTGAATATGTAATTACTGCTGAAGTAAGTGATCAGATATCAAACTGGCTGAGCTCATATAACCAAAGGTATACATTTTGGCCTTTTCTATGCATCTTTTCTGTTTAATAACTTTCTATTAACATCTGAGTATTCAATAGAAGGGTTAATGATTAGTTCGGGGACCATTTATTCATTGTAGGCACCTGGACTTTTTTCTCGGTGCAAATGAGTATGTGTGTTACTTTGTACCATCTTCCTATGCCCTGTCTAGGTATATCTGTAAGGTCTAACATCAATCCATTTTTTTTCCTCCTCGGCCATCTGACAACGCAGCTATGGCACCTGGAAGATGGGAGCATCTCCTCTTCTCAATGGAGAATAAATTCAGTTCCTCTAATCTTTCCTCATAGCTGAGCTCCTCCATGCCTCTTATCTGTTAGGTTGCCCTTCTCTGCATTTTATCTTGCATGCTATTAAGCTTATGATCTACCAAAACCCACCATTGATTACCCCAGTATGTATGATGCATGCCCCCAAGTGCATAACTTTATATTTATCAACATTAAACCTCATTTGCCACTTTGCTAGTTGTGTTGCCTGACGGCCATGGAGGGGGGGGGGGAGTGCCTGTCCAACCTTGCATGTAGCCTTCTACAGCACATGTTAAGATGGAACAAAGTAATACTTGTACTTTGACCCCTAGGGAACAGCTCACCTGGACTGCCCCACATACATATACTATGGCAGGGAGGCCCTTTTAAAGGGGTTGTAAACCCTCAAGGGCCTTTTATCATGCATTAAGGCAAAACACCTCCGGTCATGTAGCAGCCCACCTTTACTTGCCCTTTTGCACTGATCACTGTATTTGTGTCATTGGTCCCCAAAAAGTGTGACTAGGTGTCAGATTTGTCTACCACAATCCCACTAAAAATTGCTGTTCGCCACCATTACTAGTAAAAATAAAAGTGGCATGAAAATATCCCATCGTTTGTAGATACGATATAAGCTTTTTGTGATCATCAGAAATATGTAGAATACAAATTGGCTTGATGAAGAAACTAGGATGTGTTTTTTTTTTTTTTTTTTTTTTTTTAATTTATTTTTTTTTATATGCAAAAAAATAAAAACCGCAGAGGCGATAAAATGCTACAAAGAATGCTCTATTTGTGGGGGAAAAAGGACATCAATTTTATTTGGTTACATCATTGCATGTCCGCAATTGTAAGTTAAATCAATGCAGTGCCGTATCGCAAAAAATGGCCTGGTCTGGAATGGGGTAAAATCTTTTGGAACTGAACTGGTTAATAAAAACGGAATAGATTTCTATAAAAAAATATTAATGACAATGCAGATTCATTTTAAATCTGCTGCTAGGCTTTAGGTGGCTCTAATTTGCTTGCTGTTGGTTGTAATGTGTGCGTCTTCCCCTAATCTTTATACTATTGATGCTTATTTATAACCACTTGCATGCCGCCGTATAGTAAAATGACAGCGGCGGGCACCCTTCCTCCCTCTGGGCAGACGTCTTCGTTTTCCCCGCATTCTGGCAGGCGCTCATCGCATCGCTCTGTACAGTAATCCATGCATTTTTATAGCACTGATCGCTGTATAAATGTGACCGGTCCCAAAATGGTGTCAAGTGTTCAATATATCCACCACAATGTCAGTCACTATCAAAACCGCAGATTGCCACCATTAGTAAAAAAAAAATGACATCTATTCCCTATTTTGCAGACGCTATAACTTTTGCGCAAATCAATATACACTTAATGCAATATTTTTGGTGAAAAAAATTGGAATACATATCTGCCTAAACTAAGGAAATATTTTTTTTTTTTTTTTTTTTTTTTTTAATTAGGATATTTATTATAGTGTGTGTGTGTGTGTGTGTGCTTTTTAAATTGTCGCTCTTTTTTGTCTTTTGCAATTTTTTATGCTGAGGTGATTAAATACCACCAAAGAAAGCTCTATTTGTGGGAAAAAATTATCAAAATTGAATTTGGGTACAACGTCACATGACGACACAATTGCCATTCAAAGTGTGATCGTGCTGAAAATTGGCCCAGGCAGGAAGGGGGTGAAAGTGCCCAGTATGAAAGTGGTTTAACTAAATTTTAGGTATAGGATAATTTTGCATATTTTACATTGGTTCAAGCCCATAGCATTCTCCTTGGGTCCCTCCTCTTTGATGGTGGAGAGATGAGGCTCAGGTAAGTAATACTATTTTTATAGTATTTGACTTTACAACCCCTTTCAGCTTGGATCAATGCATGTGCAATACCTGGCTGATCACATGGAAACTGGAAATGACTGTAGCCTTGCTGCTTGGTGAACACAGGAGGTCGCTTGCTTGGCATGTGTGCCATTTAGAGAACACCCCCCCCCTTTTTTTTTTTTGGCCCCTGTCACATCAGCTCACAGATCCCCCTGCTGATTGACACTTTTTTGTCTGCAGAGCTGATTCGGCCAGGTGTGAATGAACTCTCTGATCCCCTCCCCTTAAATTGAAGAGGATATGCGTGTTGTTTGTTTGACTCAGAAGTAGACGGGTATAAATGGACACACGTTTACACCTGCCTGCCATAGGGATGAATATACCTTCCCGATCAGGTCTGCCTGAAAAACTGACAGGTGAACCTGATTGGAAAGGTTGTGTGAAAGGGGCCTTATGGCTCGTACACATGATCCGACTATCGTACGACTTTTTTCGCTTAAAAGTCGCAAGTAAAATGAAATGGGTTATTAAAGTCACAAATTCTCGTACGACAGAAAAAAAAAACGGAAGTGATGTCACGTGTTGTAATGTATTTGTATTGTATTGTCGGACGACGGCTGTACTGACTAAACAAAAATCGTACAAGGAAAATTTTCGCACTTGTCCGATCGAATAATATCGGATGAACGGTCGTGATCGGCTCTCGAAAGTAGTGTACACACGATCCGAAAATCGTACGATCGTTTTCTTCCGATATTCGGATTGTGTGTACGGGCCATTAGGCTTTTTTCCCTCTGGGGGAGGGGAGTATCAGACTAGCAGATTTAAACGCCCTAACAAATTAAGCTGAACTCCAGCTTATACTTTATAATTGGTTACAGTAAATAGTTTTTCTTTTCTTTTGGGATAAATGCTTTAGATAAAATCTCATAATTTTAAGCACCCCAGCAAGTGTTTAAAATGATCTGTCTCATTCCTTTAACTACAACTTAAACACCCTTCTAACCAGAGCTTTCGGTGCTCTCAGCATTTAATACAACATTCTACCCATTTGTTGTCCTTTTTTTCAAAAAATGTACTGGTGGATCACCAGTAAAAAAAAAAAAAAAAACTTGTTTCTGTCATAAAAATGCATACCACAAATTACACCCCAAAACACATTCTGAAAGCGAGCCTAAAAAAGGAAACTAACACCCAGACCAATACAACCATCACATCTAAACCCCAAAACATTATATATGAATTGGTAAGCTGCAATATGTTTGTTTTGTGCTAAAAACAAAACAAAACAGTTTTAGGTTTATTACTGTCACCCTTCAAAATTGTTGAATCAGCAAGGCAGCCGCTCAGCACAGGACCTGGAATCTAGCGGTAATCACTATAGTAATGCTGCCTACTACAGTGATTTCCAGTTTCCACAGGGATTAGCCAAGTTTGGCACATGCATACTTGCATTGGTTGAACATGGACCGATGTTGGTATACAAAAATTGGGGTATATATTGGGGTATTGCCATATTGGGGTATTGCCTGAAATTCAGTATTGGGGTATTGCTTTAAAACCGAGTATTGGGGTATTGCAATTGGGGTATTGCCGAGTATTGGGGTATTGCTGGGAAAACCGAAGTCCTATTGGGGTATTGGCGAGTATTGGGGTATTGGCGAGTATTGGGGTATTGGCTTGCAGCGGGTCTGTGCTGGGGGATTGTTGGGTACCACACTGGGATGTTTTGAGGGATGGCAAGAGTTCCAGCCACAGCTAATGTTCTACAGAGCGGAGAGCGAGGAGAGGGAGGAACCCGCGTTAGTCTACTCTAGGGGATGGTAAAAGCAATTTTACTTGCCTGGTCCTCCCACTATCCATGTAAACTACCCCCCCATGTTCAAGCATACGTAAGTCAGTGCATGGTTATATTGATATTGGAGGACCGAAGACCAGTGATGTTCAGGTGGAGGGATTGGTCTAACTGCTTCACCTGGTCTCCCTAGCGGGTCTGTGCCCATTATAAGTGAGAAGTTACTTGCCTGGTCCTCACCCTTTGCGATGTGGGTGGTTATATTGATATTGGAGACAGCCTCAGGTGGAGGGATTGGTCTGCAGGTCTCCCTAATTATAAGGAGGACTTTTCCTGAGAGAGAGAGATATCCTTTTTTGTTGTAATATTTTTAAATGGTAGCTCTGTTCTCGGAGATCTAAATAAAGTGATTTGTTGCAGTGTGCCCAGGTGAATGACTGGAAGAGTGCGAAGACTATTTATGAATTTTCTGCTACTGACATCGATGGCAATGTAGTTTCCCTGGAGAAATACAGGTAACGTGTCTCTGTTCTCATAATATTTTGTGTCTTGCATATGTGAATGTCAGCAGGTGGAATTGCATACTGGCTTGTTAATACCTTAAAGGCCAAGTTCAGCTTTTACACCAGCTTCTGACCCTTCACCCCTGAATCTCCCCCCCCCCCCCAAATTTTTGGGATTAAAATTTTTTATTTTTTTTTCATAATACATAAAGTATATGATCCAGTATACAGATAGGAGGGGTTAGTTCTCCTACCTATATATTGAGAAAGGGTGGGGGACTCCCACCTGTATTATGATGATCAGGTTAACATTCAGTTGTGGGTTGTGATTGCATACAATCCAGATAATGCTGAGAGATGCTGCAAGAACAAAACTGTTATTTCCATTGTACAGGAAAGATGGTGAGAGCTATTTAAAGCGGAGATCCACCCAAAAGGGGATCTTCCACTTTAAGGACTCGTCCGCTGCTCCTCTTGTACAATTGGCCCTTTTGAGGAGGAGGAGGGGGGGGGCAGCAGGTACCTCATTTTGACAGCTTCCCACTTCTGATTGTGGGACAGGTGTGGTTGGTTGGTTTTTTTTTTTTTTTTTTTTTTAAATCAGCAGCTAGTTTTTTTTGTGGGGCATATTCTATTCTAAAATGTGTTTTGGTGATTTATTTATTTTCCACTATTCAGGCCATGCTTACATATTGTGCTCTTATACTTTGTAAACCTACAAGACAAGTCTGTCTAAAATGAAAAGAACCTCTGCAGTCTCAAATGAGCAATATGTGTAGCCTACCAATGCTGACGGCTAAAAATGCTAGTGGTCCAGCTATCACTTGGTCAGTGTCCAGCAACAAGAATAGATGGACTTCATCCAGCTTGTTCTGGGTCAGAGGCTCAAAAGCCAGGAAGCTATCCTTCGTAGACACCTGGCATGAGTAAAATCTAGGCTAAGTTTCGATACTTCAGTCCCGCTTCATTTTACTAGAAGTAAGGTTTAAGGAAATTTCCCTCCATTGTCTGGATGTTCAGGCTGAAATTTCTCTGCTTTCGGAAAGCTTAATTCCGTTTTGGGATCTGAGTGGATCTAAAGTGTACAGATGGCTCAGGTAGATCAGTTCCACCCTTTCCTGTCAAGGCACTCTAGTAGGTCTGAGTGCCCTTCGGCACAAGGCAGCTGTTTCTCAGATATGTAAAGCCTTCTGTTCTGTTAGTTTTATTTTTTATTTTTTTCTTCTTCTGATTGGACGTGTTATGTATGTCTGCTGTGTTGTCTTTTCCTTTTCAGTTGGGCGTCGCAAAGTTTAGACCCCCCCCCCCCCCCCCCCCTTAAGTCAACGTCCCTCTGAGCACTCAAAAAAAAAAAGTTTTCAGCCAGACTAGTTTTTTGCAGGGTGAATTTGGCCTATAACAAGAACTAAGTTTAGCTTATGGGTTTTCACTGTACTGAATGACTGACTGATCTCTCCACAGGGGCTATGTGTGTATCATTGTCAATGTAGCATCTAAATGAGGAAAAACACCTGTAAACTACACTCAGCTTGTAGAAATTCACGCCAAATATGCTGAGAAAGGTTTACACATCCTCGGGTTTCCCTGCAATCAATTTGGAAAGCAGGTATAGTAAAATGTATTATTATTATTGGCATTTAAGCCATGTGGAATGGTAAATGTGAGTTACTTTAGCAACCAGATTACATTTTAATGTGGCCATCGTGCATTGCTCCTCTATTACAGTATGAATAAAGGCAAAACCTTTTAAGTGTAGGGGGGGTTTATTTATTTTTTTTATTGCTCGCTCTCATCCCAAATTAAAACCTGATGGCCTTATTCGGTCCAAAATTAGAAGTTTTGCTTGTAGTTCTTATTTATAAGGCTAAATAACTGCAAACATGTATAGATAACCTTCAGGATGCTGAGGGCCGAATGGCTGTCAAGTGTCCAGGGCTCAGAATGCTGTGGCACCCACCTATGTATCCTGTCCTAAATCTGAGCTGTAATTGCAGAATTTTCACATTGTTTCAAGCATAATGGATGTGATGTTTTGCAATGTGACCTTTCCTTCACTCCCACATTATCTCTGCTTGCTCAAAGTGCACTCTAGACAGCAGATGAGAGTAGGAGCACATGTTGAAAGACTGACAAAGCACAACACCCAGAGGGCACTCTCCTATCTCTAATGGACTTTACTACTTTCAAACTACAAATTTTCTTGGCTAATCAACATGGCAGTATTGTATTTCATGTGTTTGAGGTGCCCCCCCCTCCCCCCCCACTCAGTCCAGGTGTTGAAGCTTACAATAACTTTTGAAAAGTGAAACTATGACATTTTATTTATTCTTTAAGGAACCTGGAGATGAAGCTCAAATTAAAGACTTTGCCGCATCCTATAATGTAAAATTTGACATGTTCAGCAAGATTGAGGTCAACGGAGATGGTGCCCATCCCTTGTGGAAATGGATGAAGGAGCAGCCTAAAGGACGGGGTACTCTTGGAAAGTAAGTGATTTGTCCCAAGCAACATGATGGGTATTAACAGTTTGTAATGGTTTTTGTATGTTATGTTGCATTATTCCAGGTCACCTTTAGGACAGCAAACCTGGGAGAAGGCTTTCTACATACCAGGAATGAAATGAAAAGTGGTATACAAGTATAAATCTGTGGGTTTTCTTTTTTAAATGTATTGTTCGAAGATCGGGATAGAGCTGAGAAAAGTGTGTGTGTGTGTGTGTTTTTTTTTTTTTTCCCCTTCTGCCAAGCATGTTTTGATGGGCTCACTACCTCTGCCGGAGGTTTATGCCAAGCATCAACTAACCTTTCAGTAAAATAATACTTTCTAAAATTTGCTCTAGTTTGAGGGCATGTTGGGAACCAGGTCATCTACCTGTCTGTGGTACAGTTGGAGAATTTTATCCCAAAAGGGTGTGATTAGGGGGTATGTTCCCCAGATATGGGTCATAGTACCCAGGACTGACAGGCAGTGCCAGCAGGTATCTTGAATCAAAGCATCAATGTTGAGTATAGTGGGGCAATAATACCATCTGGAAAGAATCCGTATAGTTTCACTCTGTGCCCTGAGTGATATAGAGGCTTTATTGATATGTCGGTATCTTGTCCCAGTCTATCTTGTCCTCCAAGGTGTTGAGTCCCACTTGCCATTTAGAGAAAAACAGACGGGTTGTCTAATGGTCCTATGTTTTATCTTGGGTTTCTTTCATGAGATGCTGGTACAACCATCAGATTGTAGGGGCAAAGAAAAGCCTCTCGACGTATAGATTGAAAGCAGTGGAATATTCAATCCATGCGGTTGATGGTATATGACATGGATAAAAGCCTAGCTAGAGGTGGCAGGGTATACTGGGATAAGGCATGTGGCAGGAAGGTGCTCATGTGCTTGGTCCGTAAGTGAGAGAGACTAAGGGCTGGGGGGAGGCAGTATCCCCAATTAACAATATCAAGGGGCTAGGCCTAGAAGATAATACCCTTACCTGAGTAGGGATGCCACAAGGAGGGGGAGGTCTTCTGAAGGCGGTTCCACAGAAGCAACATAGGTCAGGGACTGTGAGGTCATCTTCAAGTGTAGTCCAACTTTTAGTCTCTTTGCCGTGGAACCAATCTACAAGACTGATCAGAGAGAAGGCATGCAAGTAGTCAGGTGAGGGAGTGGATTTAATTCTGGGCTTCCTACACCACCAGAAACTCATGGATATTCTTTGACACAGTGGCGAAAGCCCAGAGACTGACGAATTGGGACTGAAATACATGGAGCAATTTGGCTAATGCATCAATTTTTATGATATTAATGTGCCCTAACCATGAAAAATCTAGTTTATCATAGGATTGTAGGCATGTGCAGATCGTATGCAAGAAGGGTTTATAGTTCAATTCAGCAACGGTGGATAGAGAAGGAATATTTTATGCCAAGGTATCTAAGATTGAGACATTGCCACTTAACCACTTAAGACCCGGACCAATATGCTGCCAAATGACTAAAAGGGTTTTTGCGATTCGGCACTGCGTTGCTTTAACAGACAATTGCGCGGTCGTGCGACATAGCTCCCAAACAAAATTTGCGTCCTTTTCTTCCCACAAATAGAGCTTTCTTTTGGTGGTATTTGATCGCCTCTGCGATTTTTATTTTTGGCCCTATATACAAAAATAGAGCGACATTTTTGAAAAAAAAACAATATTTTTTACTTTTTGTTATAAGAAAAATCAATAAACTAAATTAGTCAAACATTTAGGCCAAAATGTATTTAGCCACATGTCTTTAGTAAAAAAAAATCGCAATATTTTTTTTAGCTACCTAGCGGGAACAGCGACACTAATACAGCGATCAGAAAAATGATCGCTTAGTGACGCTGGCAATAGGGAGTGAAAGGGTTAACTAGGGCTGTGATCAAGGGGTTAAAACTTTATTAGGGGGTGGGGTACAGGGCTACCCTGAACCTAACACTAACTGACTTTTACACTGCCTGTCACACTGACAATAAATACAGTAATCATACATGTATGATTACTGCATTCAGTGACGCTGTGACAGGGGGGAGATCGCGGGGGTTAAATGTGTTTATGTAGTGTGTGTAGTGTTAGTGCAGACTTACTTTGTGTTGTGATCTCTCCTCAGCGGTGGTTGAAAAAACCACCGAGGGAGAGATCACGTCGCTTCCTCCTTCCTGTGTTTACAAAGGAGGAGGAAGTGCACTGCAGGGGGAGCGCGCGCATTGGCTGGGAGCGATCCGGAGGGGCGGACAAAAACGAATAGCCGCCCGCTCTTGTCGGATCGCTCCTGCAGCCGCATGTACGTTGATGTGCCTGTCGGTGCCATTCTGCCGACGTAAATGTACATGCGGCGGTCCTTAAAGGGTCACTAAAGTCAGGGATATTTTTTGAAAAAAAATAACAAACATGTGATACTTACCTCCACTGTGCAGTTCGTTTTGCACAGAGTGGCCCGGAAACCTGTCTTCTGGGGTCCCTCGGCGGCTGTCTGGGCTCCTCCTCGCAAAAGCTTTCCTTCTTCATGCGAGGGCGCTCGCATGGAGGAAAGCTTTTGCGAGCGCGCTCCCGTGATACAGCGGCGGCCATAGCCGCCGACTGTATCACTCGGCTCCGCCCCCCAGCGCGCCGCGTCATCCGCCCTGATTGACAGCAGCGCTAGCCAATGGCTGCGCTGCTATCAATCCGCCCAGCCTAGCCAATCAACGGCCAGGCTGGGAACCGAAGAGGACGACGTGGACGCGCCCGGGAGATTCGAACGGTCAGGTAAGTACAACGGGGGCTCGGGGGGGGCCGGTGCTGCTAGATGTTTTTTTACCTTCATGCATAGGATGCATGAAGGTAAAAAAACTTGTACCTTTACAACCCCTTTAAGTGGTTAAGGGGCTAATTGGATAAGGGAGATCTCATAAGGGGGCAATGAGATTGAGGGCCTCCCCCTTTTTTTTTTTCTCATACTTTGATTTATAGAGGGAAGAAAGAGGGAAGAAATTATAGAGGGAAGAAATCTGTGTGGTCGTAACATGTAGGAAAGGTCATCCGCATAGAGGGACAATTTTTATACTAGTATAAACTATACGTGTGTGTGATCCCATGTGTTCCACTGTGGTGCTGTTTTTACAGCCCATTCATTCACTATAACATGGAAAAAATAGTGCAAGCCCCACATCAGAATACAATAGCTCAGTGGGAGAGATTCCTGTATCACACATTGTTTATGTTGATGTGGAGATCTATCAGATGAACATTTTTAATTTCCTTCATTCTGTGTAACTGGTAAATTTTTTTTATTTATTTTTTCCGTTTTATGTTTTTATTTTAAAGTAATAGATTACAACAGTTACAGTATGTCAGATGACAACAACTTAGAATGAGATACAGCATTGAAATACAGATAAATGCAATAATGTACTGTTGTAGGAGTTTAAGTATTATACAGATATAAAAAAAAGTTACTAATGGAGGGAGAGGGTAGTGGTGTTCCCGAAGGTGGATTTAATTTATTTTATTATCTAGGGTTGTTCCAATACCACTTTTTTTGAGACCGAGTACAAGTGTGTGTGTGTGTGTGTGTGTGAGATTTCCCCCCTCCGCTCTCCATCCTGACAGATTGAGGAGGGGAGTGGCGTGGACGGGGAGAAGACATCACTGGGGGAACAAGACGGCACAGACGGGGAGTACTCGGGAAATGCTTGGTATCGGTCCCGATACCGGTACTAGTATCTGGACATCCCTACTATTATCCATGAAAGGGTATCAATACCATGACATGAGAACTCTTGAGTTAAGTGTCTGACGTATAGTATATGGCCCAGGGTTTCCATATGGTATCACATTTTTCCAAATTTTGTCTAGCGCTTCTAGTTTAGCATGTACGAATGAAAGATTCATTCTTTTTTCGGCTCCGGACAACAGTAATGCAGGTGATTTCCATGCACTAGCTATTTCCTGTTAAGCGGCTATCCTAAACAAAAGAAATAACTTATGCTGATTTCGGGAAAGGGTTTCTGGTTTAATGTTAAAGGGGTGTTCCAGCCAAAAATGGTGTTTATTAAAAGTCGGCAGCAAAAAAAATTTAGCTGCTGGCTTTTAATAAACACTCACTTACCTGCTCCTGTGTTCCAGCGACACGCCGACCGGGGCTCCACTCCACTACCCCCCCCCCCTCCCCGGCCGGCGTCTCCATCCCTACTATGGGCACCCAGCCGTGACAGCCTTCGGCTTCACGGCCGGGCACCCACTGCGCATGCGAGAGCCGCACTGCATGCACGGCTCGTCGCTGATTGGACAGGCGATCCCATGGGACCTGTCATGTGTCCCATGCGATCGCCTATAGGGAGGGGCTGGTGTAGGCGATTAAGGCTTAATCGCCTAACCAGCCCCGCTGCGGAAGCAGGACAGGAAGTTGCACTCCTCCTGAAGCCCCCACCCCCCCCCCCCCAAAAAAAAATTGCATGCCAAATGTGGCATGTATGGGGGTGAGGAGTGGATTAAGGGAAACTTAATTTTTAGGGTGGAACTTCTCTATAAGTAAGAGCGCCATTGGATCCGGTAGTATAATACAGTCAAATATTTTACAATTGATTTTTCTAAAAATCCCTTCCCAGAATTTCCTTACAAGTGGACACTGCCACCAGATGTGGATATATGATCTTTTGTCTGGGCAACCGCAGAAACAGAGATATGAACAGTTTGCTGAAAACTTGTCTAATCTATTGGGAACCAGATACCAACGGGAAAGCACTTGATATGATGTTTCCATGGCCGATACATTTATAGATGAGGAGCTAGTATTAGAGTAACTGGTAATTTAACCACTTGAGGCCCGCGCTACCGTCGGATGACGGCAACAGCGCGGACCTCAATATCCAACATGCCGTCATTTGACGGCATGTCTTTCTGGCGTTCCCAGCGCGCGCTGTACAGCGCGCTGCGGGGAAGCCCTGTGTTGTCCGTGTCCCTTGGACACGGCCAATCACAGATCGCGGCAAACGGCCAATCAGAGCGGCCGTTTGCAATGCGATCTGTGGGCGAATGAGAGATGATCTCTCATAGATCATCTCTCATTGCCGGCTGACACAGAGACAATGTCCTGTCTCTGGAAGGGAGGAGCCCGATCTGTGTTCCTTCCTACATAGGGACACAGATCGGTCACCCCCCCAACCCCCCCCTCCCCCTACAGTTAGAACACACCTAGCATACACATTTAACCCCTTCCTCACCCCCTAGTGTTAACCCCTTCAATGCCAGTCACATTTATACTGTAATTAGTGCATATTTATAGCACTGATCGCAGTATAAATGTGAATGGCGCCAAAAATGTGTCAAAAGTGTCCGATGTGTCCGCCATAACGTCGCAGTAAAAATAAAAATCGCAGATCGCCGCCATTTCTAGTAAAAAAAAATAATAAAAAAAATAATAATTCTCTCCCCTATTTTGTAAGCGCTATAACTTTTGCGCAAACCAGTCGCTTATTGCGATTTTTTTTTTTTTTTTTTTTTTTTTTTTTTTTTACCAAAAATATGTAGAAGAATACGTATCGCCCTAAACTGAGAAAAAAAAATGTGTTTTTTTTTTTAATTGGGATATTTATTATAGCAACAAGTAAAAAATATTGTATTTTTCTTCAAAATTGTCGCTCTTTTTTGTTTATAGCGCAAAAAATAAAAATCGCACAGGCGATCAAATACCACCAAAAGAAAGCTCTACTTGTGGGGAAAAAAGGACGTAAATTTTGTTTGGGAGCCACGTCGCACGACCGCGCAATTGTCAGTTAAAGCGACGCAGTGCCGGAAGCTGAAATTTCACCTGGGCAGGAGGGGGGTGTAAGTGCCCAGTAAGCAAGTGGTTAAGGTGTACTGTTCCACATGAAAAGATTTTGACGAACATGTTTTCACATATGCAAAATGTAAACTTAATTTTTTTTCCCCTCTCTCCTAGTGCAATCAAATGGAATTTCACAAAGGTAATTCTCTAACCATATACTTTTTTCATACTTTTTGCCTTTTATTTTTTTTACCTTTTTTATTTTTTATTTTTTGGTAATATATTTTTTTTTTTCTGCAGTTTCTCATTAACCGTGAAGGTTTGATTGTGAAAAGATTCAGCCCCATGGATGATCCAGTTGTAAGTAGTTTTGATATAAATGTACAATTGGGCATTTTAACTGGTTAAATGATTTGGATGTAAAACCAAAAAAAACACAATTGATGAGGCGCAAGTAAAATTAAATTGGCTTATTCAGTTTTGGCAAGTATGATCACGTTTGTGGTGGTATTTCCGACAGTTGAAACAAGGTATTTTGAATTAAGGTAACAGTCCAATTTTTATACAGATAAAATGTATCCACCACATCCTATTAATTCCCTCCCATGGGGACGGGTGCTTACACTGACCATGTAATAGTCCAGTGCTATTCTCATTCTGCATTCTCTAGGGCTTCCAGGACCGCTCAGAGCACTTCTCATAATTTGGTCGTTGACCAATCAAAAACGTATTTGTCCTGAAAGGGCTAGAGAATAAAGAGCGAGAGAAGAGTGTGGATTTTTTAATCCCTGGACTGCTACAGACTGCATAGGCCCTAACACATCGCCAACAGGAGGCAAGTACAGCGAAAACTGGCTGGGGAGGGATGTAAAGTGTTTGTTTTTTGTCACTTGGAGAAT
This sequence comes from Rana kukunoris, assembly GCA_029574335.1. Lineage (NCBI taxonomy): Eukaryota > Metazoa > Chordata > Amphibia > Anura > Ranidae > Rana > Rana kukunoris. The sequence goes on from CM056049.1 coordinate 376,584,943, forward strand.
TTTGGATTAGCATTTTTGCAGTGTAGCAGGGTGCATTATCCTGCAGAAACACAACTGCCATCAGGGAATAAGTTTGCATGAAGGGGTCTGTACCTGGTCGGCAACAATGTTTAGGTAGATAGTTTTGTGTCGGGTAACATCTACATGAATGGCATGACCCAAGGTTTCCCAGTGGAATACTGCCCAAAGCATCACACTGCCTCTGCCGGCTTGCCGTCTTCTATACTGCATCCCGGTGCCGTGTGTGTGTGTGTGTGTGTGTGTATATATGTATATATGTATGTATGTGTGTGTTGTGTGTGTGTATATATATATATGTGTGTATATATATATATATATATGTGTGTATATATATATATGTGTATGTGTATATATATATATGTGTGTATATATATATATATATATGTGTGTATATATATATATGTGTATGTGTATATATATATATATATATATATATATATATATATAATTTTATTAAATAGTATATGTTTAGTTGCTGCCTAATATATCCGACCAACTTTGAGATGCTGTTGTTTCACCTAAACTGTTAGCAGTCATAAAATGTATGATTGGTCACTTTTGCCAATTGAATAAAACTGATCATCATTGTTTTAATAAAATTAAAAACTTTGCTCTGTTACTTGGATCTTAATTGTCCATTCCTTTGTATTTTCTAGGTCATAGAGAAAGATTTACCCAACTATCTTTAGGATGCTCCCTGCACCCAGTAACTGACAGTAGATTGCAGTCTTCAATCCACAGAATGATGGAGTGCTTCAAAACCGTTAGGGGAAGCAAACCAGAAGGTGTTTTGGCGTGCACCCGTGGAGGGAGACTGTATTTTGCTGCCAGAATCTGAACTGTGGACCAAGAAATCATGTGAATAATAAACAAAACATTTTGAAAAAAATATTGTTGAGTTTTATTTCAAAGCCTCACTTGGTACAGCGCAAGACTAATTGCTCAACAAGTTATTTGAGGTTAAAAACATATTTGACATGCTCAACTTTGCTTTTGGTGTTAAATTGTTCTGTTAACCACTTCTGGACCAAGCTTTATTAGTGAGACTTATTTTCTAGCAAAAAATTTTTTTTTAAATAAGTAGAGAGACTACAACTGAATATGTAATACAGTATCTCGCAAGTGAGTTCACCCCTTTTCATGTGACAACACTGAAATGGGATGTGAATAACAGGCAGTGATATTGGGGGGGGGGGGGGGGGGGGGGGGAATGGCACAAACTAAGTCTCGTAACACATACACACAAAACTAGATGGCAGGAAAAAATTACAATTCCTATCAATCCCATCTAAATTACAACATCTAACTGCCTAATCTTGGTTTAAATAGTTAAATTAAATTTATGTACCCAAATCAAATTTTGCTTTTGTCAAGGCTAAAAAAATCAAAAAAATTGCGCCTTGGGTCGAACAGTGTAATTTTGTAATAACACTGAGTCTTTAGTTGATTCCTCCGCTGTAACTTGGACAGCTCGTCCTCCATAAGACTCCACTGCAACACCTAAGAACGCATACAATCTTCATACATTTTTTTTTCAGGACTATCGCAGTCCGCATGACAAACGCCCAGTAGGTGTGCAGACATTTTTGCAATTATAGAAAACTGAGCTTTGACTCTTTCAGACAGCTAACATAAGAATCAAAGTTCTTCAGACATCCAAAACTTTTAAAGGCACTCTTTTCTCTTATCGTCCATGGACGAATTCCACCTTCTCAAGTCTTGACAAGTGGGTTATGTTCCTGTTCAAAGGAGAGGACTAGGCAGAAACATGTTAGATATTTAAATACATGTTAATTTAACATGTATTGTAGTTAATTTAACCACTTCAATACCAGGCACATACGCCCAAGACAATTTTCAGCGCTGTCGCAATTTGAATGACATGTCATGCTACACTGTACCCAAACAATTTTTTTTTGTGAATACTTTTTGTGGATGGCCATGGGGTACATACCTGGCCATCCACATGTTACCCCCTTCCCCTAGTGGTCCAGTGTGGGCATCCGCAGGGGGGCTACGCTGATAATCAGCGTATAACCCCCCCCTGTCAGACGCCGATCGTCTCTCCTCTACTCGCATCTGTCAGACGCGAGTGAGGGAGAGCCGATCAACGGCTCTTCCTGTTTACATTGTGATCAGCTGTGATTGGACACGGCTGATCACGTGGTAAATAGGCTCTTGACCAAGATCGGAGATGCGGGGTGTCAGTGTGACATCCCGCATCGCCGCGCTGCGCGCCTCCACGCACTGGCATCTTATCCTGCTGGACATCAGACGCCCATTCAGGATAACAGAACCACTTCCCGGACGTCAATTTACTACTTACCAGGCGGGAAGTGGTTAACAAAGTTAAACAGCCCTGCCCAGGGGGCGGTCCCTCGGGACATAACCCTCCTCCCTGCAGCCTCAACTGTGTGTGTGTGGGGTTTTTTTTTTTTTTTGCCTAGCAAAGATTGCTCCCTTTGGGCCCAGCTCCCTGCGGAAATTTTTTCAATCAACTGTTGGCTGAGACAGCAGCCCAGGGTCGCTGGACTCTTGTGGAAACTTGCCTTAAGCACCATTAAGGGACAGATCTCAGCCCTGGCTGTGTTCTTCCAGTGGCCTTTGGCAGCTAATTCTCTGGTGGGTACTTTTGTGCAGGGGATTCGTCATATACTCTAACCCCCCCCCCCCACCTTGGGATTTGAATCTGGTGCTCTCGGTTCTTCAGAAACCTCCCTTTTGAAAACATAGAGATTACGCTCTTGACACTAACTCAGAAGATGGCCATTACTTCTGTCAGATGAGTTTCTGAGTTGGCGGCCTTGTCTTGCAAGTCGCCATACTTGGTCCTCTATAGGTGGTTTCGTCATTTTCACCTTAATGAGGACATTGTACTTCCATCCTTGTGTCCTTAGCCGGCGCACCCTAAAGAGGTTGCGCTACATGCTTTGGACGTGGTACGCGCTTTGCGGGTGTACTTGGCTGTTCCGTTTCGGAGGTCTGACTCACTTTTTGTGTTGGTATCTGGTCCACAAAAGGGCCTGGCGGCCTCGTCGGCCACCATTTCTTGGATCAGGCAGACCATCATACAGGCCTATGTTCTTAAGGGGCGGGCGCCCCCCCCTTTCCGGTCACGGCACATTTAACCAGGGCAATTGGTGCTTCCTGGGCTTTCGGACATCAAGCATCTGTCTCGCAGGTGTGCAAGGCGGCGACATGGTCGTCCGTTCACAATTTTACAAGGCTGATATGAGTGCTTCAGATGTTTCCTTTGGCCGCAAGGTTTCGCAGGCGGCTGTTTAAAGTTGCACCGCCTCTGTTGAGGAGCTCTGCTTGTTTGGGGTTAAGGTGTTTTTTTTTTTTTCCTGATACTGTTCCCACCCCTTGTTTTTCACACTGCTTGGGGATGTCCCACTTGTCAAGACTTCAAGTTTTTTTTTTTTTGTACTCACCGTAAAATCCTTTTTTCTCTGTTGTCCAGGGATGGACACGGCACCCACCCCTCCTTTTAGAATTGTACTACTTGTTATGAACTAAGGCTGCAGGAAGGAGGGTTAGGATTTGAGGGACTGCCCCCCTGGGCAGGGCTGTTCAACTCTGTTTAAAGTAACATGTATTTAAATATCTAAATTGTTTCTGCCTAGTCCCCTCCTGTGAACAGGAATATAACTCGCTTGTCAAAATACATTTTTCCTCGACTTGAGAAGGCTGTGTCTGTCCATGAATGACAGAAGGATTTTACGGTGATAAAACATATTCATCAATGGTGTTTGATGTCATAAAGCCAAGAAATTAGGGATATTTTTGAAGATAGCGTCACTCAGATAAAAAAAAGAACAAAAAGCGGTGCCCTCTAAGTGTAGTATTAGGTTTATTTACACAAGTAACAGGACAATTCATATGAGGGTACTACTCGCAAGACTGCAGGAAACAAAAGCATATCACAATAGGATGTCATCCGTGGCTGACACCAGTGGGTGGTCTCTGCTGGTGTTAGGATCCTGGGATGGACGGATGCTCTAGACTCCCACTGCAGGGAGAAACACTGTGCGAGTCCTCCGCTGATCAAGGCATCAGCATCTGTAAATGTCCCTCGGTGACATTCAGCGCTGGTGGAAAAGAGGGATACAGGGACGCGGTGAGACAGTGGTGGAGCGCAGGCGGCGGCGCGTCACTTCTGGGTTAGGTCACGGGGAGGTGCGCGCGTTCGAGGCATGCGTGCCTCTTCATCAGGCTCTATCATCACTCAGATTGTTAGTCCAACATTAAATCATTATCAAAAATACCCATAAAGCCATTGAGTTCTTTACTGCTGAAGTAAATCTATGTTCTAGAGGTAATAAGACCTAGAAGAAAAACATCTTAATACGAGGAGAAACTGTACTGGCACTTTAAGGCTGGCTCCACCCAGCAGTGATGACAAGGGTCAAGGGGTACAGTGGCCATCTTAGAGAGTGCTCATGTAGGAAGCAGATAAGATGTACTGTCCTGAGATGCATGTTGCAGTGTACAGCCTGTACTGAAATAAACATCCATTGCTCCAGACCAGAGTCTTGTGTCTCAACACACAGGACATCACAGTGGCGACGAGGATGGGATTTACAAAGTGTCTATCAGTCAGAGTGAGAGAGAGACCAGGACATTGTGAATTGTCACCTGGATAAAAGCAATCACAGATCCCAGCAGGAAAATGTCATTAATCGGGACATTAAGTGAGTTTGATGGAGAACAAACTTCCTGAAGTTCCTGGGTTGAGAGGCTGGAACAGTATTTCAGTGCAAATGACATCACAGACAACAGGCAAGTGGCAGTTTTTTTTGACAGTGGTCGGGTCCAAAATGTATGACACTCTTAGAGATCTGCTTTCCCCCTGTAAAACCTTCAGCTAAGACATTGGCAGAGCTGCTGACACTGCTAGAGGATCACTTCCAGCCCAAATCACTAGAAATAGAAAGATTTTGCTTCTATCAGAGGCAGCAGCAGACAGGTGAAGAGATTAAAGCTTATGTGCTCGCCCTTCAGACTAGCCTCTACCTGTTCTTTTGGGGACTACCTACTGCACTGAGAGATAAGTTTGTTATGGGACTGAATTGTGAGTCGACACAAAAGAGACTGTAAACAGAGAAAGGCCTTACCCTTACAAAGGCAATTGAGATAGCTTCAGTGATGGAAATGGCTGTGAAAGATACAGAGCAATTGAACCCCCAAAGCAGAAGGGAAGAGGTGAAGCAGCAAGTTTTCAGCACAGCAGTCAAGCCAAATGCCGCAAACTGGAAATACAGACCCCCACCAAGCCGGGAGTCAGCTTGCTACCGTTGTGGGAATACAGACCATGACCACAAAGTCTGCCGGTTTAAGGATCAGACCTGTCATAATTGTGGTAGGACCGGCCATCTGAAATTAGTTTGCCGTAGCAAGAAGGTGCGAGATAAACAACCTCTGAACCCCACGACAAAGACATATATGGTGGGAAGATATACATCATCATTTGAGTCAGAGGATGAGGAAGTGCTCCACAGGTTAGACATACATCATATGCATGCAGCACCCTCCGCAATGACTGTAGATGTAACCATTGAGGGAAAGAAACTCAAGATGGATGTAGACACAGGAGCAGCAGTTTCAGTTATCACCCAGAAACAATGGAGACAACTTCAGACCCGAAGAACTGTCCGCCCAACACCAATCAAACTGCAGACATACTCAAAGCAGATACTCCACCCACTGGGTTACGCAAAAGTAAAGGTATTGTACAAGGGTCAGACAAAGAGACTGCCATTATATATCCTGAAAACATGGGGGGCCCCCTCTCTTTGGGAGAGACTGGATTGCTCACTTTGGTATACCAGACATCGCCATAAGTCCCTGTAACACCGTCACCATTCCATTAGGAGATAATGAGGGATGGGTGGTGTCCCTGAAGCAACGGTTCCCAAAGGTTTTTGATGACCAGTTGGGAAAAATAAAACATGACTGTGTGAAACTCCAGCTGAAACCCAACGCTCAACCTAAGTTCTTCAAAGCTCGGACAGTACCCTTCGCACTCCGAGCAGGTGTGGAAGCAGAACTAAGTCGGCAGGAGGAACAAGGTGTCATCTCAAAGGTATAGCACAGCGAGTGGGCATCACCAGTTGTACCGGTAAATAAAGCGAATGGGGACTTGCGCATTTGTGGCGATTTCCGCATGGCACTGAACTCTCAACTGGAAATAGACCAGTATCCCCTACCCAGAGTAGATGACATTTTTGCCTCTCTTGCAGGGGGTCAAAAGTTTACCAAGCTTGATCTCAAACAAGCATATTTACAGTTTGAGGTCCATCCTTCTTCCCGCAAGTTTCTGACTATCAACACCCACAAGGGACTGTATGAATACAATCGGATGGTGTTTGGGGTAGCCTCTGCCCCAGCCATTTGGCAACAAAAAATGGACGAGATTTTGGCGGACATTCCTTTCACTCAGTGCCTGCTAGATGACATGCTCATCATGGGACGGACTGACCAGGAACACAAGCAGAATGTGGAGCTTGTGTTGGCGAGACTCCAAGAACAGGGTCTGAAAGTGAACTTGGCAAAATGCCAATTCATGGTGCCTAAATTGGAGTTTTGTGGCCACCTTGTGGATGCAGAAGTTATACACACCACAGGAGCTAAGGTTGATGCTTTAGTCAAAGCTCCAGCCCCAACCAACGTCCAGCAGCTGCGATCATACCTTGGCTTGCTGAACTATTAGCACAAATTCCTGCCAGATCTGGCACACACCTTGTTTCCGTTGAACAAGCTTTCGGAGAAACACTCCAGATGGGACTGGTCGGCTGCATGCCAACGTGCTTTTGAAGTTTCTAAGCGGAAGCTGTTGGTGTCACGCATGTTCGTGCACTATGACCTCCAGAAGCCTCTCACCTTGGCTTGTGATGCCTCACCCTATGGTCTGGGGGCGGTACTATCCCACATCTTACCAGATGGGTCAGAAAAACCAGTGGCATTTGCCTCCAGGTCTTTTGACAAAAGCAGAAAGCAATTACACACACATTGACAAAGAGGCTCTTGCGCTGATATGGGCAATTAAGAAGTTTCATCTTTACCTGTATGGTAGGGAATTCACCATACTGACGGACCATAAACCACTCCTTCAGATCTTTAGCCCTGACAAAGGCATCTCCCAGACTACTGCGGCCCACCTCCAACGCTATGCCCTATTCTTGGGGGCATACAGCTACAAAATTCAGTATCGTGGTAATGCTAATGCGGACGCAATGTCCCGACTGACAGGGCGGTCCATGGACTCTTCTCCACCGGTTAAGAGTTGTCGTTACACCAGCCTGTGCTTCTTGTCTTCTGAAGAGATAGCAGCCCATACAACCAAGGATACCTTTCTGAAAACAATACTCTCCTGGGTACGGTCCGGTTGGCCTGCAACTGTCACACAGGAGTATGAACCTTATTTCCGTAGGCGTATGGAATTAACTGTGGCTGGCAACTGTGTTTTATGGGGAGACAAAGTGATCATTCCACAGACCCTCCGGAGACACATTTTGGACTTGCTACATACTGGTCATCCCGGGGGCACCCGTATGAAACAAAAGGCCAAAGGCTATGTGTGGTGGCCAAACCTAGACTCAGATATTGCAACATATGTGAATGCTTGTGCTGGATGTGCACAAACGGCAAGAGACCCTCCTCGAGGGTGCGTCCAGCCCTGGACTTGGCCCACGGTTCCTTGGTTTCGCCTACACTTGGACTTTGCAGGCCCGATCAGAGGACACACCTTCTTGATCATAGTGGACGCCCATTCAAAGTGGCCTGAGGTCATTCCTGTTACTCAGCCAACGACTAAGGCAACGGTTTCCATACTGTTACATCTCGCTGCTACGTTTGGATACCCCAGAGAGATCGTCACGGACAACGGTGCACAATTCACCAGTCAGGAGTTTCAGCGTTTCCTGACTGCCCACAACATCAAGCACAAGTTGACCGCACCTTACCACCCAGCTATAAATGGTCAAGCAGAGAGGTTTGTGCAGACTTTCGAACGCTATTTCAAAGCTACAGTGGCTGCAAATAAACAGTCTCTCACCCCAGGAGCTGGATTCCTTCCTTTCTGCTTACAGAAACGCACCACATGCAACCACTGGTAAAACTCCAGCAGAACTCCTGGGTCGGCAGCCATGGACTGTTTTGGATATGCTCCGCCCTCAAACAGTCCAGGAACATGTACTGCAGTCCCAAGACAAGATGGTCAAACACAATGAGCTTCCCGGATTCACAGCCCAAGAAAAGGTATGGGCCCGATCTTATGGGTCTTCCAACACCCGTTGGCTTCCTGCTGTCATTGCAGAGACTTTGGGACCCAAGATGTACAAGGTCCGCCTGGAAGATGGTTCCATTTGCAGACGTCATGCGGATCAACTGCGTCCTTGTTCTCAACTGCCCGAATCCCTGATGCCGGCTGAACCACCAGTGTCTCAAGGTTCTGCTCCCAGCGGATCAGGATGCACAGAGACTGATGTTTGTGGGGACTCTGAACTTTTGAACTCAGCTCCAACAGAGCCCTCCAGCTCTGGTCCGGAAGTCTGTTTACCCTCTGGGCTGGGGGATCCCTTCTTGGCCCCGCCGATACCCATTCCAGCCAGCCCTGTTTCCTCCGGTCCCAAATCGATGGATGCCCAGCCTCAACGACACTGTCGCCCTCCTGACCGGTTGCAGTTGCAAGAGCGGTTACGAGACTTTTGACGGGGCCGACGGAAGTGATTCGATGACATATTAACCGCAACTGTCCCTGGAAGCTTGAAGTCCTGTAATTCTCCTGTGTTTGGATGACTGTTAGGCACAAAACATTAACTGATAACTGTCCAATGTTATTGTTTTATTGTGTTTTTTAAGGGATGGATGGAAGGTGTTATACCTGAAGGGTTCCACATGTACTGGCACTTTAAGGCTGGCTCCACCCAGCAGTGATGTCAAGGGGTACAGTGGCCATCTTAGAGAGTGCTCATGTAGGAAGCAGATAAGATGTACTGTCCTGAGATGCATGTTGCAGTGTACAGCCTGTACTGAAATAAACATCCATTGCTCCAGACCAGAGTCTTGTGTCTCTCAACACACAGGACATCACAGAAACTATTCTCATTTAGTATAAAATGTTATTCAACTGTCATCCAAACTAAACTCTCTACACTATCCTGAATTCAATGAAACATTTATCATGAACAATAGGCTTCTCACAGGGGGGCTATCACGTATGGCTTGGATCAGTGATACTACAGGAAAAGGGACGAGAGTACAGGATTTTCAAGAATGACAGGAGTATAGTGCAGTACTGGGGTTCACAGGAAGTCAGGTACACAAGATACAGTTGATATGTACAAGGATTCTAAGGCAGGAAGAATACCTAATTGGTACTATCTGGGGAGAAGACAGCATGTCCGTGCATGCAACAATGGTGAGGGCCCTAGAAAGGGCTGAGGCACAGAGTCTAAGGAACTGCCTTGTCTTCTCCAGAGCTCTTGATGGTAGAGTTGGTTTGTGGTGCAAACAGTTCCCTGGTAGGGATGAGCTTCGCGTTTGATACGAACGTATGTTCGACTCGAACATTGTCTGTTCGTACTTTCGAAATTCGAACAAAAGCGGTAGTTCGCGCCAAATTCGAGTGACGCAAAAGGGCCCATAATTCACTGCAGCATTGCACGCTGATGATTGGCCAAGCATGCTGTATGTCTCGCATGCTTTGCCAATCGCAGCGCGCAAAAAAAAAAACCGAAGAGCCATAATTGGCCAAAGCCTGGGTGGCTTTGGCCAATTATGGCTCAGAACTTTAGCACACGCCCCACACTATATAAGGCCGCCTGCTGGGCGCTTCCTGCGCTACTCTGCATGTGAAGGAAATCTACTCCCCCCACTTCTGCGGCACCCCCCCCGCCCTGCCTGCGGCCCATTTTCAACCAGTCCACGGGCCACAAATGTCCCGCAGGCCGGTACTTTGAGACCACTGCCTTAAACTGTAGACACTTAATTATCTCGGGCAACGAAACTCATTAAATTTCAAAGCTCATACATATCGGATCATAACACAACAAAAAAATTAGCACTTCATACTGTAAATGGGAACAATAAATTGCTAAGGGCAGTTCAGACTAAAATGACTGCACCAATATATAGCTTTTGGGGGGAGTGAAACCCATAAATGTTTACATATGAAAATAGAAACACTTTAGAACAATACTTCCATTGGTGAATTGTCTTTTGAAGGCTGTGGTCCCCTTCTGTTCTGAAAACCTTAAATAAATCAACCCAGGGCATAGAATTAATCTGAGGAATAAGCATCAAAACTTGGGTATCAAAACGCATTATATTTTCCTCCTAAAAATAGACCAAAAGTTAGAGATATTTAGCATACACTAAGCATTTTGAACATTTTCTTTCTTAGATGTTTTATCACTGCACTTTTTCTAATACCAAAAATTGATGTCAAACTAAATGTTACCACGTGGATTTTATGTATGGTATAGCACTACTATAAAAAAAAAAATCCTACAGTGGAACCTCGGATTGCGAGTAACACGCGTTTTTGCAATACGAGTACTGTATTTAAAAATAAATCCTAACTCGGTTTGCGAGTGTCTTGCAAAACAAGCAGAATTCAGGCCAAAACGGTGTGCAGTACCACATTTGGCCTAAGGTGGGGGAGCAATGGCGCTGTTCGGAAAGGCCCGAGGGCAGCTTAGCTGACCTTGGTAATGGAGTCTTTTCGAGGTCAGCTGAGGTGTCCTCGGGCCTTTTCCGTCCATTTTCCGAGGATCTCTGTCGCCCCCCATCTCTGGCCACATGCCATTGAAGTCAATGCGGAACAAATTATTTTTGTTTCCATTGACTTCAATGGGGAAACTCGCTTTGACATGAGAGTACTTTGGATTACGAGCATTCTCCTGGAACGGATTATTCGCATAATCCGAGCTTCCAATGTATTATTCACCATGGTTAAAAATGAGCAGCTCAAAAAAAAAAAAGAAGATCTCTTTGTCAATGGACGGATACAGCTTCCTTTAAATCTTGACATTTGGGTTATGTTCCGTCTATTAGGAGAGGACTAGGCAGACATGTAAATGGTTAAAACATATAATCTTTAGCAAAGCTGAACACCCCTGCCCAGGGGGCGGTCCCTCTAGTCATAACCCCTCTAACTGCACTGAGCAGCTCAGTTTTTTGCTGCCTAGTAGAGAAGGACCTGGCTCCATTTGGGCCCATGGTCCGAAAGAACTTTTAATTTTTATTTTATTTTTGATCTTGAGATTTGCTATCAACTGCTGGCTGGGTGACGGGCTGGATGTCCTAGATCCTTGTAATGTAGTCCCTCCAGTCTGGCCATCGAGCGTGAGCAGGCCTTAGTGGGGTGTTGTCTGGTGCCATGTGGGGGGCCTCGGCAGCGGCCATTTTCTTGTAGTCCCAGCCTAGTTTTTGCCTCTAGCGGTGAAATATGTCATTTCTAACGGCACAAACAACATAGGACGCCTCAGGCACGGGAGAACACTGCAGCCACACCAGATAGAACATATGCATTCCAAAAAAAAAATCGCATGACTGTCCATTATCCTTTTGAGGAGTGTTTCCTGAAAAAGGACATTCCCTCCCTCCCTCCCCCCCCCCCCCCCCCGATGGGGCCCCCCCAGCATCCAAGGAATTACCACGTTCCGGTGATAGGGACCCCTGTTTAAGGACCCTGCAAACAGGAGGACCAAGGTGGTGAACCCGGTCCTTGTTCATGGTATTGGGGTCAGCATTGCGGCCACGGTTGGCCATGACCCTGGTGTCTTTGATGCTTCCTTAATGGGCAAAGATTGCTGCACCGTGGTTTGAATAGCAACAGGCTTCCCCGGTCTGCATGATAGCGGACCAGCTGGTGCATGGCCTCAAGTATATCTGCAATGTGGCCTTAGATACAGCTTCCTGGCTGTCCAGAAACTTCAGTATCTGTGGTGGGGCTACACCACATGATTTGACCGAAATGCTGGTCTGCAGACCAGATGTTCAAAAAGACTCTGGCAGATTTCTTCTTTCAGGGTTGGAGGCTTTTGGAGCCTCACTGGATGACATTATTAACCACTTTAGACCCGGACCATTATGCAGACAAAGGACCTGGCCCCTTTTTGCGATTCGGCACTGCGTCGCTTTAACTGACAATTGCGCAGTCGTGCGACGTGGCTCCCAAACAAAATTGGCGTCCTTTTTTTCCCCACAAGAGCTTTCTTTTGGTGGCATTTGATCACCTCTACGGTATTTATTTTTTGCTCTATAAACAAAAATAGAGCGACAATTTTGAAAAAAAACTATTTTTTGCAAAAAATATATAAAAAAAAAGTTTTTTCCCTCAGTTTAGGCCGATACATATTCTACATATTTTTGGTAAAAAAAAAAAACCCAATAAGCTTTTATTGGTTATAGCGTTTACAAAATAGGGGATAGTTTTGGCATTTTTATTATTTTTTTTTTTTTTTTTTACTAGTGATGGCGGCGATCAGCGTTTTTTTTTCGTGACTGCGAAATTATGGCGGACACTTTTGACACACTTAAAGGGCAACATACCTGTACCCAGCCGTGCCATTTTGCCAACGTATAGTGGCGTTGGGTGGTCCTCAAGTGGTTAAATACATTGTTTGGGGTGAGAGCACGGCGCTCCCACAATCCGGAAAGGGTAAGGAGCCACGCCACACCATAGCCCGGTCCTCCCTTTTTCCTTCCGCCGGGCCCGCAGGTGTGCGTTCCCAGACCGACAAGGGGCCAGCGGAGGGACAAAAGCGTCCCTGGGCTTGCAAGCCAAACAGGCCTGCGAACAAACCTGTGACTGCATGAAGGGCTGCCTCTGCCTGACTCTCGGGTAGGGGGTGGCCTTCGCGAGTTTGCAGCTCGGTGGACTTCCCTGCTTTCTGAGCAGTGGGTTTGCGAGATGTTTCATCAGGGTAGAATATAGAATTTCTTTCTTGTCCACCAAAACAGATTTTTTTCCTCCGTCTCTTCAGAACGCTCTGGGGAAATGCAGGACCTGCTAAAGCGCGGGGTAATAGCTCCTGTGCCGCTGCCAAAAAGGCTTCAGGGATTCTATTCCAATCTGTTTGTAGTCCCACAGTAGGACGGGGTTCGTACAATCCTGGACCCCAAGGCCCTCAACTCCTATGTAAAAGTACGAAGGATCAGGATGGAATCGGTTCACTGCACTCCCTCCAGGGGATTTTCTTGCGTCTTTGGACATCAAGGAAGCATATTTACATGTCCCCGTATATGTCGGGCATCAGAAATGTCCGCGTTTTGCAGACGGGGACGATCACTACCAAATTTGTGGCTCTCCCTTTTGACCTGGCATCGGCACCAAGAGTTTTCTCCAAGGTGCTCACCACGATCCTGGCCTTGCTGAGACAGCGAGGAATCACTATTGTGGGCTAAATGGATAACCTCCTTCTGAGAGCTGCTTCATACTCAGAATTAGAGGATGATGTGGCGATTACGAGTTAGACCCTTCAAAAATTTGGTTGGTTACTGAACCTCCAGAAGTCGGTTTTCGTGCCAATTCGGTGCCTGTGATACCTGGGCTTTATCCTGGACTCTTCAGAGGCAAGGGTTTTTTCTTCCTTTGAACATTTTGCAGACTCTTCAGATAGTGGTGAAGCTGTTGGCATCCCGCAGGTGGTCGTCGCTGCGCTTTTGCATGCGAGTTCGGGGCCTCATGGTGGCCTCCTTTAAGACAGTACCGTATGCCCACTTCCATACTCAAATCTTGCAGAAAGAGATCCTGTCCAAATGCAACAGATCTCCATTGTCTCTGGATCGTCAGATGGGGTAAGTCATCTGGTCAGGGCTTCCCTGAGTTGGTGGCTGAGATCCCTGGCTCTTCAGTCCAGGAAGTCGTTCCTTCCCTTCCATTGGACTGTGATCACCACAGACGCCAGCCTCATGAGTTGGGGGGAGTCTGGGGGTCCAGTTGGCCCAGGGTCGCTGGAGTCTGGACAAATCCCACCTGCCGATCAATGTACTAGAACATCGAGCGATCAGGCTGTGCCTCCTCGTGGTTGCAGAGGCTACAAGGACGTCCAATCAGGATTCAGTCAGACAACGCCACAGCGGTGGCTTATGTCAACCCTCAGGAAAGGAGGAGGTGCTCGGCTGCGGCATCGGAGGTCACTCACATCCTGCGGTGGGCAGAAAGGAGCGTGCCGGCTCTGTCAGCCGTTTACATTCCGGAGAATGGTCCTTACAATCAGGAGGTGTTTCAACTCCTTTGCCGGAGGTGGGGCACACCGGACGTGGATCTCCTGGCTTCTTGACTCAACCGCAAGGTGTTGAGGTTCTTGGCCAGGTCCAGAGATCCCTGGGCAGATGCGTCAGTGGCCCCATGGGGTCAGTATCAGCTAATTTTATGCCTTTCCCCCACTGAAGTGGACATAGAGGGGATCCCAGTGATTCTTATCGCTCCAGTTTTGGCCCCGGTGTCCCTGGTACGCTGGCTTTGTGTGCCTGGTGGCTGATTCACCCTGGCGGCTGCCAATGTGGGGGGACCTTCTATCTCAGTGTCCCATACTTCATCCTGCTTTACAGTTGCTGGCTTTAACGGCATGGTTAGTAAAAGATAGGTGCTGAGGGACCGAGGTCTGTTGGATTCGATCATTTCAGCCATGCTGAGGGAACGGAAGTCATTTTCCCAGAAGATCTACCATCACACTTGGAAGGCTGGTCAGGCGTGAGCTTAAGACACTGGTAGTGTATTTTTTAATCTATGTTTTTAACTTTGTTGGATGTTGATAACCTGTTCGAGGGATTAAAGAGACATTTTTTACTATCTGCACCATGAAGTTTTTTCTTTTCTACACCGTATCCATTGTTTGCTGAAATATCCCCTAAGAAGAAACGGTTTTGGTGTACCCGGAGCCATAGTCATCTATGGTGAAGATCCTGCTTATCTGATCGGTAGCTGTTTTTCCATGCTGAGGAGTGATGTCCACTGATTGGAGCCAGAGGAAACGTTCTGCTGTTTATGAACTGATCTGACCCCTGTCACGCGGATCCATCTGTTGTGGTAAGCAGACATCTATTCACCTTACTATTGCTAAGCATTGAAGCTGAGAAGATCTGAGTGATTATCTGCAGAAGAGTTTTTTCTTTGCTACAGTGTTACAACGATTGGGAACTTTGCTCTACTTTGTGTTTTTTGTTTCCTTTTTTTTCACCTTGGGACTTTTTTTTATTAAGCCTTTCCATCACTAGGAATTGTTTAATCACACCTTCTTTAAATGTTTGGACTCTAATGATTCACCCAATTTATTCAATAATTTTTTGTGGTTTTATTATTTTCTGCTGCACAGCAGATTGAGACATTTTGATTAACGGATAGCGCATTATTATATATATTTTTTCACATCACTTTTTAGTTTTCTATTCAAACTAATTATTTAATTGCAGCACCTGGTCTTTTATTTTGTGTCTTTGATTAGTCACTTTAGGGTTAATGTGGTGAATGGACTGCTGGAACATGGTTAAGCTTCCTTTAACATATTAAAAGCTAGGTGCTGAGGGACCGAGAGGTCTGTTGGATTCGGTCATTTCAGCCATGCTGAGGACACGGAAGTCATTTTCCCAGAAGATCTACCATCGTACTTGGAAGGCCTACATCTCTATGTGTGAAGAGATGAAGTGGCATCCACAGACTTATTATGTTTCCAGGGTCCTGCTGTTTTTACAGCGTGGAGTGGATCAAAAACTTGCCTTAAGCACCATTAAGGGACAGATTTCAGCCTTGGCTGTTTTCTTCCAGCGACCCTTGGCGTCCCATTCTCTGGTGGGTATGTTTGTACAGGGGGTTTGACATGTGATTCCCCCAATTAGACCACCGCTTCCTTCATGGGATTTGAATCTGGTGTGCTCGGCTTTTCAGGAGCCTCCATTTGAGAACATCAGAGAAATTCCTCTCTTGACGCTATCTCAGAAGGTGGCTTTTCTAGTGGCCATTACATCTGTTTGACGTGTTTCTGAGTTGGCAGCCTTGTCTTGCAAGTCACCATACTTTGTCCTTCACAAGGATAGGGGGGTGCTACACTCGCAGCCTTTTCTTCCGAAGGTAGTTTCAGCTTCAGCTGAATGAGGACATTGTACTTCCATTCTTGTGTCCTCGACCATCACATCCCAAAGAGGCTGCTCTACATACCTTGGATGTAGTACGTGCTCTGCAGGTGTATCTGTCCACTACGGCTCCGTTCCGGAGGTCGGACTCACTGTTTGTGGCGGTGTCTGGTTCACAGAAGGCACTGCTGGACACCATTTCTCTGTGGATCAGGCAGACCGTCATTCAGGCCTACGCCCTTAAGGGTGGGCGCCTCCTTTCCCTGTCACGGCGCATTTCGACCAGGGCAATTGGTGCTTCTTGGGCTTTCTGACATCAAGCGTCTGTTTCACAGGTGTGTAAAGCGGCGATTTGGTCGTCTGTTCACACTTTTTCCAAATTTTACAAGGTTGATGTGAATGCATCTTCGGATGCTTCATTTGGCCGCAAGGTTTTTCAGGCGGCTGTTTGAGTTTGCACTTCCTCTGTTGAGGAGCTCTGCTTTTTTGAGGTGAAGTTTGTTTTTGATTGCTGTTCCCACCCATAATTTTTCTGACCCTGCTTGGGGACATCCCACTTGTCAATATTTTAAGGATATGTGTCTGTCCATGGACGAAAAGAAAAAATAATTTTTTTTTGTACTCGCGTAAAATCATTTTCTCTGTCATTCATGGACGGACGCAGTACCCACCCCTCCTTTTTAAGTTTGTACTGCTTTTTGATGAACTGACCTGCATACTGCAGGGTGAGGGGTTATGACCGGAGGGACTGCCCCCCCCCCCTTGGGCGGGGCTGTTCAACTCTGATAACTAACATGTCTGCCTAGTTCTCTCCTAATAGACGGAATAAGATTCAAGATTTAAGAAGCTGTGTCTGTCCATGGATGACAGAGAAAAGGATTTTACAGCGAGTACAAAAAATCCTATATATTTTTTTTTAACCTAGTGAAAAAGGCTTTTTTATGTCACTAATCCTTTTCCCTTTACTTATTTTATTAACTGCATTAGGTGTGGCTCCAATGACCACATGATTAGCCACCCCAGCAAGTGTTTACTTTTTTTTATTTTTACTTTATTGAAAAATTATTCAAATACAAAATACACCCGCATTGGGGTATCAAAAATGTGTAGAAACAATACAAAAATTAATATTTCCCTTTTTTTTTTTTTTCCCTAGAACCCAATTCCCCTGTCCCCCCACTTCCCCCACTTCCCATTACCCTCTACCCCCTTACCTATCCCCACTCTGCCATCCTCTCTTCAAGTGTTTAAATTAACGATTTTCAGCTCACAGTTTTTAGATTACAGTAACTTTTCATTTAGAATAAGCAAATTTAATATTTTTTATTTATTTTTCCATATTAAATTGACCACAGTGCAAAATGACTACACATTGCACAGTATTTTACAATTCAAGTCAATATTTACCCAAATTATATAGATTAAATTGTTCACCATTTTAAGTCAGAAATAATTTTTTTAGCCAACTTAAAGGGGTTGATGCATTAAGGTGAAAAAACACCTGCCAATACCGCCCCCCCCCCCCATTATACTTACCTGACCCCTCGAAAGTCCCGCGCTCGCTCCCGACATCCTCTTGGCTACACTGGATGGATTGAAAGCAGCGCAGCCATAGGTTCGCGCTGCTGTCAATCACATCCAATGACACAGTGCGCCAGGGGTGGGGCCGAGTGATACAGTGAGCGGCAATAGCCGCCGGCTGTATCAAGGGAGCGCGCCCGCAGAGACTCAACACCATGCTCACTCGCATTAAGGTGTTGAGTCCTTGCGGGGAAGAGCTGAGACAGCCGCCGAGGGACACCAGAAGACCAGGTTCGGGGCCACTCTGTGCAAAACGAGCTGCACAGTGGAGGTATAACATGTTTGTTATTTAAAAAAATAAAATAACTTTACAACCCCTTTAAGGTCACACTTTACAGACAAAATATTTTTTCTTGCTTCTAAAAGTTGCGGTGACCAACATGCCACTGACTTGTTACCTGTAATTGTCCTTGTGGCAATGTTACATCACTTTAAAACATACATGACAAACGCAAAACAAATCATCATGCCAACAATATTCATACTGTGTTACTATTATTATTATTTCACATTCATCAGTCCCTACCCTCAAGGAGCTTACAATCCTAAGGTCCCTAAATCAATTCATACATACACTAGGGACAATTTAGACAGGATCCAATTAACCTACCAACATGTCCCCGGAGAGTGGGAAGAAACTAGAGTACCTGGAGGAAACCCACGCAGGCACAGGGAGAACACGCAAACTTCAGGCAGGTTGTGGTTGGGATCAACTCTTTTGCTGATACGGCATATTAATAGAACTACCATGACCTAACAATCCATTGATCTTGCACACTTCTGCACAACAAACATAATTCTCACACTTAGCCAACTACACCCTGTAGACAAAAATATTAGCACATTTCTTTAACTACTTGTCCACCGCCCACCGTCAAATGACGGCGGGCGGAGGACTCCATTATCATGACGTGATGTCTTTTTAAAGCCGCGGGCGGGTGTGCGCGTGCGCACCCGCCGCTCTGCTGGGATCCCGGCGCGAGTGCCCGGCGGCAACGATCGCCGCCGGGCACACGCGATTGCCCAGTAACTGAGCGGGGACGTGGAGCTCTGTATGTAAACACAGAGCTGCACGTCCCTGTCAGGGAGAGAGGAGAGCGGTTGTGTCCCTTGTACATAGGGACACAATCGGTCACCTCCCCCAGTCACCCCCCCCTCCCCCCACAGTTAGAACACTCATAGGACACACATTTAACCCCTTCCCCGCCCCCTAGTGGTTAACCCCTTCACTGCCAGTCACATTTATACAGTAATCAATGCATATTTATAGCATTGTTCACTGTATAAATGTAAATGGTCCCAAAAATGTCAGAAAAGTGTCCGCCATAACGTCGCAGTCCCAATAAAAAAATCGCAGATCGCCGCCATTAATAGTAAAAAAATAAAATAAAAAAAATGCCATAAACTATCCCCTATTTTGTAAACACTATAAATTTTGCGCAAACCAATCGATAAACGCTTATTGCATTTTTTTTTAACCAAAAATATGTAGAAGAATACGTATCTTCCAATGGAGAGCAACTAGGCATCTCGCCAGTGGCGCCGCCCCCCCCCTGTAGTAAAAAAAAAACGGGCTCTTTAAAGGGGTAGTTCATTTTTTTTACTTTATTCAGCTTAAAATCATTTTTTTTTTTTTTAGTGAAGCCGTATTTTTTACAGTGCATTTCCGACCTGCTCCGACTATAGGCGTGCCTATTTGATTGACTTCCGGCGCATACATCGCTCACGTCCGAATAGAGGGCGCAGGCGCAGTGAGCAGCTCCTTCTTTCGGCTACCCCCTATCGCCGTCGGAAGCCTGTCATCAAATAGGCACACAGACGATTCAACGGAGACGATGCATCTGTAAAACGGTGTATTGCTTCGTTTCTATAAAAAACTACCCGCAATAACGAATGCAATGTGTTTTTGGGGGATCAAGACATTTTACTTTGTTGCATTTTTTGTTTTACAGCTGCCGCTGGTCTATTCATAACACACATAATCGGAATGAATGTGTGTTATCATTGTTGCCAGGGCGCCATATAATCGGTAGGGCGCCGGTACCTGAATAGCGGCAGCTGATTGGCTGTAAGGAAGTGCCTATCAGAGCTACTAGCTCTGATAGGCTTTTCAATTACAGCCCTCCGACTCTCAGATGTCTATACTCGGAGCGCAGCCTCTCTGCGTTCCTTGCATAAGACTCACGGCCGTTTCAGCCAATCATGTTTCCGGATTCTGGTTATCAGGAGCCTGATGGGCTGAAGCTTCACCAGGGCGCCAGAAGACATCGAGGGAGGACGTGGAAGCTTCAGGTAAGTGCTTTTTACAGGGAATGGGGTGACAATGGGCACAGTGGTGACAATGGGCACAGTGGCATCATGGGCACAGTGGCATCATGGGCACAGTGGCATCATGGGCACAGTGGCATCATGGGCACAGTGGCATCATGGGGCACAGTGGCATCATGGGGCACAGTGATGACAATGGGCACAGTGGCATCATGGGGCACAGTAGCGACAATGGGTACAGTGGCATCATGGGGCACAGTGGGGACAATGGGCACAGTGGCATCATGGGGCACAGTGGTGACAATTTAAGGGCACAGTGACATGCACAGTGGCATCATGGGGCACAGTAGTGACAATGGGCACAGTGGCATCATGGGGCACAGTGGTGACAATGGGCACAGTGGCATCATGGGGCACAGTAGTGACAATGGGCACAGTGGCATCATGGGGCACAGTAGTGACAATGGGCACAGTGGCATCATGGGGCACAGTGGTGACAATTTAAGGGCACAGTGACATGCACAGTGGCATCAATGGGCACAGTGATGACAATTGGCACAGTGGCTGCGTTTGATGGCATGGCACAGTGGTGACAATTGATGGCACAGTGGCTGTGTTTGATGGCATGGCACAGTGACTGTTTGATGGCATGGCACAGTGGTGACAATTGATGGCACAGTGGCTGCATTTGATGGCATGGCACAGTGGTGACAATTGATGGCCCAGTTGCTGCGTTTGATGGCATGGCACAGTGGTGACAATTGATGGCACAGTCACTGCATTTGATTGCATGGCACAGTGGTGACAATTGATGGTATAGTTGCTGTGTTGCATGGCACAGTGGTGACAATTGATGGCACAGTGGCTGCATTTGGTGGCATGGCACAGTGGTGACAATTGATGGTACAGTTGCTGTGTTGCATGGCACAGTGTGTGACAATTGATGGCACAGTGGCTGCGTTTGATGGCATGGCACAGTGGTGACAATTGATGGCACAGTTGCTGTTTGATGGCATGGCACAGTGGTGACAATTGATGGCACAGTGGCTGCATTTGGTGGCATGGCACAGTGGTGACAATTGATGGCACAGTTGCTGTGTTTGATGGAATGGCACAGTGGTGACAATTGATGGCACCGTTGCTGTTTGATAGCATGGCACAGTTGCTATTTGATAGCATGGCACAGTTGCTATTTGATGTCATGGCGCAGTGGTGACAATTGATGGCACAGTTGCTGTGTTTGATGGCATGGCACAGTGGTGACAATTGATGGCACAGTGGCTGCATTTGGTGGCATGGCACAGTGGTGACAATTGATGGCACAGTTGCTGTGTTTGATGGCATGGCACAGTGGTGACAATTGATGGCACAGTGACTGCATTTGATGGCATGGCACAGTGGTGACAATTGATGGTACAGTTGCTGTGTTGCATGGCACAGTGGTGACAATTGATGGTACAGTGGCTGCATTTGGTGGCATGGCACAGTGGTGACAATTGATGGCACAGTTTCTGTGTTGCATGGCACAGTGTGTGACAATTGATGGCACAGTGGCTGCGTTTGATGGCATGGCATGGCACAGTGGTGACAATTGATGGCACAGTGGCTGCATTTTGTGGCATCGCACAGTGGCTGCATGTGATGGACACAGTGAGGCTGCATTTTTTTTCCGTTTGCGCCCCCCCAGAAATTTTGAGCACCAGCCGCCACTGCATCTCGTGGCCGTCAATACATGCCTCAACAATTTCTTGGAGGACTTGGGGATCCGCAGGGCCAATACCCTTACTAAAAACAATTTCGGGAACCTGCACCCCCAGGAGGCAAGACAGCAACTGCTGGGTCTCCGTCCAGAACGGTACTATCTTGGGGCAAGTCCAGTATATGTGGTACAAGGCTCCCTTACAGCACCAACGCCTGTCTGAGCTGGATGGATAGATAGCGTGGATAACATCTGGTGTCATGTACCAAAAATGCAGTATTTTATAGGCATTCTCCTTATACAGCGTACAAAGAGAGCTTTTAGCCGCCTGAGACCAGATCGTCTGCCACGTCGTCTCCGGGATCTCCTCCCTGAGCGCCCTCTCCCAGCGAAGCATGTATGCATGCTTACCCCGGGTGGGGAAGGAACGAGAATTCAGCAAACGATATATATCTCATATCAACTAGGGCTGCACATGCGCAGCCAGCTGTGAAGCTGCAAGCTGTCACAGTCTGATGCCCACAGTATTATTGCCAGCTCCGTGGCCAGGCAGGGGAGAGAATGGAGTGTTCGGGTGGCCACGTCGCTGGATTGTGGTACAGGTGAGTTTCTTTTTATTAAAAGTCAGCAGCAACACTTTTTTTGTAGCTGCTGACTTTTAATAAACAAAACATTTATGGAACTGCTTTGAATAAAAAAAAAATGACCTCACTCCAAAAGTGGAACTTTGGCTTTAAGCACTCTTCGCCCCCTGACATGCCACATTTGGCATGTCATTTTTTTTGGGGGGGTGTGAGTTTCCTCTTTTTTGTGGGACTTCCTGTCCCGGCCGCCTAGGTGACGTCTCCTCTCGCCCTAGGCAGCTCCTTCCTGCCAGCGTTCTTCTGGGACACAACACAGGTCCCAGAAGATTGTCTGGCCAATGGCAGAGCACAGTGCATCTCCCGCAGTGCTTGCCAGGGTGCCCACAGTAGATTTGATGGCGCCAAGCAGAGGGAGAGGAGCGGGGCTCTGTGCGGCAGCATCGCTAAACTGTGGGACAGGTGAGTGTGTTTATTAAAAGTCAGCAGCTACACTTTTTGTAGATGCTGACTTTTAATAAACTAAAAACGGGTGGAACTCTGCTTTAACTACTTGCCGACCAGCCGCCGTCATATTACTGTGGCAGGTCGGCACTGCTACGCGAGAGCACGTAGCTCTACGTCCTATCTTTTTCGGCCGCTAGGGGGCGCGCTCGCGATCGCCGCCGGGCACGCACGCTCGTTCGTTACAGAGCGGGGACCGGGAGCTGTGTAAACACATAGCTCTCAGTCCTGTCAGCGGGGAAACGCTGATCTCCTGTTCATACAATGTATGGACAGAAGATCAGTGATTTCCCCTAGTGAGGCCACCCCCTCCCCCATACAGTTAGAACACAAATAGGAACATACTAAACCCCTTCCCCGCCCCCTAGTGTTAACCCCTTCACTGCCAATGGCATTTTTATAGTAATCCAATGCATTTTTATAGCATTGATCGCTATAAAAATGCCAATGGTCCCAAAAATGTGTGAAAATTGTCCGATGTGTCCGCCATAATATCGCAGTACTGAAAAAAAAACGCTGATCGCCGCCATTACTAGTAAAAAAAAAATATTAATAAAAACGCCATAAAACGACCCCCTTTTTTGTAAACGCTATAAATTTTGCGCAAACCAATCAATAAACGCTAGTTGCGATTTTTTTCTTCCAAAAAATATGTAGAAGAATATGTATCGGCCTAAACTGAGGAAAAAAAATGTTTTTTTCAATATTTTTGTGGGATATTTATTATAGCAAAATGTAAAAAATATTGCATTTTTTTCAAAATAGTGGCTCTATTTTTGTTTATAGCGCAAAAAATAAAAACCGCAGAGATGATCAAATACCACCAAAAGAAAGCTCTATTTGTGGGAAAAAAAGGACGCCAATTTTGTTTGGGAGCCACATCGCACGACCGCGCAATTGTCAGTTAAAGGGACGCAGTGCCGAATCACAAAAAGTGCTCTGGTCAGGAAGGGGGTAAATCCTTCCGGGGCTGAAGTGGTTAAATAGTGCACTAATCTGGGGAAGTTCCCTGTACTACTGTCTCTGTGCTGGCAGTTCCCCTGTGCTTCCCTGTTTGCACTTTCCAGCACACTAGGAGTTCCACACAATGGAATGTGCAAACAGGAAGCCAGGAAATGTCAGCACAGAGCACGTGTAGGAGCCGGTGTAAGTAGAGTACAAACACATTTGTACTCTACTTACTGCTGTTGACATAACTGTGCTGTAATAAATGCAGTACAAATTCATTAAGTGCCCACCGCTGTATATTGTGTTTTCGTACCTCATTTAGCCTGTGTGTAGAGCTGTATATCCCTTTCATGTGCCTGCATAGTCCGGCCCGCCTCGCTCAACAGTCTCTGGACTCATCTCTCCTGACGTCAGTGAGAGTTCTCAGCCCCGCCCACCGACTAGCAAGCTATCAGATCAGAAGAGAGGCGGGCGGGGCTGATGTCAGAAGACATGTGTGAGGAGAGAGGCAGGCCGATCCAGGCAGTCACATGAGCGGGATGTTTAGTGTATAAAGAAATGAGGTATGAAGCGCCATATATTTAAAAAAGCACATTCAGCGGGGAGCATTTCATGTATTATAACATATTTCTTAGCAATGCAGTTATTTTGACAGCGCACTCAGAGCGCTCTCCCGGGAGGGGCGGGGCAAGTCGGGATGACGTCACACCCAACATCGATGTTGCCGGTCGCATGCATCGATGCAGCATCGGGCCCCCCCGAATCTCGATGCAGTGATTAAATTAGACACCCCTAATATCAACCCGCGGCGAGCCAATCGCTCCAGAATCAGTTTTTTAAAAGGCGCTGGTGCTGAAAATTGGAGCTTGGGGGCAAAGGATTGTGCATAGTGACTTATCTGCAGATACCCATAGAACACCTGGCGGGGCAAGTTAAATTTCTTTTGCAAATCAGAAAATTATAGCAGTGTTCGAGTTATAGGGTCCACCAAGTGGCCAAAGTGGAAGAGTTTACGCGTCACCCAAGGTGACGACATCTGATGAGTCAAGCTATTAGGCAAGGGGAGCGCCATGCAGCGACCCCGAAGGACTGCCTTGTGGGCCTCCCAAAGAGTGGCCAGGGAGACATCTGGGGTGTCGTTTTTGACAAAATAGTCTTGCAATGTCTTCTCTAGCTACGACCTGGAGGGGCCATACTGAAGTAAAAAGTTGTTCAACTACCAATGACAGGGCCTGTGGTTGGAGGCACCCAGGTCCAGGGTCAGAACCACCGGGGCATGATCAGACCAGAATATCGGTAATATCCGGGCCTCCCTAGCAACACGCAGGGTGGCGTTGTTAACAAAAAGGTCGTCTATGCGGGAGTGCTTGCGGTGTGGGGCGGAATAATACGTAAACTGCCTGTCCCCCAGGTGAAGGGCACGCTAGGTGTCAAACAGGGCACATCGTCTAGTAAGCTGGCGAAAAAGTTTAGAGTCCCTGTGGGCTCGGGTTTGTGGGTCCGAGGGGTTCAGGACCAGGCGGTCAAGGG
Source organism: Rana kukunoris (assembly GCA_029574335.1). NCBI lineage: Eukaryota > Metazoa > Chordata > Amphibia > Anura > Ranidae > Rana > Rana kukunoris. The sequence continues at coordinate 376,610,155 of CM056049.1, forward strand.
CCACCGACTGGCATAAGTTAAAGTCCCCGCCAATTAGCAAGCATTCGTTAGGTGACCAGAACAGCCTGGCAAGTACTCTAGAGAGGAAGTGAATCTGGTGGGTGTTGGGTGCATATAAAGTGCATAGTGTGACTGGTTGCAACTGCCAGAGGCCACTCAGGATAATGTAGTGCCCCCTAGGGTCAATAAATTACTCTGAGCACGTGAAGGGGGAACCGTTCTTAAAAAGTATGGCCACTCCCGTCCGCTTTCTGGGATTAAACACCTGGAAGAACTGGGGATACTGTCTGGACGCAAACCCAAAGGAGTCCCCCTTGTTAAAGTGTGTTTCCTGGAAGAAGACAATGTCCGCCCCAGAATGCCTGAGCTCCCTCAGTGTGAGATGCCTCTTCCTATTTGAGTTCAGGCCGTGGACATTAAGGGACATAATCTTAGCCATGGTCATGGGTATGTGCAAGCAAGAGAGTACTTATCTGATCCAGCCGCGAGGGTATGCCAGAGCCCGCTTGGGGGAGACGCCAGGATGCAGGAATAGTCCGGTTAACCCGCCAGGAGCACGAGCCGAGCCATGGGAGCAAGGGAGGAGAAGAAGAGATAAAAAGAAAGAGGAGAAAAAGACAACATTAAATGCAACGCAATCAAAATTACACTGTGCAAAAAAGGCCCGAGTGCACCGCTCCACTCGGGACCCAAAGGGTTCCAATAAGTCCTTCCGACCGAGGCCCCCCAAAAGGGAGAGGGTCCAGGCCGGGGGGACATAGAGAACTGCAGTAAACAGCAACCACAAATTACAATGAGGTACCAAGGGAACTCTGGTAGGTCGGACCTATAGGGGGGGGGTGAGTGACCAGAAAGTCACCGCTCTCAAGTCTCCAAATGTAGGTGCCCAGTTAACAAAGCAAGTGTCAAGCGGTGGGCCTAGGGGGGGTTGCAAATGAAGCTGATGGGGGGGGGGGTCAAACAAGAGGGGGAGCCAGAGACCATCAGTTATCAGCCATGACCAGATTGGGCAGGACCGTGAGGGGGCTCCGGTCCCGGGGTCGCTTGGTCGGGGGGGCCTTTTGCCAGACCGTGGGAGGTGGCGGGGGTGTGGCCACCAGGTCCCATTCTTGGAGGTGGGGGACAGGGATGTCCATAGTCTCGCAAAAAGTGTCTAGGTCTTCAGGATAGCGGAGCACCGCTGATTGACCCTGTCGGCGGTCTGTGAGGCTGAAAGGGGAACCCCAGCGGGAGACTATGTTGCGTTCCTGCAACAAGAGCAAAAGGGGTTGCAAGAGTCTGTGCTTCTGCAGGGTTATCCAGGACAGGTCCGGGTAGAGCTGTAGTTGGGCATTGCCAAAGACCACCTTTCTAGCGGTTCGGGCTTTACGCATAATGTCCTCTTTCAGGAGGAAGGAGTTGACTTTACAAATGATGTCACAGGGTCTGGAGGCAGGTCCCTTGGGGCGTAGGGCACGATGCACCCGGTCCATCTCTATAGGCTTGTCCGGGGGGTCTCCCAAAAGGTCATTAAAGAGGGTTTGCAGGGTGTTGTGGAGGTCCTCAGGGCCCTCCCATTCAGGCAGGCCCCTGACACGGATGTTGTTCCTGCGCCCCCTATTGTCCAGATCCTCCAGCTGGCGCTGCATATCTCCGAGCATTAAACGATGATCAGCACTCTGCATCTGCGTGTGCGATGGACTGCAATTTTGGTTTCTTGAATTTCCTCCTCCGCCATTTCCACTCTATCAGATAAATGTTTAAAGTTGGCATGTAGAACTTGAATCTCAGCTCAGCAGGCCGACTTGACCTCCAATAAGCAGCTTAAAGTCATTTTTAGTCGGTATGGCCTGAAGATACGCCTGCCAGGAAGGGGTAGCTTGGGGACGGGGTTCAGATCACGGGATGAGCTGGGGGGACAGCAGAAGTGAGGGGGGTCCCGCCGTGACATCAGAGGGGCCTCAGGCCGGGGTTGCGCCCAGGGAGGTGGCTGGGGGCCCTGTGCATCCGACCATTTTGGAGTGCGCAGAGGGGATGGAGGAGGGGACGCCCGGCCATCCACGGGAATCACGGCAGAGGATTCGACTGCCCGGGCATAGGAGGCTGCTGTATCTATCCCCCACAGAGCAGACCCGGGCCCTGTACTGCGGGAGAGTCTCTGTGGCTGGGGGGGGGGGCGCAGATGAAGGACAGGCTGGGGCCTGTGCGGACAAGGGTGCTCCATTTGTGGGCCTCCCAGGGTACAGGCTTAATTGTGCACTGGCAGGGGGGGGGGGGGGGAAGTCCTCCGACATGATGGGGGAGGCAGGGGAGTCAGGGCTCCCGAGAGTCATACCCGGGTCCGGAGCAATTTTGGGACGGCCTCTGAGCACTGCGTCAGCGGGGTCCCAGTGGGGCCTGCCCGGAGCTGTGCGGCGCCGCCGATGTGGGGGTGGCAGGGGAGACAGGGCTCCCGAAAGTCATGCCCGTATCAGATGCCGTCCGGAGCAGCCTCGGAACGGCCTCCGAGCACTGCGTCGGTGGGGTCTCAGTGAGGCCTGCCCGGAGCTGTGCGGCGGCATCGCCTGGAGTAGCTGGAGCGGGGACAAACTCACCACTCCCGGGTCTCGGTGGTAAGGAGCTGAAGGTCCCCAGGCAGATGGCGGTGGATCGTCTGGACCGGCAGGCGAGTGGATGCTCTGGGGAGGTGGCGGCCGCATGGAGGAGTCTGGCACCATCTTGGTTCCCCGCCTCAAAGGCAGCGGTGAAAAGTACCCCGAAGGGTCGCAGAGGACCCGGAGGCGGCTGGGACCTTGGTGGAGCGGGTGCCCAGCGATCCACCCATCGTTGTGCGGTAAGTGCCCCCTAAATAGGCCAAAATGCTGAAGGCTGTGGAGGAGCTAAGGGCTCACACGTCCATACAGGGCAACGTCCGGCCACGCCCCCGATCACTTTTTGTGATGAAAAAAAAAAGGTTTTAAAAAACGTCATTTAAAATGATCGTGTGTGGGCAAAACGTTGTTTTAGGTCTTCAAAAAATCGACCAAAAAAAATTCGAACATGCTTGAATTTTTTGTGTCGTTTTTCAAAATGTCATTTTTTGTCATAAAAAGTGATCGTGTGTGGGCAAAACGACGTTGAAAATGACGTTTTTAAACCCACGCATGCTCAGAAGCAAGTTATGAGACGGAGCTTTAATGGAACAGAGTGCCGTCGAACGTGGTGTACGTCACCACGCTTTGCTAGAGTATTTTGGAAAAACGATAGTGTGTATGCAACGTCGTTTTGGAAAATGAAGTTTGAAAAATGTTGTTTTGTTTCGTCACATAAAACTTCATCAAAAAGTGATCGTGTACGCGGCATTAGCCTTATAGTGGTACAAAACCCATGCGTGCCTTGTTACATTTCTTTTAAACAATAGATTTTCATTAAAGTTTTTCAATTTACATTCAATATTGCTCATTCAAGCATTAGGCAACAAAAAAAGATACAAGAAAAGACCAGAGCGTTTAGTGGCGGTAAAACAACGCCACATACATTGCACAATTTTTTTTAACATTTCCGAGTTTATAGTAGTTAAACTCATTTGCGAACAATAGCGTAGTTCAAAAAATGCTTATGAGAGGGAGAGAGAGGAGGGGCTGTCCCTAGCTAGGTTCAAGACTGTGCCCAAGACCCGAGCCAACCCTCCGCCCCCATCCACTCATGACATTAGAGTCAGTGTATTCTTACAGTAAAGCTAGGGGAGACATATAGTTCTTATTGTACCAAGTTAACCATGTGTGCCACTTTCGGGCAAAGTTTTCCCTACTCATATCTCTGAGTGCCAAAGTTCTCTCATATGTGGAGTGCAGTTGGGTAGTTTGAATTACTTCTCCAATAGTGGGGGGTAGGTTTTTTTTTCCATCTTCTGGTGATACACAATCTGGCAGAGAGCAAGACGTGTAGAACAGTGTGTCTCAATCGAACTGGATATTGTTCCAATCCGAGTGAGAGAAGTGCCAAACCAGGCTGGGGGGTGACTGTTAAGTGAGAGGCGTCGGACAACACGCGGAACACGGATTCCCAGAAATGTGCTAATACAGGGCATCCCCATAATTTATGGAGCAGATCCCCTCTGTTACCGCATTTACTCCAACACCTATCACTCCACAGTTTTCCAAATTTAGAAACTCTATCAGGAGTTAGATACCATCTTTGTGAAATTTTTATATGCAGTTCCCAAAGGGTAGCACAACTTGTGGCTGCATAGGTGGATTTGTAGGCCGTAGCCCATTGTTAAGTGGTGAAGGTTCAACCCAGATCCGATTCCCACTTACACAGAGGGGCCGATTTGATAAAGGTATGTTTTTGCTGAATAACATTGTAAAAAAGTGAAATGCCTTTCAGGGTGGTAGAAGGGTGGTTAAGAAAGAGCCATGCAGGTAGGGGTATGCAGCCTTGTTCAATTTCTTGAGGGGCTCGGCCACGCCTATTCCCAAAGTGAAAAATCTTTGGCAATCCAAGAGAAGTTCATGGTGGGATTACACAGATCTCAGTCTGGGGTGTACTTGGTAGCTGTGCAAAGAAACAAAATCGGCTTCCAGGTATTTTCTCCCTTTCAGGACAGCACCTTGGAGAGAGCGCAGCTCTGCCCCTTCACAGGAAACACTGCATTAAAACGCCCCTTTTAAAAAGCTGCTGCTTCCACCATGCCTTCAGTTTTAGTGTTTCCTCCGCCATGGAAGCACTACTGGGGAACCAGAGGGGCTGCGCTCTCTCCAAGAGGGTTTTGGCAGTACCTTCGTACGCTTTGTTGTCTTAGACCAGCCCAGCTCCTTCCCGTATGTAGGGGGGCGCTCCAGTGTCTCTTTCTTCGCCGGCTCACAGGAGTAATGGTCGGTCGGGGGTTGTCCACCCAAGGTGTTCGGGGGGCCGCGGCTGTGCTCAGTTTGAGCGTCCATGCCAGGTCTCTGCATGGCGGCGCCGAATCCCGGATGGCGGGCGACGCCAGTTCCGGTGGGGGGAGACTTTCCGCAGGGCGTAGCAGCAATTGGTTCCAGCTGCTGGAACGCAAGAGGATAAGGCGGGTCATCTGGCCGGGACTTTCTTTCGCTCATAGGAGGAGCTAAGAGAGGAAAAAAGAAGCGGTTTCCTTTTGTTATGACACTGGGTGTTTTCTTTTGTGTGGTGTTACTAGTTAAAACCTGCAGCTGTCTGATTTAGTTCTAATGCTCTAATAGCAGTTCAGCAAGGAGTGAGACTCTGTGGCACATATGGTGTCGGCTAAAGGGTACGGTGTGTTCTCTTAATTGGTGATTTTTTTTTAACCCTAAAAAAGGGACTGGGTTTTTTCTGTTTATTGTTGTTTCAAAAAGCTACAGCTAAATCAGGGAAAACATCAGGAAGAAAATGTCCCTCATGCAAAAACCCTTTAAAAGATTCTTGTCCAAACCACTGTGCAGATCCTGCATTGTGGACCTAGTGAGGGAAGAATCTACACAGCAGTGTAAATATCTCGTAGCCTCTGTGAGAAAAGAGTTTGTTACCTGGTAGAGAAAAAAGGCCAGAGTCCCAGCCAGGAACAGAGTTCTCAGTCCACTCTCCTTCCGTCCACTTCCAGAGCAGTGGAGAGTGAGTCGGAGGATGAAAGGGGAAGCATTCCCCCCTCAACCGTTGATTCGGAGGATGAGGAGGAGGAGGATGAGGCCAGATCCTCTAGGTGTAAACTATCGCTTGAAGAGGTGGAAGAATTGCTCAAAGCAATATAAACCACCCTGGAAATCCAAGAGGGAGAACCTCAGCTGTCAGTACATGACAAAATGTATCAGGGTCTGGAAGAACCTATATACTATTAAGAAAGAGTGGAAAGATCCAGAAAAAGGGCAGTTATTTTCCAAAGCCCTCAAAAGACGATTTCCTTTTGAGGAAAAGGAAGAGTTGGTTTGGAATAAAAAAACAAAACAAAAATTGATGCCGCCTTCTCACAAGTATCTAGAAAGACTGATTTAGCTTTCGAGGATATGGGCATTCTTAAAGATGCTATGGATAAAAGGGCAGATGGGCTACTGAAGAAAGCCTGGGACTCAGTATTGTCCAATCTGAAACCTGTAATGGCGGCCACAGTTGTTGCCAGGAACATGGAGTGTTGGTTGGAGCAACTTAAAAACCATGTGGTAGCAGGCACTTCCAGGAAGGATCTATTGTAATCCTTTCCCACCTTGCTAAAAGCAGTCAGATATATGGCAGATGCTTCAGCAGAATCCATCAGGATGACAGCCAGATCCTCAGTGCTTGTTAACTCAGCAAGAAGAGCCATCTGGCTAAAAACATGGTCAGGGGACTCCGCCTCCAAAGTAAAATTATGTGGAATTCCTTTTTCAGACAACCTGATGTTTGGCCCAGAACTAGTCGGTCCTTGACCGGACAGCGCATAAGAAAAAAGCTTTCCCACAAAAGAAGAAAGCGGTTCAACAAAGGAAAATTTTTCGTCCTTTTCAGCAAACCAAAAAGAAAGAGACCAAACATAGAAAAAGCCCTGGATTTCTCAGAAAGGAAGAGGCAGAGGAGAGGTGCTCTTTAGACCTCCCAAACAAACTCCAGTAGGGAGAAGGTTACAGGACTTCCTTCCAGCTTGGGAAAAAAACAACAAGAAGACCTCAGGGGTACCAGCTAGAATTCTCACAGACTCCTCCAAATCAATTTTACATCACAAGTTTTCCAAGGGATCGGGAAAAAGCCCTGGCTATGAAGTCTCTTCTACAAGAACTGATGCAACAGGAAGTTATTTCCCAGGTACCGAAGGATCAGCAGGGGAAAGGGTTTTATTCCCACAGGAATCTAATCATCCCGGGCTGTCACATGGCGTCAATCGACCTAAGAGATGCCTATTTCCATGTCCTAATAGCACCCCAGTCACAAAAGTTTCTGCGACTAGCAGTCAGTCAATCTGGGAGGAGGGGAAGTGTGGCACCTGCAATTCCTGGGCCCTTCCTTTCGGTCTCTCCTCTTCCCCCAGAGTGTTCACGAAAGTGATGGCAGAGGCTCTAGAACCCTTGAGGCTGAAGGGAATTCCAATAGTACCTTACCTGGATGACTTACTGCTGTTTGCAGACTCAAGAAATCAGGTAGAGGTCAATCTGCAAATAACCCAAAAACACCTAAAGGATTTGGGTTGGCTCCTCAACCTCCAGAAGTCCAATCTTCTATTATCCCAAAGGGTGAGGTTCTTGGGCTACGAGAAAAAATTAAAAAAATGCAGTCAGCTCTGAAAGTTCTTCAGTGTGGTTTAGAGATCTCAGTAAGGCAAGCTATGTCAACTCTCAGTCTTTTGACAGCAGCAATTCCTTCAGTTCAGTGGGCCAGATTTCATGCCCGTCCTTTACAGGCAGACATTCTGAAGAATCCCTAGAAAAAAGGTTCAAAATAGGTCAAAAGACATAAAGATCACTCTGGTGGTGGAGAAACCAAAGAAACATCTCAAAGAAACTGCTTTGGAATTTTCCAGTAACCCATCGAGTAACAACGGACGCGAGTGCATGGGGAGCCCACTTGGAGGAACAGACAACTCAGGGAGTCTGGTCAAAGTCAGAGGCAAGGAGATCCTCAAATTGGAGGGAATTGAAGGCTATACAGCTAAGTATTCTCTCTTTTCAGCTAACCCTGAAGAATCTTCATGTACAAATATTATTGGACAACATGACAGCAGTAATATATTTAACAAAGCAAGGGGGTACAAGGAGCAGGACACTGATGGACCTACCTCATCAAATTCTGAGATGGGCAGAAAACAGTTTGGCCTCGATATCGGCAGTCCATCTGAAAGGTACGGAAAACACTTTAGCAGATATCATCAGCAGAAAATAAATAAAAGAAGCAGAGTGGTCTCTGAACCAGGAGGTATTCGAGAAAGTCATAGAAATGTGGGGGTTTCCTCAGGTGGACCTCTTTGCAAAACAGGAAAATGCAAAGACACCGGCTTTCTTCAGAGGCAGAATAAAGCTATCGGGATAGATGCGTTGGCCCACAAGTGGGACTTCCCTTTGTCTTACGCATTCCCCCTGTTCCAACTGGTATCAAGGGTATTTAAAAATTCAGAGTGGAATCCACAGAACTAATCCTGATAGCCCCCTACTGGCCAAAGAGACCTTGGTTTGCCACCCTGATGAACCTTTCAGCAAAACCCCCCTGGAGGTTGCCGATCAGGGCAGATCTGTTGTCTAAGAATCAGATTCTTCATTCAGATCCAGGCTATCTCAACCTAACAGCCTGGTTTCTGAAGAACAAATATTAAGAAGAAAGGAATTATTAGAAAAATGTATTAATACCCTCCTGGCAAGTAGAAAAGGAGTCACCAGAGTTATATACGTTAAAGTCTGGAAAGTCTATAATACCTGGTGTTCCGGCAAGAACTTTAATTTTAGTAATACTATTTCGGTTCTAGAATTTCTTCAAGAAGGGGAGAAAGGTTTAGCAGCAAGTACACTCAAGACGCAGGTACCTGCCCTATCAGTTTTTTTTTTTTGGAAAAAACCCTGTCAAAGGAACCTTTAATAATCAGATTTTTTAGAGCTATGGCAAAGGTAAAGCCTAGACTTATTGTTAATTTTCCCAAATGGGACTTATCTTTGGCTCTTCAGGCTCTCAATAAATCTCCATTTGAACCTATAGAAGAGTCTTCATTAAAATTGTTGACATTCAAAACTATTCTGCTAGTAGAATAAGCGAGTTACAAGCCCTTTCAATTAAAGAACCTTTTATGAGTTGTCTACCAGATAGGCTAGTCTTAAGGATGGACCCAGCTTTTATGCCAAAAGTATTCTCAATCTTTCACTGTACACAAGAGATAACTCTCCCTACCATTTGCCCCTGTCCTTCGGGTCCAGGGGAAGAAGCTTTTCACACTTTGGACGTCAGGAGGTGTCTTCTAAAGTATCTAGAATTTACAAAGAATATCAGGAAGTCTCCTTCACTATTTATCCTGATGGAAGGTGCTAACAAGGGCAGTAAGGCTTCCAATAGTACCCTGGGAAGATGGTTAAAGCAAGCCATTAAAGAGACATACATCTCTTTAGGACTGGAACCTCTGGTGGGTATTTTACCTCATTCTATTAGAGCGGTGGCAGCATCATAGGCAGCAAAGGCGGGGGCATCTCCTGAGCAAATCTGCAAGGCGGCCACTTGGTCCAGCTTCTCAAGCTTCATATGACACTACCGCTTGGATCTGATGTCGGCCTCGAACCAGTCCTTTGGTAGAAAGGTTTTACAGGCAGTAGTCCCACCCTGAAGTAAGTTTCTCGGTTATCCTCTCCAAGGTGCTGTCCTGAAAGGCGAAGGGAGAAATCCTTAGTTAGACTTACCGGTCACGGTATTTCTACAAACCTTTCAGGACAGCAGCCTACTTCCCTCCCTTGGTTATCATAAGTACGATATTATTTGTGGAACTTGGTAATTGTCTGCTTATATATTCCAGCATGTCTGAAGACTTCTCGGTAACAACTGAAGGCATGGTGGAAGCAGCAGCTTTTTAAAAGGGACGTTGTTATTCAGTGTTTCCTGTGAAGGGGCAGAGCTGCGCTCTCTCCAAGGTGCTGTCCTAAAAAGGCTCGTAGAAATACCGTCACCGGTAAGTCTAACTAAGGTTTTTTTTTTTTTTTTGCCAAACCTTACGGACTGCTATTGAAAAGGATATCTGTGCATCTTGCTGGTGATACGGTGACTCTACTAAGCTTTCTAGAAACCCCCTGAATACGGGCGGTCGCAGGCTTTCCGGTAAGCCTTTTATTATATTAAGGTGACGGGCAACGCAGGTGTTGAGCACTATTTCCACATATTTGCACTGGAAGTCACTTTATTTGATATCAACGTTCATGAACTTTTTATTTGCAGGGCTTTTGGAATTTCGCACTTGCTATTTGCTATATAAATTTTTATGCAACTTTGGTCTTTCAGCATAGTCGAGACAAAACATGGAGGACTACTTTAACACAGTTTATCACTTTATTTTATCATTGCATATGAATATTTCTTGGATATAAGTCACTATTATTTCTAGGACTGCATGTTTTATACTGCTTGTATATTTACTATTTCAAGTACAGTTTTTGTACTACCTAGCACTGCACTTTTGTTTTTAAATATCAATGCTTTAGGCTAGGAAGGATCCTTTGGTGACTTGCAGCTCCAGGTGGGATCACCTCCAATCCAGTTAGAGAAAGGACTGAGCCATAATGTCAATCTCTCTAAGGGCTACATCCTCAGCAGGAAGTTTGCTCCAGATGGGATTATTTTTTTCCCTCAGCCAGGTTTGCCAGGATCTGGGCCTTGGCATTTTGATCAATACAGTTAGTGTTTAATATCCATATTGGGTTGCAATATGAGATGGCTTTGTCATCCTTTGAGATCAAAGATTTGTCGTTCCCATATGCAGAAGCACTAAGGATAACTGGTTCCATGCCATGGATTTATGCTCACAAGCTACAGCTTTGCTTGGAGTTTTAGAGAGTTTTTTGTCACTCTGTCTTGTGGGATGGAGATATTGTCCAGAATCATCGCTGAATCCGTCATTCCAGCTCTGGCTTTTAGAGCTTAGGACTTGGTTCCTACAGAGGCAGTGACAACACACTCAGCCAGGAATGTGTAGACTTTGTGGGCTCCCTGTAAAAGGGTGCCAGGAATATTTGTACAGGGATGACAGGTCTTACATTAGTGGTCATTAAGCCACTATCATCTTTATATCATCCCCCATCAGCCATGGAGGAGAGGTGCTGAGAGTAATGTGATCGCTGTAAGACCCTGTTAAAATGGGTAGAAATCTTATTTTTTAAATAAAGCATAGGCACTAGGAGACAGCTTATCTGACAAAGGGAATGATATACAGATCCCTTAGTTTTGAAGCAGCAGGGAGAGGAGCAGATCAGCAATACTGTAGTGAGAGCTGCAGATAACAGTGTATGATGGAGACACGTACACTGACAATGGAGTCAGGGCTCAGTAGCCCTGATATATCGGAGTCAGCATACAGAGGGGAGGGTAGAAACTGGCAGGATCAGCCAGGTATAAGAGGTGATACAGGGGGCCAAAATACACAGCACAAGCACTGTGCTGTATAACATGCTGTAAAGAAACAGGATCTTTATTTAATTTTTTTGGGGTTAACAAACGCTTCAAGGCTGTTCTGGTTAATTGTGGGGTGTAGCGAACTTCCTTATGCTGTGTAAACGTTGGGGGTTTAACTCAATGGTAAATGCATTTTTTTAGCGAGTCCACAGCAGTCAGATGTTATGTTTGAGGGCATGGCAGCCCATTTTTATTGAAGGAAACAAAAAGAACAGTTCACATGCAGGATTTCCCACGCAGGGGTTCTTCTCCAGTAATGTTCACAGAACTCAAAATACCAAGCCTCCTGGCTTCTAGGCTTACTTAGCCTTGCTGTACCTGCTAACCTGGCACACTCCTGGCCTCAACAGTTTCTCCAGCCCACTGTCTCCCAGACGTCCGGACTTCCTTCAGCCCCTCTTGGACTCGCTAGTCACCTCAGGTCTACCAGCCTCCCAGTCCTTCAGACACGAAGTCCCCCCACACCAGGGATGTAGTCTCCAGGGCAGACAGACAGACAGATCCCCACATACAGGTCTGTCTTACAGCAACAGCCAGCTGCACACCTTCTATCTCCCTCTCTCTCTGTTCTGACCAGTCCCTGATTATATTGTCAGCGTTCAGCTGGGAACCCAACCTGCTGGCTGTCTGTAAGATCTGGACACAGGGTTGGATATCCCATTCCGCCCAAGTCTCTGCAGGATCTCCAACTACACAGCCCCATTCAAAACTATCAAAACCTGGAGAAAACTGACAGAGCAGTTTTCTCCATTTAAAAACTATGCTGTGTAGTTCTGCAGTCTGCTGACATGCAGACTCTGTGTCCATTTTTGCTGCGTCTCCATGGTGACAGGGACCCTCACTATTACACCTGTTAATTCTTATCCATAAGGTTTCTGTTGGCGAAGTGATATGATTGAAACCTTTCTTTTTTGGCATCCCACCCTTGTTTTTGTTTTTTTGGGCTAGTTCCCAAACATATGCTGCCATGGTGTCTAAGGTAAACGGAAAATTTCCAATCAAATACTGTAATTCTCACTTCCTGATAGACTCCATCAGCAGGAGTTCCCTCTTTGTGTCATGAGTAGGCTAGTTACCGAACGTAGCCTTTGGCTCTGCCTGAAAATGTATGGGAGTGGGGTCCTATGTGGTGGGAGCGTGGGTGGAGCTACCCAAATGTATGCTTCATGGAATCGGGAAAGGAAAGTTATTTTTTTTATTTTTTACTATTTACGCCAGATTTATTTTTATAAGCAAACAAAATCAGCTTACCACCAACTGAAAGACCAATTTGTCTGTAAAAAAAATCACCTGGATACACAAAGTAGTTGTGATGATATGTACAGTTATACTCGGAGGCAGCTCTCTAATTAGGTTGTCACCTTAGGCCTCGCGCTCCCAGGGGCCTCAACCGCAACCTCAATGATTAGCCAGGATCATCCTGCAATATAATCCATTCTCGACATGAAATTCTGGCGAATAAGAGTCCCGCAATGCCCACGGCTTGTGCGGGTTGTCCATTTTCACGTCACAAGCTCCACTGTACATTGCAGCCGGCATCTCTCCCCAGCTACCTGACAGACATAGTGCATTGCGGAGCGGAGCAAACTGAATGCGCCCCTCCTCCTCTTGCTGTGATGTTTTTCTGTGCACAGAGGAGGAGGGAAGGAGGCACACCACCTGTATCGAGAGCACGCTGGTCTGAGGTGGTTTGTATAATCTAGGGGGGCATGAAGAAGAGTAGGGATGAGCTTCATGTTCGACTCGAACATCGTATGTTCGATCGTTCGTCGAAATACGAATGTTACAGGCCATTCGCGCCAAATCCGAGTGGCGCGTCACAGCCCATAATTCACTGCGGCATTGCTGGCTGATGATTAGCCAAGCATGCATTATGACCCGCATGCTTGGCCAATCACAGCTTGCAAAAAACGGAGAGCCATAATTGGCCAAAGCCAGGGTGGTTTTGGCCAATTATGGCTCAGGGGGTTTAGTACACGCCCCACACTATAAAAGGCCGCCTGCAGGTCGGCCTTGTGTAGTGTGTTGCGGTGGTGGTTAGAGATCTGTCTAAAAGAGAGAGAGAGTTTTTTTCTAGGTAGGTTTTTAGACAGTTACTGTAAAGTTACAGTGTGTAGAGGATATATATACAGTTGTATTCAAAATTATTCAACCCCCCAATGCTATAAAGGGTTTTAGGGAATTGTATTCAGAATGAAATCCTACAAGGACTTCTTAAAGAACCATATGCAACTAAAATGACATCAATTGGTTTTGTAACACAGTAGTAAATGTTTCTTTTGTGAATTCTTCATTTACACAATTATTCAACCCCTTCCTTACCAGCCCATAGGGGAATCGCGTCATGGCGATCCCCTCGCCGATGAGACTGGACGTTGCACAACGTCCAGTCTTCACGGCGTTCTAGGGCGCGCGCCGCTGGCGGCACCACTCGCGGTCCCGCGCGCGTGCCCGATGGCCGTGATTGCCGCCGGGCACCCGCGATTTCCGGCAATCACGTCAGGAGTGTGGATCTGTGTGTGTAAACACACAGATCCACCTCCTGTCAGCGGTGAGGAGACTGATGTGTGTTCCCAGTACAGAGGAACACACATCGATCTCCTCCCCCTGTGAGTCCCCCTCCCCCTACAGTTAGAACATACTTTAGGACACATTTTAACCCCTTCAGCGCCCCCTAGTGTTAACCCCTTCCCTGCCAGTCACATTTACACAGTAATCAGTGCAGTTTTATAGCACTAATCGTTGTGTAAATGTGAACGGTCCCAAAAATGTGTCAAAAGTGTCCGATATGTCCGCCGCAACGTCACGGTCACAAAAAAAAAAAAACGCAGATCCCCGCCATTACTAGTAAAAAAAATAAAATAAAAATGCCATAAATCTATCACCTATTTTGTAGACGCTATAACTTTTGCGCAAACCAATCAATATACGATTATTGCGTTTTTTTTTTTACCAAAAATACGTAGAATACGTATCGGTCTAAACTGAGGGGAAAAAAAGTTTTTTTTTTAAAAAAATATTGTGAGATGTATTAAATAAAAAGGAAAAAATATTGTGTTTTTTTTTAAATTGTCGCTCTTCTTTTGTTTATAGCGCAAAAAATAAAAACCGCAGAGATGATCAAATACCACCAAACGGAAGCTCCATTTGTGTGGGGGAAAAAAACAATGATTTAATTTGGGTACAGTGTTGCCTGACCGCGCAATTGTCATTCAAAGTGCAACAGCGCTGAAAACTAAAAATTGGTCTGGGCAGGAAGGGGGTGAAAATGCCCTGTATGGAAGGGGTTAAAGACTACCACTCTGAAGAACAGAGGTTCATTGAAGTGTTTTCTTTTTTGTTTTTTTTATTTATACACAACAGGAGGCCGTCCCACAGGGACCACAATAACAACAGTATAACAGCTGGCACCAGCGAACATACATGCATAAATGGGAAATACAAGTAAAATTACTGTCATATCAGTGAGCATCCTGGTTAGGTTCGATTTCTACTCTAGGGCAGGGGCGCAGACGACAAGCCAACGTCTGCGTCGCACATCCGCCACCACCCACCTAACCCGCGTCCGCTCACAACAGTATCTATGCGGCTCTTTCGACACCATTGCATCATGGGACTGTGACCCAACCTCCTACATTTTTCCGTTTTCTAATTGTGGAGAAAGTTAAGAAGGTAAGAGAAAGATTGTGGGAACTGCTCAGTGAGCAGTCCCCTGAGTAAATAATAAAGGGGAATTATAGATGGAAGTGGGAGGAGAGTGGGGGGGAGGGGGAAGCTCGCGGCCATGGACATCCACCACCAGCTAGCAACCTACAACCCGCGTCGGTCTTCACTATCAAATCAGGGGAGCCCCAGGGGGCAGGTGGGGGGGACTCAGTCCAACTGGGGGAACGGCTGTTCACCCCTAAGGGTCCGACCCTCCTCTGAGTATGCGAACATTGTCCACATTTGCCATGTCTGGGAGTGTAGCTCGCTTCTATCCTGTTTTGATAAGACTAGGTCCTCCAGTCGGCTAATCTCGTCCACCTTCTTCAGCCACATGGCTAGCGTCAGTGGGTTTGAGGACTTCCAGCATAAAGGGACGCAGGCTTTATCTGCGTCTAATAAGTGACGAACAATGGATTTTTTATATGTCCGCGCAGGAGTGTCCGCCGCGTGAAGGAGGAAAAACGCCGGGTCATCAGGAACCTCGCGTTCCGTAAATTTTTGGGTGATTCGCCTGACCTCCTCCCAATATGGTCTAATGCGTTGGCAGGACCAAAAAATGTGTATCAAAGTACCTTTTTCCGATTGGCACCTCCAGCAGAGGTCCGACGTGTCTGGGAACAGTTTATTCAGTAAGGCCGGGGTTCTGTACCACCTCGTCAGCAGTTTGTAATTGGTCTCTTGGACCCGCGCACAGATCGACGATTTGTGCGTGAATGTAAGAATATGTTGCCTCTTAGCGGGCGGAAGTTGGTATCCCAGGTCTCGCTCCCACTTCACGAGGCTCGGGATCTGATATCCCTCTGGTGGCTCAGACAGCAGTGTGTGTAATAGTAAGAGTGCATGGGGCAGCGCCCCCGTGTCCAGGCACACCTCCTCCAGGGATGTAAGGAGTTGACCGGCAGGGGGAGGCATAGTCCTAAGGAAGTGGCTCAGCTGACAGGCCCTCATAAAGTCTAATTGATAGTTACCCGAGTGATCCATCAGCTGAGCCAGCGTCTTCCACCGACCCGACTCGCTGAAATGTGAGGCTTGAAAGTATCCCGACTTGCGCAAGGCGATGAATCTGGCATCTCCCAGTCCGGGCTCAAAACCCGGGCAGCCCAAAATTGGTCGCAGAGGTGAGGCCTCCGACAGGAGGCGGTTTTGCACTAGTAGTCCAGTGCAAACCTTAATGGTGTTCCCTATTGTCGGGTGATGATGAATTTCCTTTTGTTGTAGGGTATGACACCACGGGGCCCGTTTCAGAAGAACCGCATATTGCGCCTGTTCCATTCATGGCCAGAGTTTGGTCAATCCGTTTTGGCACCAGTCCATTAGTCGGTTAAGTTGCGCCACCTGATAATACGTACGTATATTCGGCATTGCTAGACCCCCACTTAATTTGGGTAGGGAAAGAACTGTTCTATGTATCCGAGGGCGCTTCCCCGCCCACAGGAACGACCCAAATGCGGCTTGCGTTTGCTTAAAATACGTCATCGGGATATGTATGGGGAGGGCCTGCAGTAAGTATATGAATTTTGGTAGGATGGTCATCTTCAAAATACTGTTCCTCCCGAACCACGAGTGGAGTCCCGTGGTTCAGTCATTCAGTAACCGTTGGACTGGGGGGAAATTAAGTTTGTAGATATCAGAGATCTTTGGTGGGATGCGTGTTCCCAGGTACGTCAATGCTACGTCCGTCCATTTCAGTCTGAAGTCTTGTTTGAGTTGTCAGTTGCAGCTAGGGTAGCCCCACTCCCATCGCCTCGGATTTTGTCAAATTAATTTTCAAATTGGCTAATTTACCGTATGTGTCAAATTCCTGCAGCAAACTCGGGAGAGAGACCGATGGGTTAGTCAAGAAAAACAGCATGTCGTCGGCATAGGCCGAGATTTTATAATGATCATCACCCATCGTTATCCCGGAGATGTTTGGGTTCTTCCGTACATGTTGTAGAAAGGGTTCCAAGGACAGCGCAAATAGGGTTCCAAGGACAGCGCAAATAGGAGGGGTGACAGTGGGCAGCCCTGCCTGGTCCCATTGGTGATCGGGAATGTGTCTGATAACGTGTTATTCGCCCTCACCCTGGCCGTTGGATTCGTATATGCCGCCTTTATCCAGCAAAGCATCTTCTGCCCCACCCCTACATGTTTCAGGGTGTCAAACATGAATTGCCAGCTCACTCGGTCGAACGCCTTTTCGGCGTCCGTCCCTACGAAAACACAGGGAACTCTAGACTTATTAGCAACATGCAGCAGGTTCAGTACTTTGGTCGTGTTATCCCTGGCCTCTCTGGTCGGGACAAAGCCCACTTGGTCCAGATGAATAAGGTCAGGGAGATACCGTTGAAATCTGGTGGCAATCACTTTCATGAACAATTTGATGTCAGTATTTAATAAGGATATAGGGCGGTAGCTGGCACATTGGCTGGGATCCTTACCTTCCTTATAAATTACCGCTATTTGCGCCTGTAGGGTGGCTGTGTGAAGTGTGCCCCCTGAGCCCAGGGTATTAAACAGGCTCACTAAATGGTTTCCCAGAGTCAGGAGTAGGGTTTTATAGTACGCTGTGGTAAGACCATCTGGGCCAGGGGCTTTGCCCGGTTTAGCGGATTTTAAAGCTGTCTGGATCTCTGACAGAGTGATTGGTTCCTCCAATGTTTCTCTCATATCCGTCGTCAGTGTCGGCATACAGGAGGTGTCAGGGTATGTAGACGTCTGGTCTGGGTCAGGGTCTGCGTGTTGGGAGGGGAGGTTGTACAGATTAGCATAGAAGGTTTTAAATTCCTGTGAGATCTGCTGCGGGACTGAGACCTTCCTCCCCTCTCTCGTAACTATGTGCGGGATGTACGACGCCATGTTTTGTGAGCGAATCGCCTGTGCCAGCATCCTCCCGCATTTGTTGCCCGACTCGTATATATTCAGCCTGGCAAATTTGCATCGCCGCCTTGGCCTTATAGTGTAGCAAGTCCGTGATCTGTCTGCGGATGGTATTCAGGTCCGAGCCTATCTGGGGAGTTGGGACCTGTTTGTGTTGGGCCTCCAGCAACTGCAGTTTCGCGAGCAGTGTGGTGAGCTGTTCAGTCCTCTGCTTCTTTAATCTAGCGCTATGCTTAATGAGAAGCCCTCTCACAACCGCCTTGTGAGCCTCCCATACCACCCCTGCGTCGCTATCCGGGGTACTGTTGGAGTCAAAGTAATGTCCCATCTCCCTAACCACTTCAGTCATGGTGTCTGAGTCCCGCAGCAGACTCTCATTGAGTCGCCAGACCCGTCTCTGGGATGACTGAGCCTCCGCCAAGGCATAGACCAATGTGATCGGGGCGTGATCAGACCAAGTAATGGAACCGATCGCTACCTCCTTGACCGCATCCAGGTGTCTATGGGGTACCAAGAAATAGTCTATCCGTGAGTAGGATCCATGGGGCTTGGAGTAGAAGGTATAGTCCTTCTCCCCATGGTGGAGTAACCGCCAAGTGTCTACCAGTTGGGCCGAATGTAACGCTGCATGGATACGTTTGAGAGTCTCTGGAGGTAGAGGACATTCCCGTCGATGTGTCCTTAGTCGGGATCAGGGGGATGTTAAGGTCTCCTCCTATAATTAATTAGCCCTCCGCAAAGTGAAGTAGCTTAGTCAGGTGTCTGGACAGCAATGTGTCTTGGTGTTCATTAGGGGCATACAGGTTCGCAAGGGTAACCTGAGCCTGTCCGATCTTGCCCTTCAGAAAGAGGTAGCGACCTTCCGTGTCCAATTTAACGTCCTCGTGAGACCAGGGGACTCTAGCCGAAATACAGTGCAGAAAACAAGTATTTGAACACCCTGCTATTTTGCAAGTTCTCCCACTTGGAAATCATGGAGGGGTCTGAAATTGTCATCGTAGGTGCATGTCCACTGTGAGAGACATAATCAAATTTTTTTTTTTCCAGAAATCACAATTTATGATTTTTTAACTATTTATTTGTATGATACAGCTTCAAAGAAGTATTTGAACACCTGTCTATCAGCTAGAATTCTGACCCTCAAAGACCTGTTAGTCTGCCTTTAAAATGTCCACCTCCACTCCATTTATTATCCTAAATTAGATGCACCTGTTTGAGGTCATTAGCTGCATAAAGACACCTGTCCACCCCATACAATCAGTAAGAATCCAACTACTAACATGGCCAAGACCAAAGAGCTGTCTAAAGACACTAGAGACAAAATTGTACACCTCCACAAGGCTGGAAAGGGCTACGGGGAAATTGCCAAGCAGCTTGGTGAAAAAAGGTCCACTGTTGGAGCAATCATCAGAAAATGGAAGAAGCTAAACATGACTGTCAATCTCCCTCGGACTGGGGCTCCATGCAAAATCTCACCTTGTGGAGTCTCAATGATCCTAAGAAAGGTGAGAAATCAGCCCAGGACTACACGGGAGGAGCTGGTCAATGACCTTAAAAGAGCTGGGACCATCGTTTCCAAGGTTACTGTTGGTAATACACTAAAGACATCATGGTTTGAAATCATGCATGGCACGGAAGGTTCCCCTGCTTAAACCAGCACATGTCAAGGCCCGTCTTAAGTTTGCCAATGACCATTTGGATGATCCAGAGGAGTCATGGGAGAAAGTCATGTGGTCAGATGAGACCAAAATATAACTTTTTGGTCATAATTCCACTAACCGTGTTTGGAGGAAGAAGAATGATGAGTACCATCCCAAGAACACCATCCCTACTGTGAAGCATGGGGGTGGTAGCATCATGCTTTGGGGGTGTTTTTCTGCACATGGGACAGGGCGACTGCACTGTATTAAGGAGAGGATGACCGGGGCCATGTATTGCGAGATTTTGGGCAACAACCTCCTTCCCTCAGATAGAGCTTTGAAGATGGGTCGAGGCTGGGTCTTCCAACATGACAATGACCCGAAGCACACAGCCAGGATAACCAAGGAGTGGCTCTGTAAGAAGCATATCAAGGTTCTGGCGTGGCCTAGCCAGTCTCCAGACCTAAACCCAATAGAGAATCTTTGGAGGGAGCTCAAACTCCGTGTTTCTCAGCGACAGCCCAGAAACCTGACTGATCTAGAGAAGTTCTGTGTGGAGGAGTGGGCCAAAATCCCTCCTCCAGTGTGTGCAAACCTGGTGAAAAACTACAAGAAACGTTTGACCTCTGTAATTGCAAACAAAGGCTACTGTACCAAATATTAACATTGATTTTCTCAGGTGTTCAAATACTTCTTTGCAGCTGTATCATACAAATAAATAGTTAAAAAAATCATACATTGTGATTTCTGGATTTTTTTTTTGATTATGTCTCTCACAGTGGACATGCACCTACGATGACAATTTCAGACCCCTCCATGATTTCCAAGTGGGAGAACTTGCAAAATAGCAGGGTGTTCAAATACTTATTTTCTGCACTGTAAGTATGGACACCCCTCGCGACTTCGCTGCCGTGTAATTGGAGTGGTACACCGTGGGGTAGTATCTATTTTTCAACAAGGGTAGATTTTGGTCCCTGAAATGTGTCTCTTGTAGTAGTATCACGTCCGCCCTTAGGCGGCACATGTCATGCAAGAGCATTCTCCGCTTTTCCGGGATGTTCAACCCCTTAGCGTTTAGTGATACTATGGTTAGTCTGTCCATGACCGTGAGCTAGTGGAGGGTGTACCCCTCGGTAGGGATATATAGGGGAGAGACAGGGGGGAGGGTCAGTCCCCGCAAATGCGTGTGACTGGGTGAGTAGGGGAAGGAGAGGAGGCAAGAACAGGGGAAATAGGAAAATACACAGAGTAGAAGACCTGCACAAGAGTGTGCGGCCGGAGAAGAAAATCTAATTTAGCTCAGACAGCTAAAAGCCCCCCCCTTTAATTTACTGGGAACTGAGCGCAGGCCTAGGTGGGTAAGTGGGTAAACAGGACCAGCGAAGCAAGCTCCCGGGTCCCAATCCACCCCCCCCCCGGCTGTAGATGTTGTTGGGGTTCATGTCGACATTGCAATCAAGTTCCATGGTCATACAAAGATAAGCAAAACAGTTAAAGAAGATTGTCTTTTTCTCAAACATCAAACCTCTAAGCATAAGACTATAAGGCACATATTAACTCAAAACTGGCAGGTCATATCAGTATGTCATCCAGAAAGGGGTGCAATCAGGCCCCCCCCCCACTGGAGGAGAAATCACTGCTAAACAACATAATGTCAACAACATGCCTGGCAAATAAATCCGCCATAAAGAGCCGCCCCGTCATCCCACCCCCCTCCCCCAGCCTCCCCACCAAACCAATCCCCCATTCCCGGCATATATACACCGCCCCGTTTTAAATATCTGCAGGTGAATCCCGTCCCCTTCTGGCTCACAGTTTTGCCGCCCAGTGATCACGCTACATGATACAGAGTCCAGTTCAGCTCGGTGTCCACGTCTCTTCACCCTACACTACGTCCTACCCCCCCTCCCCCCTCGACCCAAAGTTCAGGATCCAGTGGCCAGGGTGGCACGGTGTATCCCCCCCAAATCTCCAAGTGGGGCCAGCAGTCTTCCCCCTTCAGCACTGGTGGGCAACTCAACATGGCAACAAGCCAGGGGGGGGGGGGGCGGGACCCGCTATGCCACTTATCAATGTGGAGTGGACTCCTTCGCACCCAAATACAGGTCACCGGGGCGGTGAGGGTTCCATCATGT
Source organism: Rana kukunoris (assembly GCA_029574335.1). Lineage (NCBI taxonomy): Eukaryota > Metazoa > Chordata > Amphibia > Anura > Ranidae > Rana > Rana kukunoris. Next base: position 376,631,552 of record CM056049.1, read on the forward strand.
CTGTGCACCCTCTGGCGCATCTCTACCGCGCAGGAGTCTCTCGCCCCGGCAGGAAGCATCAGTTACAAGTGGGCGAGCGCTCAGCATAGCGCAGGCAGCCCAGGGCACACAAAAGAAATCAGTTGCCATCCTCCACCCCCCTCCCTCCGCCAGCCAGTGAACAACATGGGATTCCAATGGGGGTATGGCAGGTGTTTCCAGTGCCTGCGGGCGCTCCCTGCAGCATAGGGTCAACGTGGTGAGGAGATTGTAAAAAATACAAATAAAAACTTAAAACAGAAAAAAGGGGGTGAAACAACAGTTTAGCATGACAAGCGGTATGGACTACATGGACCATAGGAGGGGTCAGACATCCCCGGGAAGAATCATGGGCTGTGTCTTGTGTACAGGAGCAGGGGCAGGGGAAGCAAGCGGCGGGTTACGGCTCAGTGTCTACTCACGTTACCCACGAAGATTCTCTCCAGAGGGTGCCCGTTGACGTCGCCTGCCCTGGCGTCTGTCACGGTTGTGCTGCGATCCTGTAGTTGGAAGGCCCCAATCTTCCAGGCACGTGTGGGAGGACCTGCAGCCAGTCCGGCACCGCGACCGGCTTCGCTCCCAGGAATCGGAACAAGCCAGGCAAGTCCGCAGGGGTCTGTAGAGTGTAGGCCGCTCCGTCCTTCCTGAAAGTCACAGCTAGAGGATAGCCCCATCTATAGGTAAAGCCAAGCTGTCTGGCCAGTTCCAACGAGGGTTTCAGCATTGCCCTGCGACGGAGTGTTGCTCTGGAGAGGTCTGGCAGGATCGTGACCGGGACCCTATCAATTGTCACCGCGTCGCGGTCCCAGGCCCCTCGCACGATGTGGTCTTTCTGGGCGTATCTCAGCCTGCAGAGCACATCGCGAGGTCTGTCTTGATCTTCTGTCCTAGGACCCATGACACGATGTGCCCTGTCGATCTCCACCATCGCCAGCGGTTCCTCCAGAATCTCACAGAACAGCTCCTGCAGCTTCCCCTCCAGGTCCTCCGCTCCCACCGTCTCAGGTACACCCCGGATCCGCAAATTGTTGCGACGACTCCGGTCTTCCACATCTTCCAGGTGGAGCTGCAGGGCAATCGCCGCGTCCCTATGCTGGCCTCTCGCCCGGTCTAGGCCCGACACCCGCTGCTCCAGAGCCGAGAACGAGACTTCGCCCGACGACACTCTTTCTGACAGGGAGGACACCTCTGCCTTCACCTCCTGGAAGTCGCGGCGGTGAGTTTCCTCCAATTTCAGTATCAGGGCCTCTATATCAGACCACGTGGGTAGGGCCTGCAACAGGGCCCGAATCTCTTGCTCTGCCGAGGGGCCCCCCCGGGGAGGAGGATGGGGATTCCACGTTTAGGACTGGGGGTCCTGGTGTCGCCACAGGCTTGGGTGGTAAATCTGGGCCAGCAGGGGACTGGATCCACTCACTGCTCTCTAGGGGCTTGGCTGCCCGCGGTGCTGTCGCTCTGGCTCCCGGTGAAGTCTGTGGTTGTAGCCTGAAATATCAGTGTAAATCGCTCGCCGGTGTGCTGGATCGGGTCACCCGGGTGGTAGCTTTAATGGTACGCTTCTTGGCTGATTGCATGCCGACTTTGCAGCGTTTTTAGCCGGTATAGGGGAGGACAAGGCCGGGAGCTCGAGAGAAAAGCAGCCTCACTCAGCCATGTCCAAGCCACGCCCCCCCCATTGAAGTGTTTTCAATCAGGTATTGAAAACACCTGTGGATGTCAGGGAGCAGCAATAAAGCCTAATAAGCACCAATTAGGCAGCTTTAAAATTACTGTGATACTCAGCTCCTTCTAGACATTTACTGGTGTGGTTACAAACATGGTAAAGTCAAGAGAATGGTCCAGGAAGACACGAGAAGAGGTGATTACTCTTCACAGGAAGGGCAATGGCTATAAGAAGATTGCAAAGATGTTAAACATACCAAGAGACACCATAGGAAGCATCATTTGCAAATTCAAGGCAAAGGGCACTGTTGAAACGCTACCTGGTCGTGGCAGAAAGAAGATGCCGACTTCGACTGCTGTGTGCTAACTGAAGCGTAGAGTGGAGAAAAGTCCCTGTGTGACTGCTGAGGAACTGAGAAAAGATTTGTCAGATGTGGGTACTGAAGTTTCTGCTCAGACAATACAGCACACACTGCGTAATGAAGGCCTCCATGCCAGAACTCCCAGGCGCACCCCCTTGCTGTCTCCAAAGAATAAGAAGAGTCGACTGTAGTATGCCAAAAGTCATGTGGACAAACCACAGAAGTTTTGGGATTGTGTCCTGTGGACTGATGAAACAAAATTGGAACTGTTTGGGCCCATGGATCAACGCTATGTTTGGAGGAGGAAGAACAAGGCCTATGAAGAAAAGAACACTTTGCATACTGTGAAGGATGGCGGGGGGTCAATCATGCTTTGGCGCTGTTTTGCTTCTGCAGGTAGAGGGAAGCTTCAGCGTGGGCAAGGTACCATGAATTCTCTTCAGTACCAGGAGATATTGGATGACAATGTGATGCAGTCCGTCACAAACCTGAGGCTTGGGAGACGTTGGACCTTTCAACAGGACAAATATCCCAAGCATACCTCCAAGTCCACTAGAGCATGGTTGCAGATTAAAGGCTGCAACATTTTGGAGTGGCCATCGCAGTCACCAGACTTAAATACGATTGAGAACCTCTGGTGGGACTTAAAGAAAGCAGTTGCAGTGCGTAAGCCTAGGAATGTGACTGAACTGGAGGCTTTTGCCCATGACGAATGGGCAAAGATACCCGTAGATCGCTGCAAGACACTTGTGTCAAGCTATGCTTCACGTTTAAAAGCTGTTATAACTGTAAAAGGATGTTGTACTAAGATTGAATGTCACTTAGGGGCTGAATAAAACTGATAATGATGTGAGCACAGAAAAGACATTTGTGGTTGTTTCATTATAAATGTTATGTTATATTTGTCTGACCTACATGTGCCTCTTTGATTTAATTGTAAGCAGGATGACTGAATGATCAAAATCAATGTCAAACTGGCCAAAACAATCAATTTCAGTGGGGGTTGAATAATTTTGAATACAACTGTACATCCCAGGTGTTGTACATATATTTATACACTGTATAGTTTAGCTAGATCAGTTCTTCCTAATTTACTGGCAGGCAGTTGATTGTGCTAGCTGCAGTATTCTCACGTGGTGTATTGCCTGTGTCCTCTGTAGTTTGCACCTAAAGCTACTTGGTGTATACTGCATGTGTGCTCTGTAGTTTGCACCTTAAGCTACTTGGGGTGTACTGCCCGTGTGCTCTGTAGTTTGCGCTAAATCTACTTGGTGTGTACTGCATGTGTGCTCTGTAGTTTGCACCTAAAGCTACTTTGTGTGTACTGCCCGTGCGCTCTGTAGTTTGCACCTAAAGCTACTTGATGTTCACTGCACGTGTGCTCTGTAGTTTGCACCTAAAGCTACTTGGTGTGTACTGCACGTGTGCTCTGATGTTTGCACCTAAAGCTACTTGGTGTGTACTGCCCATGTCCTCTGCAGTTTGCACCTAAATCTACTTGGTGTGTACTGCCTTTGTCCTCTGCAGGCCATTAGTATGTCTGGAAGGACAACAAGGAGAGGCAGAGTCACGAGGGCAAGCAAGCACTGCGTCTAGAGGCAACAGTTCTGGTCGTGGACACGGTGCATCCTCATCAGCACATGGCCGTTGGACACGCTCATCCTTGTTTTCGGCAGCTGGCTGTGTTGACCGCAACATGCCGAAGACTTGGTAGAGTGGATGACCAAGCCGTCCTCATCCTCTCTCACCCAAGCTCAGGGTACTTTGGCAAACTGGCTGCCAAGGCGTCCTCTTCCCTCTGCTCAATGGCATCACTCACTCCTTCCCTAGCCCCACCATGTCCTCCTGAGGAGTCCCCCAATCTGTTTGACCACAGTGTTGGGTACATGCTGCATAAGGATGCGCAGTTTTGAAGGCTCCGATGATGGTACACAGATAGAGGAAGGCAGTAACGTGAGCCCAGAGAAAGGGGGTGCCCAAGGACAGCAATCTGGCTGTCATGTTGCCCCAGCTGCAGCATACTGCCAGGTTTTCTACAGCGATGAGGTCACTGACTCTACATGGGTGCCTGATAGGAGAGAGGAGGAGGAGGAGGCACAGGCACATCTCCAATGAGACAGGATGGCCTCCAGGGGCCAACTTAAGGGCAGCACACACTGACTGCATCACAACGCAGAGCTATGCATGTACAGGGCGCTGCTGTGTCTCAGGGTTATTCCAAAAGTTCCTTGGTGTGGGCCTTTTTTGAGATGAGTGCATCAGATCGCACCGCTGCTATTTGCAACATATGTTTCAAGCGTATCTCGCGTGGCCAAAACATCACCCGCTTGGGCACCACATGCTTTACCAGACATATGTCGCGAACCCTATCTTGCCGACGCAGAGGGAGCAGAAGATGAAACATCTTTGGGAGGCCTTGCAGAAAGGTCTTTGCACGTGTTCCCAGAGACTGTGGGGTTACAAAATCCTGGTCATGGACAACGTGTTGCTGAGGCTTCGGTCAGTCACAGACGGAGCAGTGGAGAAGGTGGCCGTCTGACCGTTGCGTTCAGACAATTTTTTAGTCCGCAGCCCCAAGGTATGACCGATTCCAGCAACCATCGCCAGAGTCTGTTTAACATGGTGCGGGAATACCTAGGGGCAAGATCAGACTTGGACACCTTTCCCACCAAAAATCCTCTGGCTTACTGGGTCTTGTGGATGGATCACTGGCCAGAACTTGCACAGTACGCAATTGAGCTACTGGCTTGTCCTGCATCCAGCGTTCTTTCAGAATGCACATTCAGTGCTGCTGGAGGCTTTGTAACCGATCACAGGGTGCGCCTCTCCACCGACTGACCTTCATAAAAATGAATCAGGCTTGGATCACCACCAGCTACCAAGCACCTGATGCTGATGTAACTGAGTATTTTTTTTTTTAAATGTCAGATCCCTTCAAGACTGCCTATGCTGATGCTGAGTGACTATCCTGTTATGCTGAGTGAATATCCTTTTCCTCCTCAATGATCTTGCTGATAGCTTGTAAGAACATTGTTGGTTCTGGGCAACACCACCAGTTTTCTGCCCCTGTTTAACAGGGGCATGTAATTACAATTTTTGATGCAATACTTTGCAGCAAGCTCATTGCTGCGCTCCAACTAGAGTATCTGTGAGGGGTTGCAGTGTTGTGGCACCAGTGCCTAAGGCCCAATTTTAAATACAATTCTTGATCTAATATTTCACAGCAGGGCGTTCCAGCGCCCACCAAGACTAACTGTGAGGGCTTACAGTGTTGTGGCAACACCAACACCTAGGGCCCAAATTTCTGCAGAGTATATACGGCAGGCCCCTACTTTCAAACATCCAACTTACAAACGACTCCTACTTGCAAATGAACTTGTTTTGGACCCGAACCCGAATAATTTGCTGAAAGTTCAGAGTTCGGCTATGTAACGGCGCCCTGCTCGGCAGCCAATCGCCATTTGTTTTACTTGTGTGACCTAGAAGCCATCACAGCGATGCCTACTAATGGCATGGCTGTGATTGGCCAGTGCAGAATGTGACCCAGCCTCTATAAGCTAGAGGCATCTCATCACTCTGCTTTAGCTAGGGTAGGGAAAAAAAGGGATTTTTAAATACAGCTTACCTGTAAAATCCTTTTCTTGGAGTACATCACGGGACACAGAGCGGCATATTCATTACTATGTGGGTTATATGGAGTACCTTCAGGTGTGGACACTGGCAATCTCAAACAGGAAGTCCCCTCCCTATATAACCCTCCCCTAGAGGGAGTCCCTCAGTTTTGTAGCAAGCAGTATGCCTCCCAAAATGGTCACCCAAAAGAGGGGTGGGAGCTCTGTGTCCCGTGATGTACTCCAAGAAAAGGATTTTACAGGTAAGCTGTATTTAAAAATCCCTTTTTCTTTCTCGTACATCACGGGACACAGAGCGGCATATTTATTACTATGTGGGATGTCCGAAAGCAATGCTTTAATGAGGGGAGGGAGACATCTTCCAAAGAAGGATTCAAATTAGAGATAAACTCAAATAATAATTCCAACTTAGTCAAGAAAAAAACTTTTTTTTTTTTTTTTTTTTTTATAACCAAGGGTGTTTCTGATCCCGAGGATTTCAAACTGCAGCCTGTAGTACTGCCTGACCAAAGGCAGCATCCGCATTTCTTCTCACGTCTATTTGATAAAACCTTGTAAACGTGTGGACTGATGACCACGTTGCCGCCTTGCATATCTGAGCCATAGAGATCTGATGGTGTGCTGCCCAAGAGGCGCCCATGGCCCTGGTAGAATGGGCCTTTACCGACAACGGAGGAGGCAACCTCTTCAACCCGTAGGCTTGAATGATTAATTGTCTAATCCATCTCGAGATGGTGGATTTTGCAGCTGCCTGCCCCTTCTTGGGGCCATCTGGTAGAACGAATAACACATCTGTTTTCTGGATCTTTTCTGTAGCTTTAAGATAGGCCTTCATGGCCCGGACAATATCCAAGGTATGCAGCAACCCCTCCTTTCTAGATGTAGGTTTTGGAAAGAAGGATGGAAGTACCAAATCCTGGTTTAAGTGAAATTTGGATATAACCTTTGGTAGAAAGGAAGGATGGGGCCGGAGAACTGCCCTGTCCTTATGCAGAACGAGATATGGTTCCTTACACGATAAGGCTGCTAATTCTGACACTCTCCTGGCCGAAACTATGGCGACCAAGAAAACCAATTTTCTTGTCAGTAAGACTAAAGGAATCTCAGCCAACGGCTCAAAAGGCTGTTTCTGTAGAGTGGACAGGACAAGATTTAAGTCCCATGGACAAATTGGTGACTTGACAGGAGGATTAATACGCAAGACCCCCTGTATGAAGGTCTTTACCAGCGAGTGGGTGGCCAGCGGCCTCTGAAACCACACTGACAGAGCTGAGATCTGTCCCTTGATTGTGCTTAGTGCCAGGCCTTTATCCACTCCTAGCTGGAGAAAACTTAACACCCTATCAATAGTATATTTGCGGGAATTCCATCTTTTGGATTCACACCAGCCTACGTAGTTCCTCCACACCCTGTAATAAATCACCCTGGAGACCGGCTTTCTAGCCCTAATCAGGGTAGGAATTACCTGCCTAGACAGGCCTCTACCCCTGAGAATCAGGGATTCAGCCTCCAGGCCGTCAAATTTAGACGCTGTAATGTAGGGTGGAGGATCGGGCCTTGTGAGAGTAGGTCTGGTTGTAGAGGAAGAGTCCAAGGGTCTCCCACTGCCATCTTCAGGACTAGTGAGTACCAAGTCCTCCGGGGCCAAGCCGGAGCTACTAGAATGACTGGCTTGTTCTCCACTCTGATCTTGCGCAACAGGCGCGGGAGTAACTGTAGTGGAGGGAATGCATATAGAAGTTTGAATTGATGCCAAGGGCAAACCAACGCATCGGTTCCGCAGGCCATAGGATCCCTCGCTCGCGACACGAACCTGTCTAGTTTCTTGTTGAACCTGGATGCCATTATATCTACGTCCGGCATTCCCCACCTCTGGCAGATTGTCTGAAAGACCTGGGGATGCAGAGACCACTCCCCTGGTAACAGACTCTGGCGACTTAAGAAGTCTGCCTGCAGGTTGTCCACTCCGGGAATGAATATCGCTGAAATGCAGGGTACATGAACCTCTGCCCATTGAAAAATCAAGTTCACCTCCCTCTGAGCGGCCTGGCTCCTGGTTCCCCCTTGGTGGTTTATGTATGCCACCGCCGTGGCATTGTCTGACTGGATTCTCACCGGGAACCCCTTTAATCTGGAGGTCCAAGCCAGAAGGGCTAGGCGGGCAGCTCTGATTTCCAAGATATTGATGGGGAGCTGCCCCTCTGCTTTCACCCAAGTTCCCTGGCGGGAGAACCCCTCGAAGACCGCCCCCCAGCCTGCCAGGCTGGCGTCTGTGGTAACTACCTTCCAGACAACAGGGCTGAAGGATTTTCCCTTTAGAAGATTCTGAGGGTTCAACCACCAGGCCAGGCTTTGTCGGACCCTTGAAAAGGGGACTCTAAGGCATGTGCCCTCTTGCCCCAGGCTGCTAGAATGGCTGCCTGTAGGACGCGAGTGTGGATCTGAGCGTATGGTACTGCCTCGAATGTGGCCACTAGCTTGCCTAGTAATCGCATACACAGGCGAATAGTTGGTTTTTTCTTGTTTAGAACCAACTGAACCAACCCCTTGATAGCTTCGATCTTTACAAGGGGCAGGAACACCTTTTGATGTTCTGTGTCTAACCTCATGCCGAGGTATTCCAACTGCTTTGTAGGCTGGAACGCTGACTTTCCCCGGTTCAGGACCCAGCCGAATTCTTCGAGGTACCGAACCGTGAGGTTTACTGCCTTTTGCAGACCCGGCCGTGAGTGATCTATGATTAAAAGGTCGTCCAAGTATGCTAGGACTGTGACCCCTTGGATCCTTAAATTGGCCAGAATTGGGGCTAGGATCTTCGAGAATACCCGGGGGGCCGTGGCCAGCCCGAAGGGGAGCGCCCTGAATTGGAAGTGTCGCTGCCCCACCGCGAAGCGTAAAAACCTTTGATGCGACTGAAAGATTGGTACATGAAGGTAAGCATCCTTTATGTCTATGGAGGCCAGAAAATCGTCCTTCTGAAGCGCGGCGGCTGCTGACCGGATGGATTCCATCCGGAAGGAACGAACCCTTAGGTAACCGTTTAACCTCTTTAGGTCCAAGATTGGCCTGACATCGCCGTTGGGCTTTGGTATGACAAAGAGATTGGAATAGAAACCTAGGCCTTGCTCTTGGGCTGGCACTTCTATAATTACGTCCTGGCCAAGCAGGTGATCCAAAGCTGCCAGCATTGAGGCCTTCCTCGCTGGATCCCTTGGTAGCCTTGATTCTTGAAAATGAGGCGGAGGATACCTTAGAAACTCCAGTCTGTAACCTGTGGTTACAGATGCCCGGACCCATTTGTCGGGGATCTTGGCTTCCCCAACTTCTGAGAAGAAACAAAGCCTTCCCCCCACCCGCAAGAGTGGGGGCGCCCCTTCATAAGGCAGACTTAGGGGCTGTCTTTGACGGCTTGCGATACCACGGCCTCTTACCCCCAGGGGTCTGTCCCTGCGATCTACTGTTAACGTTGGATCGTGCAGGCGGCCGTCGATACTGCCTGGAATTTGAGGGCCCCGAGACAGGAAAGAGCTGCCTTTTAAATGTAGGAGCCCGGAATGTCTTTTTGACCGGTAAAAGGGTACTCTTGCCATTTGAAATAGTCTGAATATATTTATCCAGATCCTCTCCGAAGAGTCGTCCTCCATGGAAGGGAAACCCTGCCAGAAGCTTTTTGCATGGGGGCTCCGCCGCCCAGTTCTTCAACCATAAGAGCCTTCTCATGTGCACCAAACATAGTGATAAACGAGAGGCCTGCTGGATGGAATCTTTTATAGCATCTACAGCCAAACACAGAGCTCTGGGAATGTCAGAAAACTCTTCTGCTTGTTGGGTAGGCATGTCCCTTAACATTTCCTTTGTCTGGTCTTTTAATGCCTGACAAACTCCAATTGCAGCCACCGCTGGCTGCACCACTGCTCCTGCCGTAGCAAAGGATGCTTTTAAAAGTGTCTCTAATCTTTTATCAACCGGATCTTTAAACATATGTATGTTTTCCACCGGGCAAGTTAGTGATTTATTCACACATGAGATGGCTGCATCCACTACTGGGAGCCTCCACCTCTTGGAGAACTTTTCCTCCATGGGGTAAATGACCGCAAATCTTTTCGGTGGCAGAAAAATCCTGTCCGGCCGTACCCAATCCCGAAAGATCAATTCCTCCAAGAGAGGATGGACCGGAAAAACTGCGTTGTTTAACGGAGCTTTCAAAGAGCCCAGCGAGGATACCGGAGGAACCTGAGGCTCTGGCAATGGTAAACTAAATGCCGAGCGGACCATGTCCGTCAAAGACTGTACCCACAGTCTTTCTGTCTGGGAGTCTGAAAATGGTTCCTCAGAGGCAGATCCCTCAATCCCTGAACCCTCTTGGTTCAGGTCCAGTTGATCCTCCTGTGATTCCAATTCCTCTGGAGAGAGAATCTCAGCATCTGAGGATACACCTCCTGGTGATGGGGATCTAACCCGTTTCTTACCAGGAATAGCTCTAGCGATCAATGCTGCTATTCTCTCTTCTAGCCCCCCTAGGGATACGGCTAGCATCTCCTCTGTGATAAACACAGGGCTGGGCTGATCTGGGCCAGCCTCCGCACCAGATCCCCCTAATGGCTCATCCAAGGCGCTTCTTATGTTAATAAGTTGCGGGGAAAGTATCGGCATATCAGAATCAGAAAGGGAACCCTTTTGTTTTTTTTTTGTTTTTTTTGGTCTTTTTTGTACCCTTTGACCCCGAACCCTTGGAAGCCATAATACAAAATCGAGGGACTCCGCCCACACAACAGACTGTAGTGGGCAGGAGTACAAAATCAGAGTTTAGGGGACAATAGATCACTAATGCCCAAAAACTGATGGGATCCCGTATGTTCTTTTTTTTTTTTTTTAAATATATTATATATTTTCTTTTGACAACATACCGTGACCCCAAACTAAGTTTGCCAGCCTCCAAACCTGCTGCAAAAAAAGGGGGATTTCTTGGCTTAACGAAAAGGTATTGGAACAAAGTCCACATGTACTACCCCTCTTCCGCCACCGGGAGTCACTGTTCTGCCGCTCTGCGTCCTCTCCTCTGAAAATCAGCCTCAGACTGAGCACTGACAATGCCTGCTGTCTATAACAGCACAAAGGCGCGCCCCTGTATGACGCCGCAGGCACGCCCCCCCCCGCCCTCCTGTCTGAACGGCGCGAAAAATGTCAATAAGACGTGCGCGCGCACGCGCGCGCGCGTATGCCGGAAACAGGAGGAACATGGAGGAGCCGCGCTGCTGGAGATCCAGGAACGCAGAAACAGGCGGCAGATTCAAAACCCCCGGCCAGGTAGGACTCTCAAAAGGCCCCTAGGGATCCTTACTAGCCCTAGGAAGAAACAGCAGGTTTAGCTAGCACACATATTTAGACAGGGGGACCTAGTGATGGGGGAGAAAGGGTGTCATCCTGTCTCTCTTTAGACATAGTGAACAAGGTTGCCCATGCAGAGCATACTTAGGCTATCCCCCCTTTTAGGTTACCCCGGAGAGCCTGCTGTCGAACCAAGTCCCGCAGGCTCCCCCTTACCTGCCCATGCTCAGGATGTTTGTCCAGCAAACTGATCCAATCTTCTCCCATCTCCGTGGGTAGCGTAGTAGACCTTCAGGCCCTGGGGTCCTATACCCACTGTCCTGGACCTATATAGACCCTGGCAAAGAACTTATGGTTTTTACAAACTCCAAGTCCTGCCCAGGGTGCTCCAAAGAGGAGCTTATAGCAAAACCCCACGGCTGGGGCCCGGGTACTGCTTTGGCTACTCCTTGGAGATCCGGACAGATTGGAGCAAAGCTATTCCGACCAACACCTAGACACTGAAAAAACTGAGGGACTCCCTCTAGGGGAGGGGGTTATATAGGGAGGGGACTTCCTGTTTGAGATTGCCAGTGTCCACACCTGAAGGTACTCCATATAACCCACATAGTAATGAATATGCCGCTCTGTGTCCCGTGATGTACGAGAAAGAAAAGGCTGCTGCTGCTGCTGCTCTACTCAGGGACAGATTTAGATAGGATTGCACTGCTTCAGAAATTAAATTACAATACTCAGGGATCTACATAGCATTAGCTACTGTAGGGAAAGGTTCCTGATGTTCTTATAGGGGAGAATTAGATAGTAGTCTGTCCTACTTCACAAATCTAATTGCAGCTGCACTGCATATTTTCCTGTCAGATAATCTGCATTAGATAATTTAGGGTGAAGGTTCCTGATATTCTTATAGGCAGAGAAATATATAGGAGTCAGTCCTAATTCACAAACCTAATTGCAGCTGCATTGCATATGTTCCTGTCAGATACTCTGCATTAGCTACTGTATGGAAAGGTTCCCGATTGTGCTTATAGGGAGAGAATTAGTAGGAGTCAGCCCTACTTCACAAATCTAATTGCACCAGAATAGTGTCCCATCATTGGCAGGAATAGTGTCCCATCATGTGTGTCAGTGGGAGAAATAGTGCCCCATCATTGGTATCATTGGGAGGAATAGTGTCCCATCATTGGGAGGAATAGTGCCCCATCATTTGTGTCAGTGGGAGGACTAGTGTCCCATCATTTGTGTCAGTGGGACAAATAGTGCCCCATCATTGGGAGGAATAGTGTCCCATCATGGGTATCATTGGGAGGAATAGTGTCCCATCATGGGTATCATTGGGAGGAATAGTGTCCCATCATGGGTATCATTGGGAGGAATAGTGCCCCATCATTTGTGTCAGTGGGAGAAATAGTGTCATTGTTAATGACACCCCCAGATCAGTTCATAGATCGCATAGGAATCGGATCGCATAGGTGAGAACACACATGCAATGCGATTTCCCTGCAAAAAAAACACCAGCTTTTTATCAGTTGGATCCTTAAAGCCCTGAGCATTGTCTATAGGACAAGTCATGCTTTTGTTTGCACAAAAATAGCTGCATCTATAGCAGTCACCCCCCATTTCTTAGTGAAACCTTCCTCCATAGGATAAAGGAGGAAAAAAACTTCTTAGGGGGATAAGCAGTTTATCTGGGTGAACCCAGTCATCATACAGTTCAGTTTATCCAGCAAGGGATGAACTGGAAAGGCACATGCAGCCTGTGGGATATCCGAGATCCCAAAGAGGAAACACAGGACATAGAAGCTTCCACAGGAGGCAATTTGTAAGTGGCACGCACCATCTCTGCATAATATTGCACCTGCGTCTTTAGCAACTGAGAGGTAGCAGGAATCCTCCGAGTCCTCAGACTGCACATGATCCTCATCTCCAGAGATAGATTTTTCACCCTCAGGCCTCGTACACACGGACGAACATATCTGATGCAAACGGTCCTCGGACCGTTTTCATCGGATATGTCCGCTGGGTATTTTGGTCCGATGGCGTGTACACACCATCGGATCAAAATCCCCACCGGCAGACAGCGCGGTGGCGTAGCGGTGACGCCGCCACATCACCGCACCAGGAAGTAAACAACTTCCACGCATGCGTCGCATCCATACGACACTTGCATGGGTGGATATGTCCGCTGGTAAGTGTACTGACCAGCGGACATATCCGACGGACATGTGTCCGGCGGAAACGTTTCAAAGCATGCTTTGGAAATTTTCCTCTGGAGAAAACAGTCCGAATCCGTCCGTTTGCCCCTACAGACGAGCGGATTTTTCGTCTGAAATGGTCCGTCGGACCATTTCCAGCGGAAAAAATCCATCGTGTGTACGAGGCCTCAGAAGGCTCATCTGATGAGAGCCAGAGCAGATGAAGGGGATTTACCCCGTTTTCTGCTTTATTTAAGGAGGTTTCGATAATAGTAGCAATCCTTCCTTCTAGGCCATCCAAAGCAACTTTTAAAGCGTCCTTAGTTACATATACAAGAGCTGCCATAGGAGAAGCTGCAAAAAAACAGACATGGGCTGACACTGTGAGGCTGTTATCAGGCTAACAGAAGGGGATGGTAAACTGCAGGCAAGCTCAGATATCTTAGCCATAAGCGGGGATCTTCTGATGCCTCTTTACCAGCCCCTGCTCCTCTTCTCCAGAGGTGTATTTAGGTTTTCTGCTGCCCTAGGCCTGACTAAACTCGTGCACCCCTAATTTAAATATGACCCACCCCTTCCTGTTAAGGCCACACCCTGTGTTGTTTAAGACCCGCCCTGACATTTTCGAGTGAGGACACTAGTTCTGAGGGCCTGGGGGGGGCAATGGATTCCCTTAATTTACTCAGATTTACTCTTACTTCCTGGTTGCCCATTGAGCAGGAAGTGAAGAGAACTCTTTGCAATGGGACAGGGATGGTAAAAAATAAACTGACAGGGGCTATAACTCTCCCTTACTCTACCCAAAATGAAAAAAAAAGTGTTGCCTATAGTTCTACTTTAAGTAGATGTGCAGCAGAAACATATAGCACAGTTGCGGAATGCTGGCCGCCCGCATACCAGAAGCAGCGCGGCCGCTTTTTTGGGGCGCTTGACTATCTTTCTTAACAGTGTAGCACAAGCTGGCGGAGGCTCTTTTCATGCTGCCCCCCTGCAAAGTGCTGCCCTAGGCCTTGTTGGCCTAGGCCAGGATACAGCTCTGCTCTTCTCAAGGACATAGTCCTTACTGTAAAGCAAAGGTACTATCCACAGCAAAAATGCAATCACTGTTGTGTTATAGTCTTACAATACGCATATGTTAGCTCACTGCACAACCTGCTGCCGAGTAGACTTGGTTTGCCTGGTTCAAATCCACAGGGATGCTTACAGCCCACAGCTCTGTGTCCATGCCGCTTACAGAAGGCTTCTGGCATGCTAGGCTTTCATCAGCCTCCTGGCGCCTGCACACAGGTGGGCTGTGTCCACGCACAGGCACGCGCAACCACGGCCTCCCCCCCTCCATCTGCCCATTTAGACAGTATAAAAACACGCTCTCGGCACGCGCCACTGTCATGGTGGCGCACATGACGACGACGTGGAGGGGGGAGAGATTTCTGGAGCATCATTCGGGGGACCCCTGTATGCGTTTGTGGCAGAGCCTGCAGCGGGAGGCAAGTGGCGTTTTTTTTTTATTGATTGACTTCACTAAGCTTGTTCCTGGATGGCTTATGTAAGAATACACCAGGTTTGCACTTACTCCCGCCAGTGGTGAAAAGCAGGAAGACATCCTACTCCAAAGAAGATAATACATAAAATAAAATTATCCTCTTAACTGATCCACGTTGCAGGAAAGGCTACTAAAAGTAATTCTACCTTTAACGGTGGAACTTTCAGCAAGGAAAAATTCTACTTATTTCTCTATTATGAGCGGACTGGGAAGCTGTTTGCACCACAATTACCATGTCTGCACTGTTCAGGCAGATATCTCATCAGCTGTACTAGATTTGAGCACTGTCTGTGGCTACTTCATTGCATGATGCTAAGAACTTGACTCAGGCAGTGCCCACCCTAGCTATTGAGAAAGATCATGCTAAGTTAGCTGAGAAATGCTTGCAGTCAATCAGGACACATTTTGCTTAAAAAAAAATGAAAAGGTAAAAAATACCTTATTTTTTTTTATTACTTGACTTCAACAATAGAAAAACACTTAAAGCTTTAAAATTACACTAAGCTCTATGTAAAAAAAAAAGAAAAGGAAATTGTATTGAATTATGGTAAAAAAATTTAAGTATAACTAAAGGCAAACTTTGTTGTTTTGGAAGGCTGGGTTCACACTATACTACACAGACTTTCATCCTACTTTGCTCTGCGACATTGATCCTACATTCACCGACTTTCATGAACAGGATACTACTTTGATCCGACGTTGCCCTACGAGTTGGAGTCCGACTTTCAATGAGCAGGGATCCCTGCCAATATCAGGCACTGTGTTTGATATGAATCTTGAGGGGGAACTCTAGCCAAATTTTAACAAAAAACGGCATTGGTTCCCCCTCTGGTGCGGATTTAAAGGGGAACCCCCCTAAGCCGAAAAAAACGGTGTGGGGGTCCCCCCAAAATCCATACCAGACCCGTATCTGTCAGCAGCCCAGCCAGTCAGGAGCAAGCGCCCCCCTCAACCGTGCCAGGTGGCATGCCCTTAACATGGGGAAGTAGGTGCTCTGGGGCAGGGGGCACCCTGCGGCCCCCCCACCCCAAAGCACCCTGCCCCCATGTTGATGACAGGGCCTCTTCCCGACAACCCTGGCTGTTGGTTGTCGGGGTGTGCGGGCGGGGGGGGGCTTATGAGAATCTGGGAGCCCCCTTTAACAAGGGGGCCCCCATATACCGGCCTCCCACCCTAGGTGAATGAGTATGGGGTACATCGTACCCCTACCCATTCACCTGGAGGAAAAGTGTTAAAAAAAACTCTACACAGTCTTCTTCTGCTCTCCGTGCTCCCCGGTTCTTCTCCCGATCTCCGAAAGCCTTCTGCCGGGCTGCGCTGCCGCTATCTTCTTTGTAGGTCTTTTACTAGCGGCAGCGGCCAGCCCGGTCTTCCTTGTCGCCGCCTTCTCTTCTTGGATGTTGACTCGATGCTGCCTCCCGCTGTAATGCCGGGTGCGCTGCGATTTATATAGGCCTCTTATGACATCCCCACCCCCTTTCCTGACCAGCCGGGCTGCTGCTCGGATACAGGTCAACGTGGACAAAAAAAACAGCATGCGAGCTACAAGAAAATGGCCGCCGATCAATAAGAGCAGCCGACACTGGCAAAATGGCGGCTGAGCACGTTTTAAAACACAAACACACACACACAGTGATAAAAAACTCAGCAAAACGGCAAAAACACCCCGGACCTTGCAGGACCCCCCCCCCCGCACACACGGCATCAATAAAAAAGAAATGCGGAACCCAGACAGCAACAGCAGCCCCCAGCCACAGGGTAGAGCCCCCCCCCCCACACCTCACGACCGACCACCCTGCGTGGGGAAGGAGGGAGAGGAAGGGAGAGCAGAAAGTAGGGCGGACCCCTGATCGACCTCCCCAGGAATGCACCAGCCGAACCACCATGCCAAAGCAAGGGGATGCTACTTACCCATCCTGCGACCACCGGCTGGAGGCATTCCAGACAGAACCAATGTCCGCACAGTTACGGCATGGCTGTTGGCTCGGCACACTGTGACACAGACAGAGACTGGTCATATGTGTGCCCTGGAGCATATAGCTTACCGACCACCCCTGGAGCAACGGGGCATGTCGTGGACGGCTCAGTGCGTAGCTAAAGGCCGGCACATGCTAGATCGCCGAGCATGAGGGGGACTACAAGGATCGAGGATCCAGCCTGTCACCCAGTCGGCAGTTGATTGTAGATCCCAGGATCCAAAAATGCAGGAAAAAGAAAAGAAAAAGCGAGAAAATCACTAAAAAATCTCCAGAGCACATGGGCTCCAGAAGTGCCATGTCATTTCCTATCACTAGGCAGAAAAAAAAACAGACTGCATGAGGCAGAGAGAGGGATGTACCCGGGGGACCCGCCCCCTGGGAGGTACTGTGCTGTGGGAAGTGTTTTTTAACACTTAAAGTGCTGTTTTTTGCCTAGTCAATCTCCTGATGGGAAGGATAATACCCTATGGTCAATTGCTGCTGTGTCCGTCCATGAACGGAAGAGAAAAGGATTTTACAGTGCGTGCAAAATCCTAATTTTGATGACTTGAATTGCTCCTGAAAAAAACTGTGCGGTTCCTACGATTTCAGCCATTGAACTATACACCGGTCGTGTGAGAGTCTGAAATATTGCCGCATCCGAGTGCTAGTCGGACATGATTTGCAGTCTGATTTGGTGATGTCTCTACCCTTCTGTTTACTGTTCTGCTTGCTAGAAAGAAAGCTTCAGTGTGAGGATCTCTCACTGCATTAATTTTTGGATCAGTGCTTTCTGAACCTCTGTTACTTATTGATGATGCATCCTCCAACACAAGGAAGGAAGCAAAGCCCTGTCTTCCACAAGAGGGCATAATGCATAAATTAATAATCTGCTGTGGGACCACAGGCAATACTGGTGCCTAGTATTGTGCACAATGTCTTTGTGCATATATTCCACAGATCAATTCCTCTAACAGTAGTGGGCAGATGTATGCAGAACGATGGAAAGTTGGAGTTCCTAAAAAGAAGATTACAGAGTTTATTTCCATACAGTAATTGGTGCATTAAAATTAAACATTGTAAAATGTTGTCATAGGTGTGCGCACCCTGTGTGGTGCAGATTCCCCATGCTGCCCCCGTTTATTATGCTTCAGTTTGTGAATGAACCGGAAGCCGCACCTCCCATTCATTCACTGTCCAGTGAGGCTGCAGAGAAAGGGGCTGGCAAAGTCCCGTTCTTGGTCTCGAACATGAGACATCAGGGATCTGTTTATACCCCTTATATATTTCAGCAAAGACCCCCAACGGGCTCCTAAAAAATTGTGATTAAATTTATATTGTAAAAAATGTAATAAAAATGAAAAACTACTGACACCATCTACTGCTACTTTCCACTGCCCCTGTCCATGTTTTAATACATTTTAATTGTAATTATAAGAGTGTGTGAGTATATACAATATCTCACAAAAGTGAGTACACCCCTCACATTTTTGTAAATATTTTATTATATCTTTTCATTTACATTTAAAATTACACTTTGCTACAATGTACAGTAGTGAGTGTACAGCTTGTATAACAATGTAAATTTGCTGTCCCATCAAAATAACTCAACAAGGAAGACTTGCCAAGGCTGGGTCCATAGGCCTACTTTTTTTTTTTTTTAGGCAAAAGGGCAGATTGTGTAGTCAACTGTTAAAACTCTGCCCTCGAAACAAAAGACTGAATCATCTGAATGTTTGCAGATAAGTGAAGAGTAGGTGGGTCCATCATAAGAAGGTCTAGGTACCCTGTTACCTAAACTCCTTTGTGAATACTCTGGGTGCAGAGGCCAAATGTGACATATTGGGGGTGTTTGTCTCCTACTGCAAAGCGCAAGAAAGTGCTGATGAGGCACTTAAATGGGAATATATAGCATCTTGAATGTCTACCTATGCCAAATATTCCTCTCTTTTCAGAGAGGCAATAAACAACCTTGCCGATTCTTAGTGAGAACACCCCTTCATTGTGAAGAGAGTGTTGGGGGGACTTTGGTTTATTTGAGTAGGTAGGAGCTCCCAAGGAAAGGGATTTTCAAACTTTGCATTGTGGAAGAAGGACTTTCCCTCTTATGACATTTTTGATGAATTTGTCAAGTGCCTCACCAAACAGACACTGTCCTTCATATGTGCGAGGCAACCTTCACAAGCAGCTTCAGCTGACCAGGCTTTTATCTATAATATGTTGTGCATATGGAGTGCAGAGAACCATTCTAGAGATTTGTGTCAGGACTTGTTCTAGGGCATCAACGCAAATGGGTAAGGCAGAGGGCTAGGTTTGCAAATACTCTGTCAAGCCAATTAGCTGTGATCTGGCAGACAGAAATAGCCAGTTGCAGGGCTGTGCCTGCAAGGTTAAACAGAGCCTTTAAGAGTGTTTCAATTTTTTTGTCAGTAGAATCTTTAAATGAAGGAACATCTTCTACAGGCAGAGTAAGATGTCCATGACTGATAAATTATATTATTTAAAGTAGAACTTCACCTTAAAAAGGGAAGTACTGCTGATCCTCTTTCACCTTTATAACTTTTCTTTGGGGGGACCAGATACCTACTTCATTTCTAATGAAATCACCTAGGCGGTCTCAATTGAATTTCTCACACCCCTCTTTGCATGCAACCTCCTGGGACACATAACCGATCCCACAGCCTTCTGGGACCTTTCTCAGAGGGCAGTATGGTATGCGCATGCGGGGGAGCTGGCTGTGAAGCCGCAAGAAGTTACGGTCAACATAGTGGTTCTGGGGACCTGAAAACCAGCGAAGAACTGCCCTGGGTGAGAATAGTGCTGGATACCAGGACAGGCAAGTATCTCTTTATTAAAAGTCAGCAGCTACAGTTCTTTCAGTGATAACCTAATCATGATTAGTTGCCTATTCTATTTCTTCATGAGTGGGGAATGTCTTTTTAGACTTAGCAGGTCTCTTAGTACCCAAAGGGGCATGGCAAAAGAGAAGCAAGTGCAATTATGCAGAGGCTTTTGTGCCCAGCAGAAGTAAACATATCTACATTCACCAGCTTAGTGTGTGAAGCCCTAACATCAGATGTATACAAACCTGGTGAAGAGAAATCTTTTGCAGGCTCCTGTAACACTGTCTTCAGGTCCTCTTCATTCCCCTCAATATTGGTGTTCTCTAGATGAGGCATTTCACATTTCAACTCTGGCAGGCAGGGGCAGAGAAGAAACTTTCTGTTTTTGAGCTCTGGACAAGTATGGTTGTATTAAAGTTGGTTAGTTAGAGATAAATCTGTCTTGTTTAAAAAAGCTGCTTGTTGCGTGCCCAAGACAGAACTAGCATTGGATGCAGAAACCAGTGTTAAAGCTGGGTATATCTCCAGTTCAAAAGGAAATGTCATCACTGAGTGGTTTGTGTGTTTTGTAGGCCTTCAAAACAGAAAAAAAAAAAAAAAATCTCTCCTTGCGCATTACCAACATAACAATTTTATTTAAAAAAGTCAAGAGTAATCTACCGTATTTGCCGGTGTATAAGGCGACCTCCTAATTTTACAGTTTTTTTTAAAGATCTTTTGCCTATACTCACCGTAAAAAACGACCCCCTTTCTAGGCTTCAAATTTCTTCCTTCTGGAGCCATATCTTTCTTCATTCTTGCTGAGCTGGAGCCATATTCTTCTTACTTCTTGCTGGAGCTGGAGCCAATCACGGCGAGCGATGTATTCTATTAATGAATACAAAGCCTGCTTGAATTAGCAGAGGCTGTAACATCATCATCATCCCACGCCTCTGACTCTCAAAGCCAATCTGGGCAGGCTACTGTATGTAGCCTGCTCGGGTTTGCAGAGGTTGTTACTCCAATCCAAGCAGGCTCTGTATTCATTTGCATACATCGGTCACTGGGATTAGCTAAACGGTATATACTGTATGTAGCCGAGACTACATACAGTATTACCACACATCCAGCAGGCATCCGAGCAGCTGACCCGGCGTATAAGACGACCCCTGCTTTTTGGCCAGTTTTTTAAGTGTAAAAGGTAGTCTTATATGCCAGCAAATACAGTACTTACAAACGTGGGCATATAAAGGATGCAGATGAGGCAGCCTCCGGATAAGCAGTGCTCAGCCAGTGTTGTGGGAAATTCTCATAACATCAAAAATCTTATGTGTTTCGAAGGTCAAGCTCTTTTCATCAGTACCAAAGCAAACCTTTGGGGGCTGTCTCGTCTGCATCCTTTATATGCCCACATCTACTGCAGACAAGACAGCCTCTGGATCAGAGACAGCCTCTAAAGGTTTGCTTTGGTAATGATGAAGAGGGCTTGACCCTCAAATACATAATAAGCCTTTTGACTTTACAGGAATTTCCCACAACACTGGCTGGGCACTGCTGATCCGGAGGCTGTCTCATCTGCATCCTTTATATGCCGACATTTGTTACGTTTGCAGGGCTTTTTTTCAGCTGGAATTCGGCGGAACTCACAGTTCCACCACCTCTGGCTCCAGCCTTCTGTTCCCTTCTTACCACTATCACAAGAGAAGTCTGGCTTTTCATCAATGACAGCTTATTTCCCAACAGCTCCCACAGACCTGATCTACTAGGAGGCTCCCACTGAGTGTAGGATGGGGAAAAGGGATATGAAGGTGGTCGGGGTACAGTGCCGATTGGATGATCGCCCTGCAAGTGATAGAGGCAGAGCCACCTATAGTGTGCTGTGAGGCTCTAGAACCAGTTGGGTGCTTGAACTTAATACAGCAACACAAGCAAGACATGTGGAAGATGGTGGAACTTCTAAGGAGAGAGGGAGAAGACGGAGGCAGTGAAAAGTGGGGTTGTAGGCAGAGGCCAGAGCTAAAAGAGGGGTGAAATGTGGATAAGGGATGCAGAAGTAAGCAGCTTTGGAAGAAGGCAAAGTACACCCCTAAACGCTGCACTCTGTATGCAGAGCACCCCTTAACTCTACACAATGTACATAGCACACCCCAGAATTCTGCACTCTGTGTGTAACCCCCCACTCTGTACGTAATGCACTCCTGGTATTTAATGCCCCATTAGGACCCTTCTACTGTAAGTGGAATTTCACCACACCATTTGATAGAGGGGGTTGGGAGGGTCGTGGTTGAGTTCCTGCACCTATTTTCTGAGAAAAAAGCCCTGCATGTTTGCAAATAGATAATTAAAAAAAAAAAAATGTTACGTTGTTAATGCATAAGGTCGGCGCACTATCTTTTTTGTGGTTTGTTTTATAGGCCTTTGACTGAGTGAATGTTTGCCTGAGCGTTTGTCATGGTTACTTTGTGCCTGGTTTTCACCTTTGCTATCAGCGAGGGTATTCCCCCTGTGGGTAGTCACAAAATGGGGTGTGGAAATGGGGTAAGTGTGTCTGTGAAGAAGTATACAACAACCAAGGCTGTTGACGGTCTTGTACCGAAGTCCTTGGGGAAAAATGGTGGTAGGAATATCTTATTTATGGGCTCTAGATGGAAGCTGTGGCAATAGTGTGACCTGGGGTGTGAACTAGATACATGGCAAGTTTTAAAAGTTAAAAGCTACATAGGTGAATACATTTCAAACACAATTCATATAAACAAATACTATTCAGAAAACATAATAAATTAGGTATTGGTCCGAAAAAGGGTGAACCGGTCCTACTAGTTCATGTTGCTGGCCTCAATTTGGGGACCAGGCTTCACTCATCACTAGAGGGTATACATATGGGTTACATATGGACCACAGCCCTGGATCTGTATAGCATTCTGCATCTAACTACACAAGTTGCATTAAGTGCTGAGGTGAGTGACCAAGCAGGATTAATTGCCCAAAGCAACATTACAGACTGATAAAAAGGCATATTAACTAGCCTGACACAATCCTTACAAAATATTTGGCCTCCCAATAGCTGGATTCAACGGTGACAGTAAAACTTCTAACAGTCATTTATACTGTGGAAACTCAGTACAGCATCCCTTTTATGTTAACCACTTAACCCCGGACCATATTGCTGCCCAATGACCAGAGCACTTTTTGCGATTCGGCACTGAGTCGCTTTAACTGACAATAGCGCGGTCGTGCGACGTGGCTCCCAAACTAAATTGGCGTTTTTTTCCCCCACAAATAGAGCTTTCTTCTGGTGGTATTTGATCATCTCTACGGTTTTTATTTTTTGCGCTATAAACAAAAAAAAAAGCGACAATTTTGAAAAAAAATCAATATTTTTAACTTTTTGCTATAATTAATATCCCCCAAAAATATATAAAAAACATTTTTTTCCTCAGTTTAGGCCGATACGTATTCTACATATTAAAATAATAAAAAAAAAAAATCGCAATAAGCGTTTATTGATTGTTTGCGCAAAAGTTATAGCGTTTACAAAATAGGGGGTAGTTTTATGGCATTTTTATTAATATTTTTTTTTTTTTACTAGTAACGGCGGTGATCAGCATTTTTTTTCAGTACTGCGACATTATGGCAGGCACTTCGGACACCTTTGACACATTTTTGGGACCATTGGCATTTTTTTAGCGATCAATGCTATAAAAATGCATTGGATTACTATAAAAATGCCATTGGCAGTGAAGGGGTTAACACTAGGGGGCGGGGAAGGGGTTAAGTATGTTCCTGGGTGTGTTCTAACTGTATGGGGGGGGGGGTGGATTTACTAGGGGAAATCACTGATCAGCGTTTCCCCACTGACAGGACCTTTGTGTTTACACACATAGCTCCCGGTCCCCGCTCTGTAACGAACGAGCGTGCATGCCCGCCGGCGATCGTGCCCGCCGGGCACGGGACTCGGGGGGCGCACACGCGCCCCCTTGTGGCCGCTTAAAAGCGGACGTATAGCTACGGGCTCTCGCCCAGGAGAGCCTATCTGCCGCAGTAAAATGACGGCGGCAGGTAAAAATACTGTCAAATTTACCTTTTCAATTACAGTATACTGTGGTAAAAAGTGACTTCTTGTAGGCATTAAGCATAACTACCCACCAGTCTCTAACATCAACCTGACCAGTCCTCCATGTGAATTTCCTTCAGTTGTAAAAGGGTTATTGCTTACCTTCCCCACACCAAATTTTAACTTGGCTTTAACTAAGCCTCTCAATAACCTTCAACACTTTTTCAAATTAAATCATCACGCTGAAAGATTTACTTCTGGTTTAACCCTTTGCTATGATGCAGAATAGTTGACTTAAAGGGTCACTAAAGGAATTTTTTTTTTTAGCTAAATAGCTTCCTTTACCTTACTGCAGTAATGGTTTCATGTCCTCATTGTTCGTTTTTGCTTTGATGTTGCTGTAATTCCTCTCTGTTGTGAACACTTCCTTATAACCACAGTAGTGGGAGCTTTCTCACTGTGGTCACTAATCAAGGTGGTGTGATTACTGTGTGTCTAAAACCCCTCAGCACCAATCCAGTTTCGTTTTACAAACCATCACTGCCCTCTATTGGTTCTCTGGCTCAGTACATCAGAGAGACAGGAAACAACAGCAAAAACGAAATGTACCTAGAGTTCTAGTTTTGTTTTTGCTGTTGCCGATTGAGTTTTATCTATTTTTGATCATTTTTAAATAGAATCAGTTAACTATTATGTCTCTATACCCTGTAAACAGTAATTTCAGGCCAATTTCTTTTTCCCATTACAACTCCTTTAACTGCAAACACAGGTAACTGCAATGACACACAGAAAACATATTTTCTGCGTGTCATGTTCAGACTGCAACACAGGGGTTGAGTTACTAAAATTGGAGAGTGCAAAATCTGGTGCAGCTCTGCATAGAAACCAAATCAGCTTCCAGGTTTCTTTTTCTTTTTTTTATCAAAGCCTAATTGGACAAGCTAAAGTTAGAAGCTGATTGGCTACCATGCAAAGCTGCACCAGATTTTGCACTCTCCAGTTTTAGTAAATCAACTCCACAGTGTTTCACCGTGTTCCAAAGCAGTGCGATATTATCCATAATATCACACTGCTCTGCATTGTGACGTGTGTCACCACACAGCAAATGCAGCACAGGCATTACTCAAGCAGGGCCGAGTGGTCAGATAAGTCTAAGAGGTCATATAAGAAATGCAAGTATTTACCAAGATCCCAGAGGAGCTTTATGAAGCACATGCAAGCAACTTGTATCCACTGAGTGTAAAAGCCATATCCAGCCACAATATAGGGCAGGTAATTGCTGGCATTAGAAAGCATGGGGGTCAATAACTACAGTAAATTAGCTTATTCCATACTTTTAAAATTCTTATAGATATTGGGTTTACCCATTTTTGCCATGGTAATGATTGTTGTGGTTAACTGCATTTGCATATACATTTTCTATTTTTTGTATCATAATATTTTAACCTTTTGAGTGTCATGGTTTCTTACCATACCATCCCTATAACAGCCCCTCATGTTAGAGATGTGTATTGCTTACACAAGAAGAATAAATCTTTTCTAGACGGAGGACATAATAAATCCCCTAAATCCCCTTCATCTCCATTCCAGTGGAACTGTAAAATATTAGATTTCCCTTCACTTTTTCTCCCAGTTTTATTTGTTGCCAGGAAAAAAAAGCAGGGGACGGGGGGGGGGGGGAACGCAATAAAAACATGAACCACCACTTTCCAACTGTATCAAAAACGTTAAAATACCAACCAAAAAAGTTTTTTGGCTTTCAATACAGTTTAAGTGATTCATTGTCAGGTGTGTACAAATCAAGACATACAAGCAAAAAATTGGCACGTTGTACATGGTATTCAGACATAAAACACTTTCAGATCAAAGACCCAGAAACATGCTTTTTTTCAATGAAAACTTTACTGAGGTGCTGTGAACTCAGCCTTCAGTTACGAATAGAAAATGTAGGAATTAGTTGAAGGCACATCTTCCAAATAAAACTGTATACATATATATTTTACAGAGTCATAAATAAGTATAGGAGACCCGTGCGTGGCAGGATGCAGAATCAGTAGCACGCACGCATCATAATAACTTAATAGCAAACCTGTCCAAGAAATCACAAACCAGGGATGTGATCTCACTGGGTACACATATGAATAAACTTACAGAACTGAGGGGGCAGCAGCTCCTCTTGACCCCTTTGATGTCAGATCACATGCACTTGTTTCCAGCAAAATAGGTTGCAGAATTCCCTGACAGTTAAAGGGGGTAAAATACCTGAGATACAGTACGAAATTGAAAGGGCACAGAAAACACATGACATGGGAGGAGCGCCATCCAGCAGTGGTGCACACTAGCTAATATTGTATAAGAAAAGCAAGGCACTGAATGACATTGCATAAAATGATTTGCCATAGTGGTGTTCACAATATGGTATTGCTCCACAGTGTAGGCCATAATGGCAGTCATTAAGGATAAGCATTAGTTTGCCATCCGGAACATACATATGTATAGTTATCTACCCTTTCACACTTTAAAAATCTTTGGTTCACTGCATTACTGAAGAACACTACTGGAGACCAGCTGGCAGAAAAAGTTACACTATGGGCTTTGCATAGTAAAAATAGCAGTTATGCACTGTAACCTTTACCAGCCAGCAAACAGCTCACAGTCTCTCTGTTCCAGCTGAAGAATGATGGGTTGCTGGGGGTTACTGCATATCAAAGCTTTTTGTACTGTTTTTAAACAAGCCTTTTGTTAAAACTGTTCATCTGCCATTTAGGTATACAACAAAACAATATACTAACAAAATTTAAGGGTCATTGTATGAAACTGCAAAGAATCTGCTGGAAGTGCTTTGAATTTTAAGATTAGTGTGCATTCTCCATAAAGGACTGCTCACAAGCCATTTTTTTACACTAGCCTCATAAAAGAAGGATGCTCTCTCAAGTGCATTTTGGAAGTTCAAAAAACCTGCATTTCATTAGAAATGGCAATGCATGACTACAAAGTCAGATCTTGATGAAATTCCCTTCTGGAACCAAGCAACATTTCACATTAAAACAGCCAGAATTTGTTCTTTTTTGGCCCCTTATTCCACATTCTTGAGAAAAGGTAAGTATTTTGAGGACTATACCAAGCTACACAGTCATGCTAATAATAACTATTTACAAAACAAAAATAAAAAACATACAGTTGTACTCCCTACTTACTTTAAGATTTTTGTTAGTAATTTGTGGTGCATAAAAGCAAACAGAAAGAACAGGGACATTAAAAATTTTTTTAGGTGTACTAAAAAAAGGGTCACAAAAAACATTTTTTAAAATCTTCTCCAAAAGTTTTACTTTAGGTAAAAAATATGTTTATATAATCCTAACCATACAATAACAAAATGATATAAAAATAAAGCAGATGCTGAATTTTTTTTAAATACGGTAATAAATAAAAGGTCATACATTTTAACCAGCAGACAAAACGAGAAGTTAGAGTGGTTTATAAACATTAATTTAGCCTAGTTTGAAGTTCAGTTGTAGGTTATTTAACGCCCAACTCAGGCAACAGGAAAAAATGATCCTTGCAGTATGGATAAGCACGCTCCCTCCACCTTTGCACCAGTCTCTCACAGTCTCTTCTCAAAGGTGGTCTTGGTGGTGATAACATTAAAGTGGAAGCCCAGTAAAAAAAAATGTTTTACATAATATTATGTTAAATATCGTTATCTTTGATATTATTCATTTTTAAAGCAAGCGAGAGAGAGAGAGAGAGAGAGAGAGAGAGAGAGAGAGAGAGAGAGAGAGAGAGAGAGAGAGAGATTTTTTGAAAGTTTGGAAGGATATAGATCGATTTGTATTGCTCAATACATGTGAGTTTAGGGGCTCCGTTTCCACTAGTGCAATCCATCTATGCGACTTTGAAAAGGTGCCTGCAATGTTTTGATGCAACTTTTGATGAGACTTTGATCCAGAGAGTGTAAAGTTGAATCAAAGTTGCATTCTTAATTGCACAGCTTTGAAGTCACAATATAGTGTCTAGAGTGCAGCTTTGATCCAACGTTACACTCTCTGGATCAAAGTCACATTAAAATTTGCATCAAAGTAGTGAAGGCATCTTTTCAAAGCCACATAGATGGGAATAATGTGGTTTTGGAGTCACATAACAAGTCACTTGTCCATTATTGCGACCCCAAATTTGCACGATTCAGAGCGCTACTGAGTGCAGCTTTGATCCAACTTTTCACTCTCTGGCTCAAAGTTGCATCAAAGCATTGCAGGCACCTTTTCAAAGTTGCATATACAGGAACGGGTGCCATTGAAATCAATGGGCTGTGACTTGTCATGCCACTTTATGTGTCGGAAGTCGCATGACAAGTCATACTAGTGGAAAAAGAGCCTTATTGTGGTTGCCTGTACTGTTCCTTTAGCGTAGTGATCATTACAGACTGGGCTGAGACCCCAGAACACTTCCAGCTACAGTTCTCCTCCTTTGTCCAGCTCCCTTCTCCTATGGTAGTCTTCACTCAAAGCCCAGCACAGCTATACTGTATATGTGCACTCCACCTCCCAGCCTCCCTGTGTCCTGTGTGAATGGGTCTTTATTTCTTAATTTTCTCATAAATTAGGATGTACAATGCATCCTTATTGATGAGAGAACACTGGGCAGGAACCTATGATGAGCTCATTCCATCCTGTATACGCCCACTGGCTACACAGGAACAGCCCCCCCCCCCCCCTGGAAGTAATGTCACTAGATTTCAGTAACCACTCTCACTGGCTGCTTTTAGACTCAAAAGGAAGTAGAATTGAAGTCATGTGACGGCACTGGATACTGCAAAAATAAAGGTAGAAAAACTGGCATTTTTTTCATTTTGAGGCAGAAGGTTGAACTTGGCCCACATTCATGATTGCAGGGGAGAAATTAAGTGTTAGGGTGGACTTCCACTTTAAATACAAGGTCATTGGAATAACCTGTAAATGCTAACAAACAACTCACCAAACCTGGACAAAGGCTTCTGGGAATCCCCCAGGTCCCTCAAAGGTCTGCGCAAACCCCCCCATTGCTATCTTACCAATCAATGCTAAAGTCCTGTATTGCTTGCAGGGGCTTCCTCATGGGATTGTAAAATACAGTAGCTAGGTGGATTGAATTCCTGATGTGTCTACCCTAGTCCAGGGGCTCTCTGGCACAAGAAGGATGTCTTATTTTTTAATACAGATAATGACAGGCACCTTGTGTTGCTGGCTCATGATACGGTATTTAAAGGTCCATGATATGGCATTTAAAGGTTCAATCGCACCAGCAGTGTGCTACAATGCGCAGCTGCTTGCATGCATTTTAAAAGGGAACAATTACAGCGCATTGCACAGTTTATCTTTTTTTTTTTTTCTTTTCACCGACATTCCAGTCCTCTTCATTCAGTGAAACAGGATGCTGCATTGCAGCACCCTACTCTGAAAAAAATGACTGCAGGTCCTTTATTTTCTTAGCGTACACCAACACAGAATGGTGCTTCAAAGTGAGCACAAAAGGAGACATGGCAAAATGCCTGGTCTTTGCGTCAGGCAAGGCTGCCCAGTATAGCCCAACACATGGTGGGAATGGGCCCTAAATGATTTCATCCACTTTAGTGTACAGATACACAGTACTCAACAAAAACAATCCAATATGTCTAAAGAGGACAACTACTTAGCAACCTCAAAGATGATCATTTGACTGTGTACACTCAATGTTACATAAAGTGCAGAGGCACAGAAACAGTTCTTTGCACTTTCACAAATGACCCTTAGTCAGTCACAAATACCAATGTGGTAACATGCACGTGTAACACCGGGTACAGCATTTTAAATAATTTACGTTGCAAAACAAATGATACAGAAAGAACTCAAAGTAAATAGCCAACTTGGAGATCTTTTGATTGCCGGCATTCCGATATGGCCTGGATAAAAGGATGACCATTTGCTGAATGGACTGGCACTGTGAGAGGTTCATATTAACGGTCCCGTAACCCAAAGGTTTATCATAACATTCAAGATTTGCACATCTGTCACCAATACATAACGTAATATCTTAACTACCAACAATGTAATATTGGTGTGTAAGGCTCAAAGAAAAAAATAACACATACATTGCACTTAAAAGCAGACAGCGAGATTCCCCAGCATTTAGGAGACCAAGAAAGAAAATGAAGCAATGTCTACTAGGTGTAGCAGAGGTAACGATGATGCCGTTTTGTATGAAACCAGCTGCTTCCTATAGGTTTTCTTATGCAAATGTCAGTTAGTATTAGTCTAAATAGTGGTACTGCAGCTAATGACTAGCAGCCCTGCAGCTGTCTATCTGTACATTATGCTCATGACAGACAAAAGAGCCTACTGATTCAGTACTCAATGTTTCTCTTTTCAAAAAGCGCAAAACGTACTTGCATTAGGAGATGGGAAATTATATTTTCCACATGGGCAAAATGTATATTCAAAAAGAAGGAATTTCTTTGGCATAAAACAATGTGTCTGCCTCTGCATGGCAAACAGTACCTAGCCTGAGATATAACGTTATGGATATGAACACATATACATATAAATATACCCTGAGCAGACACCCAGGCCCCTTCTACCCAAAGGGAGGCTGTTATGGGGCAGCAATAGTGCAAAGATTAGCATGGGTTAAAAGAACTAAAACAAATCTGGTAGTCCCATCCCTTCCCCATATAGATATAATATATATTTATATTTATAGATTTTATACTGTTCACACATGCTATTGCTCAAAACTCTTTCAGCAGTGTGTAAAGCTCTGAAGAGAAGATGATAAAGTGCTGAGCGCTGTAAGGAGTCAGCTCATGAACACAGAAGAACCTACTTACACTGAACATAAATCCAAACCTATCCTAGGTTGACCAGGGACTGAGAACAGAAACAAAACAGTGCAGGGTTCCCAGTGTGCTTTCTGCAGTTGGGTCCCAAACAAAAAACGTATAGGCTGCAGGGTACAGCACCTGATATGTCAGCCAATGGGTGCAGCTGCGCAATGGATGTGTTAGTAAGTACTGTAGATGGGGCTGTCAGAGACTCGCAACCCTGTGACACTTGGTCCTCTCATATAATAGGTGGTGCACTGTTAGTTTGGTTTCTGAAAATTCAGAGGTCACCTCTCCTTGTTGTGGTATAGCTCAAAAACAGTCTGATTAACACAGATGGTACAATCCAAGCATTCGGCAATCTTGGCTTCGGCCACAAATGGTGCTGGAGTGTTAGAGCAGTGCTGTGGGGCATATTCACTGGTCTATCAGAAAGAAAGGCTCACATATCAGCCTGTACCCCAGAAGCCGTTCTCTCCACCAAACTGAATGACACTCTGACGCTCTGCTGCAGATGCATCTGGCGTCTTTAGTTTTTGAAGCATTTCTTCTATGATTTCTCGGACATTAAACTGCTGGCTATGGAGGGTTTCACTGGGGGAGAGGATACCCCCAAGACTGTCACTGAAATGATATCCACTCTGTTCCTGCATATTGGAAGGCAGAGGGCTGTAAGTCAGGTCTAAAACATCAGGTTCTGAAAGCGAGGGTGGATGGAAAAAAGGTAATGAAAGGTCCAAAGCAGAGGGTCCAGACAGCATGGGGGGCATTGAAAGACGCTCAGCAGACTGTTTAGATTCCTCATGTTTTCTCTTCACATTCATATCCATTTGTTTCAGTTCCTCCCGTACTTTATATACACAAGGCTCTGGAATCTGAATGCCTGGATGAAGAAAAAAGCATAGTAATGCTTGCTCAATATCAAATGCAGGATATATTTCAACAGTTATCTGCTCTGGAACAATGACTAATGCCAGTGACAGCTACTCACCAACTTGTTTATGCTTATCCTTGGTTTTTAAACGTACAATCTGTAGGTAGCTACTACTGGTGATATCAGACATGACAGATGCCATACGGGTCCAGACACGTAGCAGAGACCCACACAACATGTAATAATGTCGTAAACGAAGCCCTTGTATACATTCTTTGCCCTGTTGCACCATCTTGCAGTTCCCATTCCTGCATGTAGCAGAGAAGAAATTTAGTTTGGAAAGAAAAAAATTAAGACAATGCAAAGGGTATGAAAATAAAGTTCTAAACAGCCAGTTAAAAAAAAAGCAGGAAAAGGACGCAACTGATATTGTTTTTTTGTGCACAATCTGTTTATTAGTATTTTTACTTCATCACTGCTACATTATAAAACAAAACAAAGATGGAAAACAAAAAACATATGTCCAGAATTCCTACAACAAAAACAAATTACATACCAAACACATCAATATAAAAAAAAAACACCAACCAACTCCCCCCATTGTGAAGAGCTGTGGTGTCTCCTCTCCGATGCCTCTCACTACTCAAGACAAAAACACCGCCGACTTTCAGGACGGAACGTGATGACGTCATGGTACCCTACGATCGTTTCGTCGCAACAGGACTTCAACGGGGGATTAGCCGGATCCGGCTAATGAGTAGTGAGAGGCATCGGAGAGGAGACCCCACAGCTCTTCAGCATATTTTATGCCACTTTTATGCCATCTAATTGTAAGTGCATTACCCATTAAATCCCTTCATTTATTTACATAATACGCTATGAGAGTCCTTTTTTTTCTATCGTTTTGCATCTAACCTGGATCCCTTGCTGAGTCTTTTCCGGACATCACACAGATTGGTTCCAGGGAGACCTGACTTCCCTACGTGTTATGAGACTGATGCAAAGCAGTCTCTCTCTCTGGTAAGCAGGCAGTCCTAACCCACGGGTGCAGTGTGAAGATATATTCTATCAGTAGAAGATAGGCGTTCACTTAATCACTCTTCTTGGCTGTTGTTCCCATCACAGGATAACACGGTGGACTTTTTTCACTTAACCCTTCACCACTGAGTGATTGTTTGGAGATTTTTTTCTTTATCACTTTAATATCTTTTTGGTTTCACTTGTTTTCCTTGCTTTGATCATTTGCTTAAGGGTGAGGTCTTATTTGCATATATAACTTCTAGAACTATATATTTTAAGTATCATTATTAGCGCTGCACTCTTTTTCGTTTTTTATGCTTCATGGAGTTGTTGTACACAACTTTTTAGTGCCAGCAGCTCACATTTCATTTTAATTTATTTATTTTCAATTAATTTATGCTAGCGTAGCGCCAGCCTTCTGGACTTTTTTTATTGATTTCAATGGCAGGGGCATTTTAGGAGCAGTGAATTCACTGAGTCCGCAACACCCCAAGGATGCTGCTTGCAGATCTTTTTTCACTCCGGCTTTCACTGTTTTTCACTCCGGCTTAAGAGGCGCTATTTTTAGCACAAAAACGCTTGAAAAGCATCCCAGCGTGAAAGTAGCCTTACGTGTGCACATATGTAGAAAAGATAGATAAATGTTGGTAAAGTGTAAATCCCAATTTAATAAACCATAAAAAATGGATTTGCTATTTAATAAGTGCAAAAATACCAGATGAATTGCTAGAAATGTTGTGAGCTAATTACATATATCCTGTGCTCTCTGCTTGTGCAGGGTTATGGAGATGAGGTGGGTTTGTGTTAATCCATCAAAGAGGAAGGCACATGCACACTATTATTTGTGGCACATCAACAGTTATTTTTTTGTACATGATGTGTGTTTAAAGGGAGAAAACATAAGGAAAATTACATATATCCTAGACACGGTGTAAATTTTTTTTAAATTTTAGTACATCTTTACCGTCAAGTGCCCTTTAAATACAGGAGACCATCTGACTCTAGGGTGATCAGAAACACTACTCATTTTTTATAACCAAAAGCAAAACAAATCTGCACATCAATCTCCTAAGCTTCCCCCACTAAGACCTTACTGGGTTAGATGTGTAAACCACCACTCACAGCGTTAGGAAAGAGGATCAAGCTTCCATCAGACTGTCTGACTTTCCTGTCACATGACACCGTGCAGGGCAAGTTGGGACTGGATTCAAGACAGCTCACACAGTGCTGCGGTCACTTGTCTATTAGTAGGAAAGGCCAAGTGGGGTGGATTAAACTTTTATTTAACTATATATCAAAGATTTTCCCTCACTTCCTGTTGTGTGCCATCATTTGTAAGTAGCTATAAATAAGCACTTTTGAAAGTGTGAAACGTGTCGGCTCCTGTGTTCCGCCGTTTGCTGTGGCTTGTATTTTTGGTTTATCATCTTTTTTACCAAAAAAAAGGCATTTATTTTGAGTGCAGTTGTCCAGAACTTTCCCTCATCTATTGCTATACGCTTAGCCTGCACTTGCCGTTTCCATCCCGGGGAGAGCTCTTCCAGACACCCACCTGGAGCAGTGATTTATTTTAGGAGTCGTAAGTCAAATATTTATAACTAGGGGACCCCCTGTAGTCACTTTTTTTTTTTTTTAAGGGGAACTTTAGCTGTCAAAAAATTTCCATTTAATGACACAACAGCTTTAAAACAGGTTTTACAATTTGATACAAGATTACATGAGATAAAAAGATTGGGGATGTCTCACCACACTGTGTGACTGCAGTTGCTCAAAGAAAATATATACTGACTTTCCCAATGATGCTGAGCCTCTTCTGGAGAAACCTGAAACAAGTACATGATATGTAATACGTTGTACAATCTGTTACTGAGCAGTTAGACAGTAAGATACAGGAACCTCTGCTATGAAATCATTACATCAGTTCTATAGAGGTGGCATTTTTTGTAATAATATCTATAAAGTACATTCATACGGTTTTATATATATATATATATATAAATAAATATAAAATAATGACTTTTGCCTTTAGTTAAACTTTATACCATGCAAGTTCAACGCAAACTGTAAAAAAAAAACTAATGAAGACAGCTGACAAACTGATTTACAGAAACAGGTAATGGTTAGCTATGATTAACCTCTGAAACCAACCTTGTAGTATTTATTCCGCAGACTATCCAAGGTTTCTGGATGGCTCTGTTTCCCTATGTTTGGTTTATAGAGGTTATAGGACTTCCCATGTCTATGCTCAGCCAGAACTGCCGAGTACATTTCACCACGAACCTGAAAAGGAAAATAATAAATGAGAAAAAAACAAAAAAACAACCCACAAAAAAAAAAAAAAGCTAGCAATGCTATATTGCACACCTTGTAGGACAAATAGAAACCTTCCTCTGGTTCGTGAAGCTGCGATTCTTTTTCCAGTGCTTTTTCCCAGTTCAAACCTCGGTCCACGCTGATCTGTAACGGAAAGAGTTTAGTGAGATACATAGGGATTTCCTAATGTCTAGAAATAAATATATATTACTCATGCTCAAGAAATAAGTCTGAGAAAGGTAAATGAAGTTATGGCAGACAAGTATAAATGATTTATCTAGAAAACTTACTTTGTAAAATACAACTTGTCCATCCTGTGGATGTCCAGGCGTCAGGAAAGTTTCTTTACTCTCTTGATATATTTCATCAACTCCAGGTGCTAAATCTGGAAAATTGAAAAGGACAACTAAGATTATTCCAACCGTTTACAACTCCACTATACAAACAGGTTCAAGAATAAGTACAATATACTTGCCTAGGAATCTCAGACAAAAAGTCCCTTTTAAAATATTTAGTTAAAGCTTTCCCTGGGGGCGTGGCTACGCACGGTATGCAATAGGACGTGCTGGAGCTAGCTCAGTTGTGAATCCTGCTCAAAGCACCGCCATCCTTACCTGTACTGACCCGGGGGAATGGTCTCATCCGCTGCCGCAGCTGCTTTGCTACACCTGGCTGGGTAGATTGCCACGCTGCCATGGCTAAACGAAAGACAGGACCCAAGATTCCACCAGACACCCCCGGCCATGATGGCGGCCTCCTGCCACAATTAGCAAAGGAGGTGGCTCAACGGCTGTTTGCCAAAAATCTCTCCCTAAAAGACCTGTCATTACACCGGCTGACTGATCCTGGAAAAGGGCTTTGGAAGGCTGATCTGGGATCCTTGGATGGTGTCCCCCGGCTCCTGGATGACACAGCTCACATCTCATGCGAATACTGGGCCTCAGGCCTCCAATAGGGAGACAGTGCTGACCCTGAGCCCACATTAATGGACATTTTTACTGCAGTGACCACCTGCAGCTATTCTAGAGCTGATCTAACAGGGGAGGTGAAGGGCAAGAAGGTTGAAATCTCCCTAATGAAATTGCGGGAGCGCACCTCTGCTCTGTAAGGACGCCTTGGTACGTTAGAGGATGAGTGGCAGCCTCTGCAGAGAGATGTCAGACATATACAATCAGTGGCCTCTGCTAATGCATCCCTCCTGGAGGACAGGGAAAATCGCTTATGCTGGAATAATGTGCGTGCGTGCGGCGGTGGGCATCCCTGAACGGGCAGATGGCAGCTTGTCTACTTTACAATACAAGAAATATGGGGGAGGACTTGCAGTGCTGCATCCCAAAATGTACTTTATAGCCTCCCAAATACAGCAATTGACGGGGTCAGGATGCAGGAGGGGATCCGTAGCTAAATTGGTGACTATGTGCAACTCCACACTCAAAGCTGCCTCCCATATGGAGATGGATCCACCGTATACCCCCCCCCCTCTTCCCTGAAAGGAGACCTCCTTAAGAAAGTATGAAGGGCATTCCAGGAAGCTCTATCTATCAAAGGCCCACTAGCGTTTACCCCTCTGTGGAATAATTAGATACCCAGAACTACATAAATCGCAGGGATTCTCTTCTTGGAGACAGAAGGGTATTTGGTTCTTTCCGCAGATCTACACAGGGACCATTCTAAAAAACTATGAACAATTGTGCATGGAATTTATGCTACCCTCGAAAGGTTTCTAACAAAATATTCAACCTTAGCTGTGTCAGCTTCTTCTCTGTTGATGGAAGTCCTTTGGGCAGATGCCCGGAGGGGGCTGATATCTAAAGTCTACTTAGAATTCATGTGCCCAATCAAGAAGCCATGAGTAAGCACTGATTGTAAGTGCGAAACGCGTCGGCCATACTGTATTTTGTTGGTTGCAGTGATTGTGTGTACAGTTGAAAAATAAAAGACAACTTATTTTAAGTGATTTCGGAGTGCGGCTGTCCAGTTTTCGTCCTTCAATTTGCCCAATCAGGAACATGCCTCCTTAAAATGTAGAACCCGGTGGGTGAATGACATTGAATGAATGAATGAATGCGAACTTGCGAACTTAATCGCCTCTGGGCGCTTGCATTGGCAATATAGATGGGGAACAATGGGACATGGCCTTAGAATCGATACCTGTAGTCTTTGTTTCGGCCTCCCATAAGCGCTCACAACTGTTCATTCTAATAAATCTCCAACAGGGCGATTTCATACACTTAATTTGGAGATGCCCGAAACTCCACCGATACTTGGCGGAGGTGTCCCACTAGATCTCCAAACTAGACCACGTACCTGTACCCTGACTCCCCTAGTGTGCCTACTAGGGGCAACTGATATAGAGATATACCCCCGAAGGGAATGTATTACATAGTCCCCAGTCTGTTACAGTGCGGAAAATAAGTATTTGAACACCCTGCTATTTTGCAAGTTCTCCCACTTGGAAATCATGGAGGGGTCTGAAATTGTCATCGTAGGTGCATGTCCACTGTGAGAGACATAATCCCAAAAAAAATTCCAGAAATCACAATTTATGATTTTTTAACTATTTATTTGTATGATACAGCTGCAAAGAAGTATTTGAACACCTGTCTATCAGCTAGAATTCTGACCCTCAAAGACCTGTTAGTCTGCCTTTAAAATGTCCACCTCCACTCCATTTATTATCCTAAATTAGATGCACCTGTTTGAGGTCATTAGCTGCATAAAGACACCTGTCCACCCCATACAATCAGTAAGAATCCAACTACTAACATGGCCAAGACCAAAGAGCTGTCCAAAGACACCAGAGACAAAATTGTACACCTCCACAAGGCTGGAAAGGGCTACGGGGAAATTGCCAAGCAGCTTGGTGAAAAAAGGTCCACTGTTGGAGCAATCATTAGAAAATGGAAGAAGCTAAACATGACTGTCAATCTCCCTCGGACTGGGGCTCCATGCAAAATCTCACCTCGTGGGGTCTCAATGATCCTAAGAAAGCTGAGAAATCAGCCCAGGACTACACGGGAGGAGCTGGTCAATGACCTGAAAAGAGCTGGGACCACCGTTTCCAAGGTTACTGTTGGTAATACACTAAGACGTCATGGTTTGAAATCATGCATGGCACGGAAGGTTCCCCTGCTTAAACCAGCACATGACAAGGCCCGTCTTAAGTTTGCCAATGACCATTTGGATGATCCAGAGGAGTCATGGGAGAAAGTCATGTGGTCAGATGAGACCAAAATAGAACTTTTTGGTCATAATTCCACTAACCGTGTTTGGAGGAAGAAGAATGATGAGTACCATCCCAAGAACACCATCCCTACTGTGAAGCATGGGGGTGGTAGCATCATGCTTTGGGGGTGTTTTTCTGCACATGGGACAGGGCGACTGCACTGTATTAAGGAGAGGATGACCGGGGCCATGTATTGCGAGATTTTGGGCAACAACCTCCTTCCCTCAGATAGAGCTTTGAAGATGGGTCGAGGCTGGGTCTTCCAACATGACAATGACCCGAAGCACACCGCCAGGATAACCAAGGAGTGGCTCTGTAAGAAGCATATCAAGGTTCTGGCGTGGCCTAGCCAGTCTCCAGACCTAAACCCAATAGGGAATCTTTGGAGGGAGCTCAAACTCCGTGTTTCTCAGCGACAGCCCAGAAATCTGACTGATCTAGAGAAGATCTGTGTGGAGGAGTGGGCCAAAATCCCTCCTCCAGTGTGTGCAAACCTGGTGAAAAACTACAAGAAACGTTTGACCTCTGTAATTGCAAACAAAGGCTACTGTACCAAATATTAACATTGATTTTCTCAGGTGTTCAAATACTTCTTTGCAGCTGTATCATACAAATAAATAGTTAAAAAAATCATACATTGTGATTTCTGGAATTTCTTTTTTTGATTATGTCTCTCACAGTGGACATGCACCTACGATGACAATTTCAGACCCCTCCATGATTTCCAAGTGGGAGAACTTGCAAAATAGCAGGGTGTTCAAATACTTATTTTCCGCACTGTATATCTGGCTAGAAAACTCATAGCTTGATACTGGATGGCATCTACAGTCCCCACAGGGAAACAATGGATCAATTATGTCAACTCCCTATTCCATAGGAAACAACTGGCTTACCGTCGCAGGAATTCTGTGCCAAAGTTTGACCTTATTTGACAACCTTGGCTGGATGACCCCAGCCTTGCCCCACCGCAGTTGGTGATGCACAGGCTACTGCGATAGTAACCCACCAAGAATATCAGGGAGGAAAGGGGGAGGTAGAGAGGAGAGAGGGACAGAGGGTACAGGTTATGTTATGTTCTATTGTAGAGCACTAGACTCTGCACAATCCATCGGCTGACGAAGTGTTTAATACTGAAGTTTTACATTCGGTCTTGAGTGCTAGTTGCTGGTTTATTTGAAGATCACAATATCTGTAATGTCTCCTGTTATTGCACACTCCTTATCTATGTTTGGGATAATCTGTCATATATGTTGCCTTTACCTATTTGACACAGTCAATGGATGTATTGAAAAAGCAACTTAACAATTAAAAAAAAAGTTTTGATTTATAAAAAAAAAAAAAAAAAAGAAGCTTGCCCTGACCCTTTGCATGAGAACATCAGTCTTACCTAGGATACCCATGTCATATTTGCCATCCTTCTTGTCCTTTTCAATGAGAAAGTCAAATGTGTCAGTAAAAAACTGAAACAGGCTGTTTTGTTTGTGAACTTCTAGGCCCAGCATCCGGTTTAAAAATTTTGTCACTGAACACTCTGCAAAAAACAAGCGCGGAAACAGATGAGAAATAAAGGTCAAAACAGGCCTGAACATTTGGCAAAGTAATCTTCACGACCTTCACATGAAGAATGAATCAGTTTAGCCTATCTAGAACATAAGGCTAGAAATATATGCAATATTCTTTCATAAGTATGTACTAAATGTATTATCAGTTTGCAACAATAATTTCTATCAATCAAATATACATCTTGGACCTGGCCGGAGGTAATAAAATTGTGCTACACCAATTTAAGTCACTGTTAGGAGGTAGTCAAAATGGTAGTTGCAAACCTATAGCAATTTTTTCTCCGCTGTTGAAACAAAATCATGCACTTCAACGAATCTCCATGGTTGCTCTTAAAAAAAACATATGACCAAAGCTTTTTTTTTTTGCTGTACTTCTCTTGTAAGAGAAAGTTGTATTTTTTCTTTTGTGATCCAGAGTCAGTTGACGAGCCAGAGTCGCCTCTCACAATTTACCATTCTTGACTTAAAGCAGGCCAAGAGTTGAGTGACTAGCAGCCATGCGATTGCTCAGTTCTCGGTCTTAGAGTGACAGCTGTAGCATCTCACAGATGGTAATAAGCATGGAGGAGGAGAGTATGCATGTCTATTTTTTTATAATTCTATACTTCTTTATTAACTTCTTTGACAACCTCAATTTACGAAACATTGTAATATCACAAATATT
The DNA here is from genome assembly GCA_029574335.1 of Rana kukunoris. NCBI lineage: Eukaryota > Metazoa > Chordata > Amphibia > Anura > Ranidae > Rana > Rana kukunoris. The sequence continues at coordinate 376,671,617 of CM056049.1, forward strand.
CTGCTCATATCTATGCATCAATTTCAAGAAACCCAGCGGTCAAAACGATTGGATATTGAGGTCATACCTTTATCAACGACGACATTGTACTTGGTTTCTCTGCAGCAAATTCCAACAGAAAGTAGACCCTGCTTCATATCTAGAGAAGAAAAACAGTGAGATAATAGTATACATACGAAACAGCTGACACATAACCATAACAGGTGTACTAGTGGAGCTTCTGGTTCACTTGGCACACACTGGACAGTGTTGTGGAATGTTAGGCTTTTTTTTGAGGGAGAATCTAGTAAAATAAAAATCGCAATAAAGAAAAAGTAAAGCGACAGCTGAGATAGAGATCACAGAGACAGGGAGGGTAAAAAAGGGGGAGGGGTATGCCTGTGTAGCAAGAATGATTTACAAGTGAATGTGAGGATAGACATCACCAATGGAGCAAGGGAGGAAGTGGAATCCTTATGGGTAGAGCATCAAAGGGAGGAAAGCAAGGGGAAGTAATACTGGGAGTATGCTATAGGCCCCCTAACCAGAGAGAGGAGGGGGAGGCGGACCTCCTTTCACAGTTTGGAATGGCGGCAAGAATGGGAAGTGTCATTATATTGGGGGATTTCAATTATCCAGACATAGACAGGGCGAAAGGTACCGTGCATTGGTCTAAGGCTCACCATTTTCATAAATGTCTTGCAGGACAATTTAATGGAGCAGATGCTAAATGCATGACAAGAAAAATGTGTTATGTCAAAACTATTGAGGCCAAATTCTTTTTGGGGAAATCCAAAATCATTATTTTACCCATGTTATATTGAACATGAGAAAAGCAATTTTTCTTCCTATATATTGTTTCTTAAGAGGTTAAATTGAGTTCATATGGGCGGACACAGATTTTTTCTTAAGAGACATGAAGGCCCCATGCACATTTCCCCCAATCGTAAATTAAAGGTCATGGGCTAATGTGCATTGCCAAAAGGTATGTTCATGTTAGGAAAAAGAAGAATGTGGATTAGGTTTTAAATAACAATGTGTATAAACATATATTGTTTTTCCTCTGTCCTTGACTGAGGGATAGAGAGAGACATATTAACAAATTGTGTTTGTAAATGATCTATATATTAATTACGACAAACATACAAATTAGCCATAATATCTTATTATAATATTAGTTAATTACATTGCTCAATTAATTATGCCTATAATTACTCCAATGTCACACATTTTGGTTTGTGCAATTATATATATATATATATATAAAATATTCATATAATATTAATCAGAAATATAGAAGTGTCTTTATTAAAATGGATATAACATATTTGTAAGGCTATGAAAAGTTTTAGGGTATAGAAACTATACTTGTGTAATAATCCTTGAATAACCAGGATGTTTCTTATACAATGACTTAACTTTCAAGGTATGTGAGAAGTTAGGTTAATGACCTTATCCAGATTTTATCATAACCATAAATCCTTGTTTTAGACACCAAGTCTACCAAATTTGGCATCTGTTTGACAGCTCTAGATATTTAATAGTTTCTGTTGACCCCAAGTAAAGGGTCATTCATAAATTGAAATTGATATATAAAATAACATTTAACAATCTCAATTTCTAATATGATACTGCCCCTACTGAAAACGATGTGTAAAAACACTATAATTTCCCAGGAAATTACATGTCACTTACACCATGGAAGGCATTTCCACACACATTTCTAGGGGGATATAGACTGGGGACACATAGCCGAGGGGGATCTGGAGACAGGGATCTTGAGAAAGACGAGCAGGAGAAAGAGTACGGAAGTATGTAGAAGTCCCCCAGCTGATGCTCCTCAACACAGATTTCTTAAATCTCTGGTAATGTACAAAATGTACATGTTTACCTTTTCGGTAATTGAAATTGTTTAAGCATATGCTTAACTAAACTAATTATTCTACTCCCTTTAACAAAATGGATACACATCTCAACAAAACTAACTTTAGAGTCGTATGCCGCGTACACACGGTCGTTTTTTGCGATGAAAAAAAAACGACGTTTCAAGTGATGAAACAAAACGACGTTTTTCAAACTTCATTTTCCAAAACGACGTTTTATACACACCATCGTTTTTCCAAAATGCTCTAGCAAAGCGTGGTGACGTACACCACGTTCGACAGCACTCTGTTCCATTGAAGCTCTGTCTCATAACTTGCCTCTGAGCATGCGCGGCTTTAAAAACGTTGTTTTTTTGCCCACACACCATCACTTTTTATGACACGAAAAACGACGTTTTGAAAAACGACACAAAAAATTCAAGCATGTTGGAATTTTTTTTTGGTCGTTTTTTTAAAGACAAAAAACTACGTTTTGCGCACACACGATCAATTTAAATGACGTTTTAAAAAACAACGTTTTTTTTCATCGCAAAAAACGACCGTGTGTACGCGGCATTAGAATTGGATAGTATGCATTGAACCATAGATTCATCCTAAATTTATCTTTATTTTAAAAAAGTCTTGGTTAAATTACCAAGTTTGTTTATATTTCATATACTGTAAAAGAGGTTTAAGCTTGAAGGTCTTTGGTTTTGAGAAGAAATCACATGTTAAATGCAACACCTAGTTTGTAACGAAGTTTGTCATGAAGTGTTTGTAACAAGAGCTTGTGGTAAAATTTATAATTGACAATTAAAAGGTATATTTCTTTTGTATTATCAAAAATTATTGTTGATAATATTTTACACAGAATTTTTAGTTAATATATATATTTTAGCACATCGCTGTATTTCACACACAAACTAGCATAGATAAACAAACTTGAATTTGTTTTATTTGTGGAAAGATGTAAAAATCTCAAACCATAGATTTTTACATAATTCCATGAATATAATACTGTTTTATTATTTCTGTATTAACACCTGACAGTTACTAGACCTACTGATTACTAACAATACAGACATGATCGTGGATGTGGAGATACGGGGGGCAATTTAGGAAACAGCGATCACAGGTCAATTTGTTTCAGCATAAATTACACAAATAGGAAACACAAGGATAAGGAAACCCAAGTAACCTGCCGCGCAGAGACAGGTAATTAAAAAACGAAACATTCAGGGCCGGTGTACCCACAGATCGTGGTGGGTAGTTGTATAGAACGTGCACGTAGGACGTATGGTATACAGGCGAGAAGATTGTGGTCAACAATCAATTAAAAACAAAACCTTTGCTCGTATAGGTCTGTAGAAGTGACAGATCCTGAGATGCGCACCCTGGCTAACTAGACACGGTATGCAAGAACCTGAAAGAAAGGTGTAACGAGACAAAGAAAACAAATGAACCTGCAACGGCTGTTCGTGTGGGTCATGACTGCATAGCACCGACAAGCTATGACAGAATATGCTACAACTGGCTGAGACATGCTATGACCGAAACACGCTGAGTGAACGCACTACAACAGAAACACAACCCCCTCTCCTACCCAAGTATGAAGACATATGCAGTGATAGTGGGACCACAGCATGTGAATGAACCTGACCCCCCCCCCCCCGGTGAATGACGTGAGAGAGCGCAAGTGACCTGCTGCGCAACGACAGATAGCCCTGCAGGTGAAATTAAATGAATCGTATAACATGATGTGACAGGCGAGAAGATTGTGGACAACCATCGTTGAACCCAAACCTCAGCCCGTATGGATCTATAGACATGACAGGCTCTGAGATGTGAGCCTAGCCAACTGAACCAGGAATGCAAATAACCTACGAAAAGTACGATGAGACATGGAAATTAACGAAAATGAACCGGCTACCGGTGTAAGCTAAAACCTGCAAGACACTGACAGTAAACACCATGCCAAAAAAGCTAAGACTGAGCCACAACCCCTTCTGAAGCAAAGACTGAATGCTGGAGCAGAATGGTGCGACAGAAACAGAGGGGCAGAAACGCCATGACAGAAACGCGGGGGCAGAAAACCCTGGGGCAGAAGTAGTACGACAGAAATGCTGGGGCAGAAATGCCAGGGCAGAAACGCTATGACAGAAACGCAGAGACAGGATCTGGCAAATTGCACGTCGCAAGGAAAACTGCCAGTGTGACCGGTGGAGACGAGGGTGGACCAACCCTCCCCCCCATGCTGCCAGCGTGACCCCTAAGTAGGTGGACAGCCCCTCCCCTGCTGCCAGCGTGACCCCTGGAGAAATGGTGGACAGCCACCCCCCATGCTGCCAGCGTGACCCCTGGAGATGTGGTGGACAGCCTCCCCCCATGCTGCCAGCGTGACCCCTGGAGATGTGGTGGACAGTCTCCCCCCATGCTGTCAGTGTGACCCCAGGAGGAGTGGATGATGCTCCCCCTCATGCTGCCAGCGTGTCTGGGATTAGTGGGTAGATGCCCCCCCCCCCCGATGGCAGCAAAGGCCATGGAGGAGTGGATGGATGCCCCCCCCCCCCCCCATGTTGCCAGCAACAGCCCGGGAGGAGTGGATGGATGATCTCAGAGGAGTGGGTGGAAAGGCAGGTGCCCCCCCACAATGCGGGATTGAGCCCTCGGATGGATGGGATCTGGGATCGGAGCCCCCCTCAGCGTGAGCCTGGGAGGAGGCGTGGGTGGACGAGCCGGTGCCCCCGAAAACCGGAGGCTATCGGAAACTGGAAGTGACGTACGTCGGCACCCAGAAAACCCCACCGACACAGGCGAGGAGGAGGGATAAATAGCCCCCAGACTCCTCCTACAAATACAGGCTAGCCTGCGGCCAGCCTTTACACTTAACATAAAAGTACACACACACAGGTTGGACTTGATCAGGTTGGACCTCACCAACTATGTATATATGTAGCTGGGCATATTTCAGCAAGCAATGCTCTAAGTGCAAGCAACCATAAATTCACTTCAGCTGGCCTGGCTACCGGAAACCAAAACCTACTGGTTGCAATGAATTACATGTACTCTGTATATCACTACGTTTCTGTTCTATTTTCCATTGCTTTCAGCCGAGTTCCAAAAAAATAAAATAATGCACAGCTTCCAGCTACAAAAATTGCACTATGTTGACTGGTCCAGGACTGAATGGATTCCCAGAAAATAAGCAAGACAGCAAAGATTCGACTAGGACTACTAGCAACACTAAAATGTTAATTTTAATTTGGTTCCGATTTGCATTAAAGGGGTGTTCCAGGCAACCCAGAGCAAAAAAATTAAAAATTAAAAGCCAGCAGCTACACATACTGCAGCTGCTGACTTGTAATAAATGGAGACTTACCTGTCCTGGTGTCCCTCGTTGTCGGCACCGCAACTGATGTTTCACATCAGCTGTCGGGTGCTGCCGTCACCATTGCGGGTAAGGGAAACCTGCATTGTAGCCTTTCGGCTTCACGCCTGGAACCCTACTGCACATGCACGAGGCCCCGCTCCTCTCTCCTATTAGCCTGGCGGTTAGGGGAGGAGGAGGAGAGAGCACCGTAGTGATGTCATGGCCATGGCCAGACTCCAGGAAGTGGGAAAGGATACCCGTCTTTGACAGGTATCTTGTACCCCCTCCCCCCCTGAAAGGTGCCAATTGTGGCACCGAAGGGGGGGAGGAATCCGATGAGTGGAAGTTCCACTTTAGGGTGGAACTCTACTTCAAATTAACTAATATGTGTTGGTGTTGTAAATGTGAACTAAAGTTGGCACACCTGTGTTATTATGGAAAAACAGATGCTTCACTGATGCTTTATCACCAATCCTTGTTTCCACAACAACCCAAAATTTTCAAATTCAAATTGTCATTGGGACAGAAAGTGAAATGAAATCTTCTGAACAGGTGCACAGACAGCAAAACAAACGTTACAGGGGTGTTATCTCTTTCCTATGCTATCCAAAAAGCTTAAAAATCGTTTTTTGGCTGGAGCTACAGTTTAAAAATGTACCGTTCCGACTTTCAAACAAATTCAACTTAACAAACCTACAGACCCCATCTTGTTTGGAACCCGGGGACCGCCTGTATTTTGTTTTGGATTTGGTAAAAAAGATATGTGTGATATATGCGAGATATGTGCGTGTAAATGCATTCAGACTATTACATTTCATGTTTGTGTGCATTGTATATTTGAAATCAAAGTTTAGAGTCTGCCCCACAGTATGGGTCAAAATGAAGATGGCACACATGATACAAATGTTATAGGTCAGCCTAGAATTAATCCAACTATCAGTATGCAATAGTTTTGTAGCAAAGCAATACTGAGAGCATGATCATAAATACAAAGGTGTGGAGACCTGTGTTCCTTAGGACTCCAAGAAAAGAGTTCTGTGAATGAACGAACTACAAGTACCGACAGCCTTTGCGTCTGCTGGCTTGTAGTTCTCAATCAACTATCAGGCTGCTGTTGAGCACTCTGGTAGTTCAATGATTCTTTCTGTCTTTGTGAAACTGCATGTCTGTACTTGTACAGGTAAAAAGCTTACAATGACAGTCTGTAGGGGTCCCTCATGGCATACCTTGCAACAAATAAAAAAAATGTGCATTTATTATGTTTTTTTTTTTTTTTAACCACTTCAGCCCTGGAGAATCTGGTTGCCCAATTGAACACGGCACGTAACGTGTACGAAGGGGAGGATCTGCGTGTGACGTCACCTGCGTTTGCCGCTGTACACACATGTCAGTGACTTCTGACTGTGAGCCCGCACTCGGCTGAGAGTGCTGATGCATGTTAGTGTACTGACCCTTTTGTCTTTTAAATAAATGCTTTTTTGCTACTAAGAGCATAAGATCTCTTTTCCTTTTATTCCATATGTCCATCATTGCTGTTATCTATGGGCCATTCATTGGTATCAGGAGTTGCCAAGCGACCTTCTGATCGATATTATTAGGACCCGAGATTGATTACTATGCTATGTGAGCTTTGAAGGTCGAATTTATGAGGTGAGAGGCCATCTTTACTTTTTGGTGGAGGATCTCTATCTGGTCACCCGTTCTGAACCTGCACCACTTAATTGGAAATTTACATGGATTCCTCTTTTTCACCTTCACATATGGACTTCTCTTCTTTGTATCTTATGTTTTAATTTAAAAAAAATTTGCGCTGCACTGTTTCACTGTATACGTTGCCTTTGGGAAGTTTATTTGAATTTATCCTGAGTGCTGGCTAGCAATTTTTCTTTTATTTGTATTAATTTTTTTTCAATCGCTGAATACTTCCTTTTGTTTATTGCCCAATGACCAGTCCATTTTTTGCGATTCGTCACTGCGCCGCTTTAACGGACAATTGCGTGTTTGTGCGACGTTGCACCCAAACAAAAATAGACGTCCTTTTTTTCCCCACAAATAGAGCTTTCTTTTAGTGGCATTTGATCACCTCTGCGGTTTTTACTTTTTTTGCGCTATAAACCTAAATAGAGTGACAATTTTGAAAAAAAGGCTATATTTTTTGCTATAATAAATATCCCCAAAAAATTATATAAAAAACTAAATTTCTTTCTTAGTTTAGGCTGATATGTATTGTTCTACATATGTTTGTTAAAAAAATAAATAAAAAAAACGTAATAAGCGTATATTGATTGGCTTGCGCAAAAGTTAGAGTCTACAAAATAGGGGATAGATTTATGTTTTATTTTTTACTAGTAATGGCGGCGATCTGTGATCTTTATCGTGACTGCGACATTATGGCGGACACATCAGCTATTTTGGGACCATTGTCATTTATACAGCAATCAGTGCTATAAAAATGCACTGAATACTGTGTAAATGACAATGACAGGGAAAGGGTTAACCACTAGGGGGCGAGGAAAGGCTTAAGTGTGTTCTAAGGAGGGATTCTAACTGATCACTGTCCTGTCACTAGGCAGAACAGGGAAATGGCTTGTTTACATCTCCCCGTTCTGCAACTCCGTGACACGATCGCGGGACACCGGCGGACATATATTACGTCTGCCGATGTAGATATACGGGCGGCGGTAGTGTCCCTTAATGGATGAGAACGAAACATGCTTAAAATTTTTCCGGGGGAGGTATCTGAGCCATGGAGGAGTGAGCGTGCACGCTAAGGGGATTTAGCGGAGCTTGTGGTGTGTGTGCCTAGGAGAGCGGCAGATTTCATCCCGCTACCCATACGCCCCTACCCCCCCCCGGCCGAAGGAGTGTGGTGTGCGGCGTGTTGCCGCCGATGTCGCGGCGAGGACGGAGTGCAGCGAAAAAGTACAGAGGAGCGAATATCCAGCCCTGCCAGCCCGCCCATTCATATATCACAAGATACATGACAAAGACACGGGGAGAGCTTCAGCCTGCACAGACGGACCCAGGAGAGCGGAGGGATCGGGGAGAGATAAGGAGACATTCCCTCATAGAGCACAGCCTACCAGCCCCCGCAATAACCGGATCCACAAACGGCATAGACTGTTCAGGGAAAGAGGGAGCAGAGAAAACACAGCAGCCGGATGGGATCGTGAAGGATTGCGCTAAGGAGAGACAGCAGGTGAGCACAGGGGTGAAGGTGAACGGGGATCGAGATGGAAATGTGGAGGCGGACTTAAAGTTGAATAGCAGGATTAAATCATTGTCAGATGTGCCTTTAACTGACTTTCCATCACCGATAGCACTGCATAAAACCTGTACACATCCCTTTTCACTAGATAAGACTGTCCCCCACCAGACCACCCTATCCTGGGGTGAAATGATTAATGCTCACACTGCCCATACCAATCAGATTGACCAGACTGATCAACCTGAATCAAATCAAATCATGAACCCACAAGACATGTTACCGGCGCTGGGGGAGCAAGGGTTATATAAACAAACCACTCAAATGAACAGCACAGAGGTTCAACTACAAGGAATCCCCCCAGATATGACGCAGCTCATGCGGCTGATTCAAGCTCTCCCAACTAAAGAAGACATACAAACAATCTTACTAAATGTCACAGGAGTAATTAGGGCTGAGATTGAAGAAGTACGCTCTAAAGTGGGGGAAATTGATCAGAAAGTGGAGGGCCTGGAAAAACTACAAAACACCACAGTAACCAGGCTTTCTATGTTAGAAGACAAACTAATATCCCAACAGCAACACATAATTAGATTGCAACTACAAGCTGAGGAGGCCGAAAATAGAAGCAGGAGAAATAATCTTCGCATTAAAGGTGTCCCTGAGGGCCTTGAGGGTCAGGAGTAAAGAAAAGTGACCACCACTATCTTTAACAACATCCTGAAAAGAGACCCGGATACACCGCTTGAGTTGGATCGAGTACATAAAGTCCCCACAACACCTCGGCAAGACTTAAACAACCAAGACCACCCCCGAGATGTGCTGTGTAGGGTCCATCACTACAGAATGAAGGAGGAAATACTGAGGGCAGCATGGGGTGAGGGCTCAAGAGGTGCCTGGGAGGGCGCAGACATACAGATTTTCCCTGATCTGTGTTGGCAAACGAAACTTAGACGGCGCATGTTAAAACCCTTACTGGATCATATTCGCAATAATGGAGCTACGTACCGATGGGGGTTTCCTCTAGCCTTAAATGTGAAAAGAGAGGGAAGGTCTTTCTACCTGAGGGATCCCTCACAACTCCCAGCATTTTTCGAGTTCTTGGGCTCAGAGTCAATAACAACCCCTAATTGGTTGGACATATCCATAGTGGAAAGACCCTGAAAGCCTTCTTTTCCAGAAAGCTTATAAACACAGAGAGGGCCACCATAGCAATGGTGATACAACCATAAGAAGCAGGGGCGCCATCCAGAGTGACCCGCCTGATTTTTTTTTTTTCTTCCTTTTTTTTTGGTGAATGTATTGGTGGAATCTCCCTCCTTTTTTTGTTTCCCTGAGTAACGATGGACACTGTCATTAAGTGAAAGACAGGACTATGTTTTGGATAGGTTCTATGGTTTGCTATGTGTTATTGTGACGTAGATAGAGGCGGGCAGTGCGCCTTAGAGAAAATTGTTATCCATGCAGGGCTATGAAGCCCCTTTTGACTTATTTTTTTTTCCAATCTCCTTTATAGGTATCTCCCGAGGGTGGAGGGAGGGGGGTAAGGATAGATGAGGGGGGGGGGGGGGGATATATATATATATATATATATATATATATATATATATATATATTTTTTTTTTTTTTTTATTTCACAGCACACGCACCATTCAATCAAACACACTAAGCCAGACACAGTAGTAACCATCACTCACTTATATATGCACATACATGCACATACGTACACGCATTCAATAACTCTCTTTGAGCTTATAGAACATTTACTCTTTTAGAAGGGACACTTAGGACACATGTTACACAACAACCTTTCTAAACCAAAGGGTTTTTTTTCCTTTGGATTCTTTTTTATTTTTTTATTGTTATTCCTTTTTCTTCTACCGTTGATTTGTGTGGGGGGAGTCAGACAAGGGTGGTTAAGGGTGGAGGGGTGGGACACGGGGGGGTACTGGGGTAAGATTGAAGTGAGTTAGGGGGGAGGGTTGGGGGGGGAGGGTTGGGGGGGGGGGGGAAGAGGGAGGGAAGGAGGGAGTCTGGGGGTGAGGGAGAACCTGGAGGGAGGTGGGTCGACACTAGGGGCCATGATATGAGAGGAGAGCGAAGGGGAGTATATGACAGCTTAGGCTGGGAAGCAGGAACCGCTTTCATGACTATTATTGTCATAATTTATTTCAAAGTGTCTTAGACTATTACGGAAGACCGCATATTTTGCAAAAATAGAGGCGTCCCCGAGTCTATAAGACCTACCTGGTTTATAGGAGTATTTGGAAACCCCAGGTGAGGCTTAGGGGAGGGAGTACCCTCTTGTTAATTATTATTTTTTTTGTGGTGGACTCTGTTTTAATTGATAAACATGAAATGTGTAATGTTATAAACGTGTGAAGGGGGTTTATGAAGGGTTAAAGGAGTAATGTCGAAGGTTGTATGTTTTGTCAAAGATAATATAGGTTGACATAGAAGACGGGTGGAATGAGTTGTATTTAGGAGGGAGTGGACTTTGCTCATCTGACAAATATGATATGTAATGTTACAAGGGTGTGAAGGGGACATATGAAGGGTTATAGGAGCAATATGGAATGTTGCATGTCTTGTCAAAATAACATAGGTAGACATAGAACACGAGCAAAATGGGTTGTACTTAGGAAGGGCACGCAGAGGTGGAGGGGAACCTTGTCTCTCCGGGATGCTCCGTTCTCCTGGGGGGGGGGGGGGGGTGGGCGGATGGGGGGGGGGGTAGCAGATTAGAAGGGGCATACACACCCAAGCAGAAGCATCTCTATACCTTACCCCCAAAGGCGTCTCTCCTCCTATTGGAGGGAAGTCGGAGACGCGCGTGGGGTTTTTGATTTTTTTTTTCTTTCTTCCGGGGGGCAGTGTCTCCGGTAACTCCACTACCGTGAGGCGGATATAGATCCGAAGGTTCTACGGTAGCGGTTTTATTTAATACTCGGGTACTTGGACAGAGGACCTGAATCCGAGGTACGGGGTTTATATAATTTATTTTCATTTTTTTTCTCCTCCCTCGGCTCCCCGTGGGGTCTTTCCCTCTCTCTCCTCTCTTTAAACCATACAAAGCCAAAAGACTAAAATGGATAGAATTAACTTTACCACCTATATTATCAAAGGGCTAAATATCCCAGAAAAAAGAGCCAAACTAAAAATGGAGTTAGGGAAACTAAAAGCACAAATAGTGTTTCTTCAAGAAACGCATTTTAGAAAAGATAAGGTACCTAAGATGAAGTGTCAAAGATTTCCAGCAGTATATGTGGGAGCTTCCCAATCGTCAAAAGCAAATGGGGTCGCTATACTGCTGGCTAAGAACATAAAGTGGAAAGAATCAAGAGTAACTATGGACGAAGAGGGACGATTTCTTATGGTCAAGGGGACTATTAATGATAAAAAGGTAACCCTAGTAAATATCAATCTCCCCAATGACGACCCGGTCTCCAGGTTGGAAAAATTTGCAGAAACGATAATGCAGCATAGGGAGGGGACGTTAATTGTGGGAGGAGATATGAATATGGTCCTAGACCCAACAATGGACTCCTCTAGGGGGGCCTATAATATATCTAACCGTAAACTAATAAAGGCAAGGGGAATTCTACAAGGTTTACAGATAGTAGATAGCTGGAGGACTTTGCATCCACACGAGAGAGACTATAGCTTTTATTCATCAAAACACAAAACATATACAAGAATCGACTATCTATTCCTTGACCAAAACGTATTGTTAAATTTAAGACAGACTTCAATTGGTTCCTTCACACTCTCAGATCATGCACCAGTAAATTGTACTATTGACTGGGGGACACCAGGCCCTAGGGAGTGGATCTGGAGGATGAACGAATCATTAATCAAGGATCCAAACTACGAGAGCAAGATAGATCAGGAAATAGAGAGGTTCTTTCAAATGAATAAAAACGATGGGACTTCACCATTATGTAAATGGGAAACGCATAAGTGTTATGTAAGAGGACTGCTTATCTCTCTTGGGGCGCATCGAAAGAGGGCCATCAGTGCAAAACTGCAATCACCTGCTTGGGGAGATCCGAATAGTAGAAAATGAACATAAAATATCGCAATCAGTAGATGTCGAAGAGAGACTAACATCCCTCCGAGACAAACTAAATGTACTACTCACGGAACAGGCAAAGGCCAAATTGAGTAGATGTAGGAGAACATTTTATGAATTTGGGAACAAACCAAGCAGGATGCTGGCGAATGCACTGAGAGAGACAACGGCTAAAAAACATATTGAAAAAATAAAAACGCAAGGAGATAAAGGGATTTTTAAATACAGCTTACCTGTAAAATCCTTTTCTTGGAGTACATCACGGGACACAGAGCGGCATATTCATTACTATATGGGTTATATGAAGTACCTTCAGGTGTGGACACTGGCAATCTCAAACAGGAAGTCCCCTCCCTATATAACCCCCTCCCCTAGAGGGAGTCCCTCAGTTTTGTAGCAAGCAGTATGCCTCCCAAAAATGTTCCCCAAAAGAGGGGCGGGAGCTCTGTGTCCCGTGATGTACTCCAAGAAAAGGATTTTACAGGTAAGCTGTATTTAAAAATCCCTTTTTCTTTCTCGTACATCACGGGACACAGAGCGGCATATTCATTACTATATGGGATGTCCAAAAGCAATGCTTTAATGAGGGGAGGGAGACATCTTCTCAAAAGAGATTTAATTTAGAGGTATACTCAAATAATAATAATAAATCCAACTTAGTCAAGAATTTTTTTTTTTTTTTTTTTTCTTTTACAACCAAGGGTGCCCCCGATCCCGAGGATCTTAAACCGCAGCCTGTAGTACTGCCTGCCCAAAGGCTGAATCCGCATTCCTTCTCACGTCTAGTTGATAAAACCTTGTAAACATGTGGACTGATGACCACGTCGCCGCCTTGCATATCTGAGCCATAGAGATCTCATGGTGTGCTGCCCAGGAGGCGCCCATGACCCTGGTAGAATGGGCTTTTACTGACAAAGGAGGAGGCAACCTCTTCAAACCGTAGGCCTGAATGATTAATTGTCTAATCCATCTCGAGATGGTGGATTTTGCAGCTGCCTGCCCCTTCTTGGGGCCATCTGGTAAAACGAACAACACATCTGTCTTCCGGATCTTTTCTGTAGCTTTAAGATAGGCCTTCATGGCCCGGACAATATCCAAGGTATGCAGCAACCCCTCCTTTCTAGATGTGGGTTTCGGAAAGAAGGATGGAAGTACCAAATCCTGGTTCAAGTGAAAATTGGATATGACCTTTGGTAGAAAGGAAGGGTGGGGCCGGAGAACTGCCCTGTCCTTATGTAGAATGAGATATGGTTCCTTACACGATAAGGCTGCCAACTCTGACACTCTCCTGGCCGAAACTATGGCGACCAAGAATACCAACTTTCTTGTCAGTAAAACTAAAGGAATCTCAGCCAACGGCTCAAAGGGTTGTTTCTGTAGAGTGGACAGGACAAGATTTAAGTCCCATGGACAAATTGGTGACTTGACAGGAGGATTAATACGCAAGACCCCCTGTATGAAGGTTTTTACCAGCGAGTGGGTGGCCAGCGGCCTCTGAAACCACACTGACAGAGCTGAAATCTGTCCCTTGATTGTGCTTAATGCCAGGCCTTTATCCACTCCTAGCTGGAGAAAACTTAACACCCTATCAATGGTATATTTGCGGGAATTCCATCTTTTGGATTCACACCAGCCTACGTAGGTCCTCCACACCCTGTAATAAATCACCCTGGAGGCCGGCTTTCTAGCCCTAATCAGGGTAGGAATTACCTGCCTAGACAGACCTCTACCCCTGAGAATCAGGGATTCAGCCTCCAGGCCGTCAAATTTAGACGCTGTAATGTAGGGTGGAGGATCGGGCCTTGTGAGAGTAGGTCTGGTCGTAGAGGAAGAGTCCAAGGGTCTCCCACTGCCATCTTCAGGACTAGTGAGTACCATGTCCTCCGGGGCCAAGCTGGAGCTACTAGAATGACTGGCTTGTGCTCCACTCTGATCCTGCGCAACAGGCGAGGAAGTAACTGTAGCGGAGGGAATGCATATAGAAGTTTGAATTGATGCCAAGGGCAAACCAACGCATCGGTTCCGCAGGCCATAGGGTCCCTCGCTCGAGACACGAACCTGTCTAGTTTCTTGTTGAACCTGGATGCCATTATATCTATGTCTGGCATTCCCCACTTCTGGCAGATTGTCTGAAAGACCTGGGGATGCAGAGACCACTCCCCCGGCGACAGAATCTGGCGACTTAAGAAGTCCGCCTGCAGGTTGTCCACTCTGGGAATGAATATCGCCGAAATGCAGGGTACATAAACCCCTGCCCACTGAAAAATCAAGCTCACCTCCCTCTGAGCGGCCTGACTCCTGGTTCCCCCTTGGTGGTTTATGTATGCCACCGCTGTGGCATTGTCTGACTGGATTCTCACCGGGGACCCCTGTAATCTGGAAGTCCATGCCAGGAGGGCTAGGCGAGCAGCTCTGAACTCCAAGACATTGATGGGTAGCTGCCTCTCTGCTTCCGCCCAAGTTCCCTGGCGAGAGAACCCCTCCAAGACCGCCCCCCAGCCTGCCAGGCTGGCGTCTGTGGTAACTACCTTCCAGACAATGGGACTGAAGGACCTTCCCTTTAGAAGATTCTGAGGGTTTAACCACCAGGCCAGGCTTTGTCGGACCTTTGATGATAGCGTCAAAGGGGACTCCAAGGCATGTGCTCTCTTGCCCCAGGCTGCTAGAATGGCTGCCTGTAGGACGCGAGTGTGGATCTGAGCGTATGGTACTGCCTCGAACGTGGCCACTAGCTTGCCTAGTAATCGCATACACAGGCGAATAGTTGTTTTTTTCTTGCTTAGAACCAACTGAACCAACCCCTTGATAGCTTCGACCTTTACAAGGGGCAGGAACACCCTTTGCTGTTCTGTGTCTAACCTCATGCCGAGGTATTCCAACTGCTTTGTAGGATGGAACGCTGATTTTTCCCGGTTTAGGACCCAGCCGAACCTCTCGAGGTACTGAACCGTGAGGTTTACTGCCTGTTGCAGACACGGCCGTGAGTGATCTATGATTAAAAGGTCGTCCAAGTATGCTAGGACTGTGACCCCTTGGATCCTTAGATTGGCCAGAACTGGGGCTAGGATCTTCGTGAATACCCGGGGGGCCGTGGCCAGCCCGAAGGGGAGCGCCCTGAATTGGAAGTGTCGCTGCCCCACTGCGAAGCGTAAAAATCTTTGATGCGGCTGAAAGATTGGTACATGAAGGTAAGCATCCTTTATGTCTATGGAAGCCAGAAAGTCGTCCCTCTGGAGCGTGGCGACTGCTGACCGGACGGATTCCATCCGGAAGGAACGAACCCTTAGGTAAACGTTTAAACTCTTTAGGTCCAAGATTGGCCTGACATCGCCGTTGGGCTTTGGTATGACAAAGAGATTGGAATAGAAACCTCGCCCCTGCTCTTGGGCTGGTACCTCTATTATCACGCCCTGGCAAAGTAGGTGATCCAAAGCTGCCAGCATCGAGGCCTTCTTTGATGGATCCTTTGGTAGCCTTGACTCTTGAAAATGAGGCGGAGGAAACTTTAGAAACTCCAGTCTGTAGCCTGTGGTTACAGACGCCCGGACCCATTTGTCGGGGATCTTGGCTTCCCAAACTTCTGAGAAGAAACAAAGCCTTCCCCCCACCCGCGAGAGTGGGGGCACCCCTTCATAAGGCAGACTTAGGGGCTGGCTTTGTCGGCTTGCGATACCATGGTCTCTTACCCCCAGGGGCCTGTCCCTGCGATCTGTTAAAGTTTGATCGCGCAGGCGGCCGTCGATACTGCCTGGAATTTGAGGGCCCTGAGACAGGAGAGAGCTGCCTTTTAAATGTAGGACCCCGGAATGTCTTTTTGACTGGTAAAATGGTACTTTTGCCACTTGAAATAGTCTGAATGTATTTATCCAGATCCTCTCCGAAGAGTCGTCCTCCATGGAAGGGAAACCCTGCCAGAAGCTTTTTGCATGGGGGCTCCGCCGCCCAGTTCTTCAACCATAAGAGCCTTCTCATATATATATATCAATAGTGATAAACGAGAGGCCTGCTGGATGGAATCCTTTATAGCATCTACCGCAAAACACAGAGCTCTGGGAATGTCAGAAAACTCTTCTGCCTGTTGGGTAGGCATGTCTTTTAGCATTTGTTTTGTCTGGTCCTTTAACGCCTGACAAACTCCAATTGCAGCCACAGCTGGCTGTACCACTGCTCCTGCCGTAGCAAAGGATGCCTTTAAAAGTGTCTCTAACCGTTTATCAACCGGATCTTTAAACATTTGTATGTTTTCCACCGGGCAAGTTAGTGATTTATTCACACATGAGATGGCTGCATCCACCACTGGGAGCTTCCACCTCTTCGAGAATTTTTCCTCCATAGGGTAAAGGACCGAAAATCTCTTCGGCGGCAGAAAAATCCTGTCCGGTCGTACCCAATCCTGAAAGATCAATTCCTCCAAGAGAGGATGGACCGGAAAAACCGCGTTGCTCAAAGGAGCTTTCAAAGAGCCCAGAGAGGATACCGCAGGAACCTGAGGCTCTGGCAATGGTAAATTAAATGCTGAGCGGACCATGTCCGTCAAAGACTGCACCCACAGTCTCTCTGTCTGGGAGTCTGAAAATGGTTCCTCAGAGGTAGATCCCTCAATCCCTGAACCCTCTTGGTTCTGGTCTAGTTGATCCTCCTGCGATTCCAATTCCTCCTGAGAGAGAATTTCAGCATCTGAGGATATACCTTTTGGCGATGGGGATCTAGCCCGTTTCTTGCCAGGAATAGATCTAGCGATCATCGCTGCTAATCTTTCTTCTAGCCCCCCTAGGGATACGGCTAGCATCTCCTCTGTGATAAACACAGGGCTGGGCTGATCTGGGCCAGCCTCAGCACCAGACCCCCCCAATGGCTCATCCAAGGCGACACTCATGGGAATAAGCTGCGGGGAAAGTATCGGCATATCATCAGAATCAGAGGGGGAACCCCTTTGTTTTTTGGTCTTTTTTGTACCCTTTGACTCCGAACTTTTGGAAGCCATAATACAAAATCGAGGGACTCCGCCCTACAACAACAGACTGTAGTGGCCAGGAGTACAAAACTAGGGTTTAGGGGACAATAGCTCACTAATGCCCAAAAACCGATGGGGCCCCGTATGTTCTTTTTTTTTTTTTTTTTTTTTTTTTTATAATATATAACTTTTTTTTTTTTTTAAAACATACAGCGTCCCCAAATTTAGTTTGCCAGCCTCCAACCTGTTGCAAAAGGGGATTTTTTGGCTTAACAGAAAAGCATTGGAACAAAGTCCAGCATGTACTACCCCTCTTCCGCCACCGGGAGTCACTGTTCTGCCGCTCTGCGTCCTCTCCCTTCCAGATCAGCCTCAGACTGAGCACTGACTATAGCCTGCTGATTATAACAGCACACAAGGCGCGCCCCTGATGACGCTGCAGGCACGCCCCCCCCCCTCCCCTCCGAACGGCGCGAAAAACATCTATAAGACGTGCGCGCGCGCGTATGCCGGAGAAGGAAGCACATGGAGGAGCCGCGCTGCTGGAGACCCAGGACTGCAGCTTCAGGCGGCAGAATCAAACCCCCGGCCAGGTAGGACTCTCCAAAAGGCCCCATAGGGGTCCTTACTAGCCCTGGGAAGAAAGCAGCAGGTAGCTAGCAAACACAATCGTTTCTTAGACAGGGGGACCCAGTGATGGGGGAATGAGATCATCCTGTCTTCTCAGACATAGTGAGCAAGGATGCCAATGCAGAGCATACTTAGGCTACCCCCCTTTTAGGTCACCCTGGAGAGCCTGCTGTCGAACCAGGTCCCGCAGGCTCCCCTCTTACC
Source organism: Rana kukunoris (assembly GCA_029574335.1). Lineage (NCBI taxonomy): Eukaryota > Metazoa > Chordata > Amphibia > Anura > Ranidae > Rana > Rana kukunoris. The sequence goes on from CM056049.1 coordinate 376,689,893, forward strand.
TGCTCCATGCTGCAGGACGTTTGTCTAGCAAAACGGTCCAATCTTCTCCCATCTCCGTGGGTAGCGTAGTAGACCTTCAGGCCCTGGGGTCCTGGAAGGTACCCACTGTCCTGGACCTATATAGCACCCTGGCAAACAGGAACTTATGGTCTTTACGAACTCCAAGTCCTGGGCCCAGGGTCCAGCCCTCCAAAGAGGAGCATTATAGGCAAAACCCCACGGTTTGGGGCCCGGGTACTGTCCACTTTGGCACTGAGGCTCCTTGGACAGATCCGGTTAGCCCGCCCTTAATCCCAAGGATGTGGAGCAAAGCTATTCCGTGACCAACACCTAAGACACTGGCGAAAAAACTGAGGGACTCCCTCTAGGGGAGGGGGTTATATAGGGAGGGAACTTCCTGTTTGAGATTGCCAGTGTCCACACCTGAAGGTACTCCATATAACCCATATAGTAATGAATATGCCGCTCTGTGTCCCGTGATGTACGAGAAAGAAAAGTTGGTTAATTCATCACACTTAATAGCGGAAGCATTTAAAGCATATTATAGTGACCTATATCATCTAGAGAGTCAATCTACACCAACAAGAGGTAAGAATAGTGAAGAGAGAATAAAAAAATATCTCAGACTCAGGGATGCCCACAATTCCAGAAGAAGTTACAGTTAGCATGGAGGGGCTGAGCACCGCAGTGGAACTTTTAGAAGCAATAAAGGAAATGAAATCAGGTAAATCCCCCGGACCAGATGGTTATACTCTATTATATTACAAAACTTTCTATCAAAAACTGGCGCCTCAATTTCTAGAGGCCTTTAACTCATTAAAAGACGGCCACTCGATGCGCAGAGAAACATTAGAAGCACATATAACGATCATCCCAAAGGAAGGTAAAGACCCCACCCTATGTCCTAGCTATCGACCGATTTCCCTACTTAACGTAGACTTAAAGATTTTTGCCAAAATAATCGCCAATAGACTTCTGCCCTTTATAACATCGCTAATACACCCAGATCAGGTGGGCTTTACCCCGGGGCGTGAAGGGAGAGAGAACACACAGAGACTCTTGAGCACTATCTATATGTCACAACTCCATCAAAAGCCAATGGTACTGATTTCAACTGATGCTGAAAAAGCGTTTGATAGAGTGGATTGGGGATTTTTGAGAACTACATTACAACACATTGGACTAAGGGAAGGGATGCAGAACTGGATAACTAGCTTATACTCATGCCCTACGGCGAGGGTAAATGTAAACGAGGCAATCTCGGATCCCTTCCCAATTCGGAATGGAACGAGACAAGGATGTCCCCTTTCCCCTATAATTTTCATTCTTACTCTGGAGCCGTTTTTGAGAACTATACGAGCTAATAGAGATATAAGAGGGTTTTGGTCTAAAGGAGTGGAATACAAAGTTTCTGCATTCGCAGACGACCTCCTGTTCTCAATAACGGCCCCAGAGTTGTCTTTACCAGCCCTTCTGAAGGAGATAGGGGACTATGGAATTGTATCTAATTTCAAAGTGAACTATAATAAATCAGAGGCGATGGGAATAGAAGTAAATAGACAGATACAACACCAACTAGCTGCAAATTTCCTGTTCAAATGGACAGACTCCCATATATCATATTTGGGAACAAAAATACCAAGAAAATTAAATAGAATCTTTGACTTAAATTTTGCCCCCCTGATTAGGCAGTTCAAAATTGACCTCCAACGATGGGATAAGGAAACCTTCACATGGTTTGGGAGAATCAATATTATAAAAATGAATCTCATGCCAAGACTGCTTTATTTATTCCAGACCCTACCTGTAAGGATTCCTCTGGGGTTTTTGAAGGACCTAAGAGCTAGATTTACCAGGTTCGTGTGGGCAGGAAAACCGGCGAGAACTCGACGTGAGATTCTGTCCTTGCCAAAGGACAAGGGAGGAGTGGGTCTTCCTGATCCATTGGGGTACTATGACGCAGCTCACTTAGCAAGAGTGGTTGAATGGTGCGAACACCAGAAGACCAAACTCTGGATCACTATGGAACAAAATACCACGAAGATTCCGTTGGAGGGTTTGGTGTGGATCCGAGAGATAGATATCCCTCAAGAGGTGAAACATCACCCCACAATAGGTGCTACACTACGAGTCACAAAAAGGAAGTTTAATAAGACGAAGTTGTCACAATATCCAAGTCCACTCATTCCAGTGCTGGGAAACCCGAGGTTTCAATTAGGTCTTACAGACGTATGTTTCAACAATTTAAGACGCGCAGGAAAGAGCAGGTTAATACATTTTGAAAAGGGGGGGGGGGTTAAGGACACGGAGGTTCAGGGGGGAAGAGGGGAATACATAATAATGTCATAGATGGTAAAAAGGCGACCAGGAAAACGGACAGTTTATCAAAAATAACAAGGTCGAGATTACCGTAAAAAAACGATATACTGTGTAGCCCTTTATGTAATCCCACGGGAATGTAGATTGTCAGATTAGAGATATAAGTTTGGTTGATATAATTGTAAGAAATTGGTATAGTGTATAACTGCATGTGCAAACTCTTTTTGATTTATGAATTGGCCGAATGTTGTTGGCTATCTGCTTGAAAAACAAAAAGAAAGAATTAAAAAAAAAAAAAAAGTGACTATGTGCAAAAAAATAAATATTAAAATTAATATTAGATATAAGTGATAAATATTGGAACAAATAAAGATAAATAGATATGTAGTCCATAGGTGTCAATAGTCCACAAAGTGCAAAACGTGCAGTGCACTAAGATGCTTAGACGTAGCTGTGTAGCTCACAGTAAAGTGCAAGTGCTCCACCGTGCAGTCAGCCTCACAGGCCTCTCACATTGGTAGCATACAAACAATCCCATGATAATGGGTGTAACCCGTGCCACTCCAGAAACAACAGCCTTACAAGCCTCTCACCTCACTGTAATAAAATAAGTGCAATCCAACATATCCTCTGTGTATAACAGGACCTGAGGAGAATTGACACGTTCCTGTTATTATCAGCAATCGGTGGATGTACACAGAGGCTATGTTGGATTGCACTTATTTTATTATAGTGAGGTGAGAGGCTTGTGAGGCTGTTGTTTCTGGAGTGGCACGGGTTACACCCATTATCAGGGATTGTTTGTATGCTACCAAGGTGAGAGGCCTGTGAGGCTGACTGCACGGAGGAGCACTTGCACTTTACTGTGAGCTACACAGCTACGTCTAAGCATCCTAGTGCACTGCACGTTTTGCACTTTGTGGACTATTGACACATATGGACTCTATTTATTTATCTTTATTTGTTCCAATATTTATCACTTATATCTAATATTAATTTTAATATTGATTTATGGTTTTTTTTACGCAAATTCACTTCTTCATTCTATGCTACACTTGTGTATTGTTAAACACTATTAGTTTTTGCGGCATTTTAGTATTTTACTGTATTTATAAATTCACACATTGATATTTATAGCGCAAAGGATTTTTGATTTTATATGCTTAAAAAGTACATTCCAAATCATATGCTTTTGGAATTGGATGCGTCTAAAAGGCTTCTCAAGGCGCAACATCAAAACAGCAATGGTTTTGTTCTTTTTAATAGGCTAATTTTAAATGTACTGTGGCCCTAAATGGTCTAATCTGATTAGGTAATTTAAAGTGGATGTAAACCTAATTTATGAAATTTGAGCTGGGCACATATATCTGCAGTGTTTTCTTATCTCTCTTTAAAACACTAATGCCCCGTAAAACCTTGGATGGATTTTCCAACGGAATTCCGCTCAAGCTTGGCTTGCATACACACAATCACACAAAAGTTCTCTGAACGGTCGATCATCAAGAACGCGGTGACGTACAACACTACGTCGAACGGAGAACATTAAGTTCACTGCTTCCGAGCATGCGTTGAATAGTTTCTGAGCATGAGTCGGAATTGCTACGGATGATCAGATTTTCCGATAGGAATTTTTTTCCATCTGGAAATTTGAGAACCAGCTCAATCTGTTGTTGGCGGAAATTCCAACAGCAAAAGTCTGATGGAGCATACACACGGTCGGAATTTCCATTCAAAGGCTCACAACTGACTTTTGCGGTCAGAATTTACGATTGTGTGTAAGGGGCATTAGTCTCCTCACTCTGTTATCAGCCTGATAACTTTTAGTGTGTGTTGGAGGAGTTTGCTATAAATAGATCAACAGCCAGCTAAACTACACACAGGCAAGCTCTGCATGTGTGCCTTTCCCCAAATCAGCTTTCTCACATTGTCTCACAGTGTCTAGCACTTACCTCCTCCAACAGGAGAATCAGGAAGTGATAATTCTAACAGAACGTGCACTTTCTAAACAGTGCATCAAGGTGAAGACATGTGCTGGTTTTTGAGTATTATAATCACAATATACACCCTGACTCCAATAATGCGTGTACTACCACTGAAGGGGCTATGGTTACATCGTTCGAGACCTTACACAACATTGTCTACCGCGGGCGTACCCCCCCCAGGACCGGGACTGACTGTGCTGCAAACATCACTGTCCCTGTTCAAAACAGTGACTCTTAAACATGCCCCGGGATCCTGGGTGACCTCTCCAAATAATCCAATATGGTTCAATATATCACTCCCAGAATTTAACTCTCTACCTGACCGTCAGAGATGGACATCTAAGGGGATTAAGTACCTATGTCACCTATATACCTCAGAAGGCTTTAAGTCCTTTTTCCAGTTGAGAGATGACTTTAATCTTCCGCCCAATTATTTATTCTTTTATTACCAGCTAAGACATGCCGCGCGAGCCCAGTTTGGCTCCTTGAACAACCCACTTGTGATTCCTAACCTAGAAAAGCTTTTGCGTTCCCTGGACCGAACAAAACTCATTTCTACCTATTACCTAGCCTTAACGGTGAACTCTAATCCTAGATTTAAGGCAGCGCAGAGCAAGTGGGAATCCTTAGATATTACTATGATGGAAGATGACTTGACTGAGTTCTGTGATACTTTTAATACCTCCGTTATAGCCTCCAGAGACAGGGTGATCCAACTAAAAAATCACCAATCGCACTTGACCACGGCCAGGATGCACAGAATGGGCATACTGGCCTCGGTTGATTGTTTCCGCGGATGTGGGCAGGTGGCTGATTTTATCCACTGCTTTTGGAGTTGCCCAGCTATACGAGACTTCTGGAGAAATATAGGATCCTTCCTCTCTTCTGCCTTGGGACTCCCCAATATACTGGACCCTAAAAACTGTCTGTTAGGGGTCTTTGGTGACCTTGTAGTTCCCTCCCTGGTCAAAAATTTGCTTTGAATCCTATATTTCTATGCTAAGAAATCCATCCTGTTGACCTGGAAGGGAGTGGCGACCCCGACAAGGGGCCTATGGTTGAAACTAGTCAATGACGCCCTCCCGCTTTACAAGCTCACTTTTGAAATTAGGAAAATAAATAAGTCCTTTGATAAGATTTGGGGCAGGTGGCTGGCTAGCCCCCTGACCCTATCTCCTATACAGCCGTAAATTGGGATGTTGGTGGTGCAGTCTCCATTTGCTAGAGTAACATGAATATGCAATCCCACAAAGGGGTAATACTACCTTTATACTTTGTTGTATGTACCTTTCGACTTTTTGACTTTTGTATAACTATGCTGTTAATAATAGTATGGAGCGATTAAGGAGCAAAACTACTGCCGATGTATGTTCCGTGTTGTTTAAGTTTTGTTTTTGTATGTGTTGTATTGTTGGTTTTGTAAAAAAAAATTCAATAAAAATATCTTTAAAAATAAATAAAAATTATAATCACAATATGGAGAGGAAAGCGAACAGATTAAAAAAAAAAAAAGTGAATTTAGTTTCATTGCAAATTACCCTGGAAGAAAGCAGCAGGGCCTCCTGGGTACCCATGTGGAGGAGGCACATCCCTTTGTGTCTGGTTCAGGATAGCTGATAATATCTGTTCCAGTGATCTTGACCCATACTACACAGATAGAAAAAGCAGTTAACAACACAATTTTCAAACAGTATAGAAAGAAAATCAATGCCCTAAATCAAACTTGTTTTTACATATAGAATGATGTCTACAACAAGACAATACAAGCAGTAAGATTTAAATCATTGGCTACAGCACAGCATTCTCTGTAGATTCTTGTGCTGTGTTAGGTCTTTAAAAAAAATTTAACAGATTTTATAGTCCAAACAGTCGACTCCTAAATTTAGATCCAAGCTTAGCAAAAAGCCTACAGTCAGTAGATGTGTCCATTTGTGCTTCTGTTCAGCTGCAGTCTCAATATAAAACCATAACATTTTTATTACATGTATAAAAGACTTAAAGGGGAGTTCCACCCACAATTTCACTTTTTAAATATAAATACCACTGTAATACACAAGCTTAATGTATTCTAGTAAAGTTAGTCTGTAAACTAAGGTCCATTTTGTTAGGTTGTTACAGCATTTAGATTTAGTTTTTAATCTAGAAATAGACCGTGGCCATCTTAAGTGTGGGCATCATGAAGCCAGACTGTATGACTTCCTGGATTTCAGCTTTGCAGATCTCGCACATGCTCAGTGCTGCACAAGCAACGTAATAGGTTTCAGTCAGGTTTGCAAGGACTACTGGGAAACATGATGCCTATCCCAGAACCCCTTGCAAATAGCATTGTGACTTAATAGCCTAGGCTAATAAGGAGGAGGAAGTAATGAAGGACTACAAAATAAAGGTATTTACAAGCAACAAAATAAATAAAAATTGTCCATTCTGAACACTGAGATTAGGGCATGCAGCACATTCAAACATAAAAAATGGGTGGAACTCCACTTTAAGCAAATGGATAGAAAACCTCTTCTGTAAATAATGCTTATCCAAAAATACAAAGTAATTACGTGTCCGCATACATTCAAGGAGCCGGAGAATGAACTTGTTGAAAGGCAAAAAAAAGTTTGATGCTGCTCTAGGAGAGAATCAGAAACATCCCTAATGCCCTGCCCATGGGGGATACAAGAGTAAAGTGCCTCTATATCAATAGCCACCAGCAGGGCATCGGGGTAAATCAGAAAAGCATTGATCATTTTGCGAAGGATAGATAGTGTCCTTGATATAAGATGGGAGCTGGGTGACATTGTGGGTTTAGAAAGAAAGCAACATAATTACTAGCTTTTTCTGTCAGAAAACCCATTCCCGTAACCATGGGGAGTCCCGGCAGGAAGGTAAGACTTTTTTTAGTTTTGGGGAGGCAAAAGAATGTGGGGGTAAGTGGGAATTTGACATTAAAATAGCCAAACCTATCCTTATTAATAAAGACTTGTACATAGGCATCCATCGGAAGGATTCTAAACTCGCTGGTAAACCCATCTATCACATCGGCTGAAATGCAATTATACCAAGAAGTGTTATTTGGAATCTTCAACCACATCGCCTCAGAAAGATAGGGGGTCAAGAGAACCAGATTGCCTCCTTTGTCAGATGGCTTGAAGACCATGTCCTGACGATCAAGTAGGGACCTAAGGGCAGGACACTGATTAGCTGTCAAATTGTCAGAACTAAATCGATGTGTAGACTGGAAGCCATTTAATCATTTGACATAGAAAAGCCCTTTTTCTTCTCCCCTCTCCCCCTTTTTGACAAATGATACCCATCTCCTGGTGGAACTTATACTTAAGAGGACTGCATTGGCCTTAGTGGAAGAATTATAATCTTTATAATCTGATGTTTTTTTTTCTCATGCCCGCCACTACTATATGTTATCCGCTCTTCCCCTTCAAGAAAAGTGGTACTCATGATGAGAGATTACACAGCTGGCATATTCCTTCATGTAGCTTTGATATCTTCATATCAGTAGCACACCCTTTGCCCAATTCTGTTATCCTTTGATGCCTACCTCTAATTATTTGTTGTTCTGTATGGTATGCTCCTCAATTGGAATCCTGGTTTATGTTCTGTTTCAATATGGATTTTTGATATGCAATTCTCTCACTACATTTCTACCGTTATGTTGAACTGTATATTGCCTTTTTTTATTGGGTGTTGCTTGTTGAGCAGCTTGTCCCCCTCAAAATAACTAAAGCTAATGTCTCCCACCTGAGAGTCATCCCCACATTCATTCTCCTCCAATAATTGCTTAAAGGGGTGTTCCACCCAAAAAAATGACCTTTTCTCAATCCACTCCTCACCCCCATACATGCCACATTTGGCATGTAATTTTTTTGGGGGGGGAGTGGGGGCTTCAGTAGGAGTGGGACTTCCTGTCCCACTTCCTGCTTCCGCCGAGGGGCTGGTTAGGCGATTAAGCTTAATCGCCTACACCAGCCCCCTCCCTGTAGGCGATCACATGGGACACTGACAGGTCCCATGCGATCGCCTCTCCAATCAGCGGCGAGCCGCGCCGCGCACGCATGCGCAGTACGGCTCGCGCATGCGCAGTGGGTGCCCGGCCGTGAAGCCGAAGGCTGTCACGGCTGGGTGCCACAGTCAGGATGGAGACGCCGGCCGGGGAGGGGGGCAGAGGAGCGGAGCCCCGGTCGGCGCGTCGCTGGAACGCAGGAGCAGGTAAGTGAGTGTTTATTAAAAGCCAGCAGCTACACTTTTTGTAGCTGCTGACTTTTAATAAACACAACTTAGGGCTGGAACACCCCTTTAAGATCACAAAGTGCCCTAGTCAGCCACAGTAAAGCCCTTATACTGGTTCTTATTAGCATTAATAGATCTTTTTTTTCACTTCATCAAACAAACTTTTGGCGTGACAAGCTTATTTTTGATTTGTGTTATCAAGTAAACTCATGTGCTTTATGATTTTGTTCTTTGAAATGTTATGTTTTTACCCTTTTAGCTCACCTCACCTCCTAAAGAAGCAGGGGTGTTCCCACAAAACGCATTGAGAGAGACTACCTACCCATGGAAGACACCTTATTTAGCTGCAGAGTTCTAAGGCCGCGTACACACGACCAAATAGATTTGTTCAAATCGGTCAGGCCGATTTGAACAAATCTGTCTGCTGCCGTTTTGGTTTGATCACGTGTACACACGATCAAACCAAAATCCCCGCCAGCAGACAGCGCGCTGACGTGTCGGTGACGTGGCGGTGACGTAGACGCCGCCACGTCACCGCACCAGGAAGTAAAACACTTGCGTGCATGTGTTGAAACCATTCGACGCGTGTGCGAGAAGACATGTCTGCTGGTTAGCGTACTAACCAGCAGACATGTCGGGCGGACGGGTTCCCAGCCGACAGATTTGAAAGCATGCTTTCAAATCTGTCGGGTGGCCAAATCCGCCGGCTCGCCCGTACACACGATTGAATCTGTCTGCTGGGACGGTGGGGCCGAGCGTTTCCAGCAGATAGATTTGATCGTGTGTACGCGGCCTAAGAGTTGAATCCATCATTCTGCCGCTTCAAGGGTTGAATTTTGCATTATTGGGACACGTTTGGTGTTTAACTCTATGGGTGGTTTCTGAGGGAGGTTTTCTATACATTTGCTTAGGTCTTATCCATGTGATTTTATGCATGTTGGAATAAAAAGGCAATGAAGGATATTGATTGTGTTTTAGGGTTAATAGAGGTTTCTATGAATGGAGATGCCAGGCAGAAAGGGCAGGTATAGTCAGACACTCTTAAAGGGTCACTAAAGGAAAAACATTTTTTTTGCTGAAATGACTGTTTACAGGGTATAGAGACATAAAAGTTAACTGATTCCTTTTCAAAATGATTAAACATAGATAAAAATCAATCATATAATGTGCCTGCAGGTTAGTTTCACTTTTGAACTGGCTTCATGTTTCTGTGAATTAAAAATAGACACACAGAACAAAAAACAAACAAATCCAGGGCAGTGTTTTGTTTTTAAAATGAATCTTATTGGTTCTGGGAAGTTTTAGACACACAGTAATGACAGCTCAGACCACAGTGAGAAAGCTCCCAGCACTGTGGTTATAAGGAAACAGACAAGCAGGAAGTGTGGAGAACAGAGCAGGATTACAGCAACTTTAAAGCAAAAACGAACAATAAGGACATGAAACCAGTACTGCAGTAAGGTAAAGGAAGCCATTTAGCTAAAAAAATGTTTTCCTTTAGTGATCCTTTAATGAGTGCCTGTCACACCTCCCTCAGCCAACAGGAGACTGCAGCAGAAGCGGCACATACTACAAGTAATGTCCCTGGTGCTGATTTTTTATTTTGACTAAACTTAAGTTTTAAACAAACAACCCATTAGGTAGAGCAGTCCTACTAACCTTGTTTTCAAAGTTATACTTGCTGAGATCTCTGGATTCTGTGGCTCTCCGGTCCCCATGAGTAAGTGCACCCTGTATGAACAGATCCCATCAAGTAATGAGAAGCAGATTAGAAGAATTTTGACTTACCTGTAAATTCCACATCTTGAAGTACAGTACCACAATCCACTTATTCATTCCTCATGAGTTATAGGCTTGTACCTTTAGGTGACTGAATATTGGCAAGCTTTTGGAGGACATACCACAGCCTCCCCCCCCCCCCCCCCCCCCACCCACGGCTGCCTCCCCTATACCCTAATCGATTTCACGAGTGCTCAGTTTTGCAATACAGATTAACAAGGATAGTTTAGGAAGGTTGTCCTGTAGTGTATGCCAAAATACTGAATTTATAGGCAAGTCAAAATTTCTCTGATCTTGATTGCATTGGATGTTGCCAGGCATTGAATACAGGGATGGGCTACTAGGCAAGCAAACCTGTGCCAAAAGGTTTAAAAAACAACAGGGGTTAAATATCCAAGGTCAGAGTGCTGTTGCAATCAGGATATTTGTTCATGACTCATGATGTGATCTAGGGCATCTAAACATCTACATAATAAAAAAAAAAAATAGTGAAGCTGATTTCCTAGGAAGGAGAAGAGGTCCATCATCACATCAAGACACTAACAAAAAACTGGCGACTTACGGGGGAGATTTACTAAAACTGGCACACACAGGATCTGGTGCAGCTGTGCAACCAATTGGCGTCTAGGTTTTAATGTCAAAGCTTAAAAAGTGGTTGTAAAGGTAATCATTTTTTTACCTTAATGCATTATCTGTTTTGAGGTATGGGGGCAAACAGCAGGTGGGAGGTATCGGAAAAAGTATGACATGTTTATTATTTTAGTAATAATAATTTAAAAGAATTAAGCTTTACAATCACTTTAATCGAACAAGCTGAAGTTAGAAGGTAACTGGTCACTATTCATAGATTCTGTGTGAACCAGTTTTAGTAAATCTCCCTCACATAGTCTCACACTCCAGGGGGCGTGTCCTCCAAAGCTTGCCAGTGTCCAATCACCTTAAGGTACGAGCCTATAACCCATCGACTATGAATAAGTTGCCTGTGTCCTGTCTGATTAGATTTTTATATATATTACTAAAATAAATAAAAAAAAAAAAATTATATATATATATATATATATATATACATATACACAAACACAAACACACACACACACACACACACACTGTATTACAGTATACATGATTACAAAATATATACTGTACTTACCAAGCTCTCCAGTCTTTTGGCCACAATAGAAGCAAACCGTCTCTCTCCAGCAAGTTCTGATATAAGAAAAACGTATTCAGGAGCAGACACCTGGTTAGAGCGGTGAGTGCGACCTAGAAATTATGGGAAAATTGTATTCTTTTAGCAAGGGAGACTATGGACAGTGACACAGATTGAAAGTAAAGATATTAAATCACCATATTAAAAACCATACATAACTCACCAAACTGTTGTATAGCTCTATCAGCACTCCACGGCAGTTCCAGTGTCATGTGTACCCGTCGGCGTTGATTTGGTACCCGCCGGTCAGCCTGTAGTGAAATACCTGAACTCGATGCTTCAGAAATAATTGCCACCAGCTTCATGTGTAACGATTTAAAAAAACAAAAGCGTCACTAAAGTGGAGATTAAACAATAGAGTATCAAGAGAGCAGAATAATAAAAGTGGCCTTACCTTGCTCCCATTCATAAAACGTTCCTTTTCCCTTAAATTGATATTATCTATGGATAGATTCTGCTCAGCCCGAGAATCAAACCCGAGCGAGCCATCACTGCGACGAACCACACGACCCTTCCTGCCAGTCATCTAAGGAACAGAGACACTTGTATAACTCTTAAAAAAATGAAGGTTATAGCATGTTTTGAGAAGACATAATCAACATACCTCCGCCACTTTCTCTGGACCTCCAAACTGGTCTATAAGCATGTCCAAAGTGTTAAGAGGCAGCTCCTTCCCTAGTTCTTCCACCTTGCCCAAAAGATCCATCTTCATTTGTTCTACCTGTTCTGGGCCTATGAAAAGATAAAATAAAGTACAGAATGTCACCAACATATGTACATATAAATCTCCTTCACCATGATATTAAGTCGGATATGACTTTTGGGCAATTTTAAGTTGGACACTACTGACTTAAGTCAATTTGATTTGTAAAAAATTAAAAGGCAAAAATGCCCATAATGTCATTCCAATTGTGCTTACCACGATCAGGTATTGTTAGCCCATTTAAGGTGTGTTCCACAAAGATGACGTCATCATTATCCTGTAGGGACTCAGGGGAGGAATTAGAGTCACTGTCCAGCACGCCATCAGAATCAGAGCTACTTTCCTCACTGATGCGCAATAATCCAGCAAGATCACAACGTGAAAACTTTCCAGTGCGTGGTTTTCCTCGTTCTTAAGAAAAGAAAAAATGGCAAAAACCATGAAACAAGCTAATGCAATATTATTTACAGAGAGCAAAGTAAGAACGCAAAAGACATAAAGCTAGAACATACTACACAGAATGAGAGAAGAATATTTTAAGCAAACTTCACTTACAAAAGAAAGTTTTGCGGATTCTCAATTTTATTGGGCATTTTACATGATAGACCAACACAAAGGGACACATAATTGTGAAGTGGAAGGGAAATGATAAATGGTTTTCCAAATTTTTAACAAATAAATATGCGATACTTTGTAGAAACATCTTTTGCTGCAATTACAGCTGGAAGTTTTTTGGGGTACCATATTTATCGGCGTATACCGCACACTTTTTTCCCCTTAAAATAAGGGGAAAATCGTGGGTGCGCGATATACGCCGATACCCGCTTCCCATGCTCAGTTTGAACGGAGCCTCCGACATATACCGAGTGCAGTACAATCGGGTACATTCGGCAAACGTCACAGAGCGTAAGTACGAGCGAAGCCGAGCCTTGCCAAATGTACCCGAGTGTACTGCACTTGGTATATGTCGGCGGAGGCGTTCAAACTGAGCGCGGGAATTCGACTCGAGACAGCGCTGGAGAAGCCGGGAGGACACTGAAGACGGACGCCGGACCGAACAAGGCCACCGATGGACGCCGCGCAAGACACCAAAACTAAAATGTTTTTTTAACAGGAATTTCGGGACGACATTAGGGGTGCGCGCTATACGCGGGAGTGCGCAATACCCCGATAAATACTGTATGTCTTTACCAGCTTTGCATCTAGAGAGTGACATTTTTGCCCATTCTTCTTTGTGAAATAGCTCAAGCTCTGGATGGAGAGCGTCTGTAAACAGCATTTTACAATTGGATTTAGGTCTGGACTGACTGGGCCATTTTAACACATGAGTATGCTTTGATCTAAACCATTCCATTGCAGCTCTAGCTGTATGTTTAGGGTCGTTGTTTTGCTGTGTGGTGAACCTCCCCCCAGTCTCAAGTCTATTGCATACTCAGGCCCCATACACACGAGCAGACAGATTTGTTCAAATCGGTCGTACAGACCGATTTGAACAAATCTGTCTGCTGGGGACGTATTGGTTTGATCGTGTACACACGATCAAACCAAAATCCCCGCCGGCAGACGGCGCGCTGACGTGGCGGTGACGTTGACGCCGCCACGTCACCGCACCAGGAAGTAAAACACTTCCGCGCATGCGTCGAAACCATTCGACGCGTGTGCGAGAAAACATGACGGCTGGTTAGCGTACTAACCAGCCGACATGTCGGGCGGACGAGTTCCCAGCCGACAGATTTGAAAGCATGCTTTCAAATCTGTCCGCTGGCCAAATCCGTCGGTTCGCCCGTACACACGATCGAATCTGTCTGCTGGGACGGTCTGGCAGACCGTTTCCAGCAGACAGATTTGATCGTGTGTACGCGACCTAACAGGGTTTCTTTTAAGATTCCCCTGTATTTGCTTCATCCATATTACCATCAACTCTGACCAGCTTTCCTGTCCCAACATGCATGGGGATGGTGTGTTCAGGGTGATGTGCAGCGCCACACATTTTGCTTTTATGCCAAAAGTACAATTTTTGTCTCATCTGACCAGAGCACCTTCTTCCACGTTTGCCATGTTCCCCACATGGCTTCTCGTAAACTGCAAACGGGCCTTGTTAGGATTTTTTTTTATTTTTTATTTAATTTAACAATGGCTTTCTTCTTGCAACTCTCCCATAAAGGCCAAATTTGACGACTAATGATTGTCCTGTGGATCTTGAGCTGTGGATCTCTACATAGTTACTCTGGTCCTCACGGATGCTTCTCCGATTAATGCTCTCCTTAGCCAGTCTGTCAGTTTAGGTGGACGGCCATGTTTGGTAGGATGGATTGAATAGTGCTTTGTGAGATGTTCAAAGTTTGGGATATTTTGGGATTTTTTTTATACCCCAACCCTGCTTCAAACTTCTCCAGAACTTTATCCCTAACCTGTCTGGTGTGTTCCTTGGCCTTCATGATGCGGTTTGTTCACCAAGGTTCTTGAACAAACCTCTAAGGGCTTCACAGAACAGCTGTATTTATACAGAGATTAAATTACACACAGGTGGACTCTATTTACTAAGTAGATGACTTTTGAAGGCAGTTAGGAGGTATCAAAGTAAAGGGGGCGGAATAAAAATGCACGCTGCACTTTTCAGCTATTTGTAAAAAGTTTAAAAACCATTTATCATTTTTCTTCCACTTCACATTTATGTGCCACTTTGTGTTAGTCTATCACATAAAATCCCAATGAAATACATTTATGTTTTTGGTTGTAACATGACCAAATGTTTAAAATTTCAAGGGGTCTGAATACTTTGACAAGGCACTGTACCTATTATTGACAGGTACCTGCTCCCCACCTGCAACCTTATGGGGCCTGTTCCAGGAGACTGCAGGACCATTCAGTAAGAGCATGGGGAGCCGCAGGCTTTGAAGCATCAGGAAGTCACAGCTGGCTTCCCACAGTCAAGATGGTGGCTCTGGGGACCCAAAGACTGGACAAGAACCAGCGCAGGTGAAGACAGACCTGGATCCCTGGGTTGTTAAGTGTCTGTGTGTTAAAAGCCAGCAGCTACAGTATTTGTAGCTAAAAAAATGATTTTTTTTGTAATGAAGTTCTTCCTCTTTTAAAATAGCAAATTTTCATTGACAATTAAGGTAAAAAAAACTTAAAGCCTGTTACGCACTTTTCCTTTTCAGCATGCCTTTCTCTCGTTTCCTCTTAGTTGAAGGAAAGTGTTTCATGATCAAAGACCTAAACACACCCCTGCAATGTTAAGGAAATAAAAAAAGATTTAGTTACCAAGGTTTCTACAAAAATTTCCATATTCTTGAGACTGAATTACAATGTACAATTTGCTTGTCAATAATAACTTGCAGTTATTTCATATTTAGCGTACCTGGTGTATAGACAATAAAATATTAACCACACTTTTTTATTCCCATACTTATTTCGTAGGCGATTACTGTTCTCCTCCCCCCACTCTGTAGCGCTTTATAATGCAATAATCATTGGGTATAAAAAATAAAAAAAAAGCATCTTAGCAAGTCAGAGTGTCTCAGTTGTAAAGATGAGCAGAGGTTCACCAGACAGAAAAAAGCTGCGTCTAAAAATTGTTGAGCAATTTCAGAATGTTTCTCAATGTAAAAATAAAAAGACTTTAAATATAACATTATCTACAGTACATATCATCGTCAAAAGATTCTGAGAATCTGTAGAAATCTCTGTGCATAAGCGACAAGGCCGAAACACGACATTGGATGGCAGTGATCTAAGGACCCCTCAAATGGCACTGCATCAAAAATAGACCTGATACCGTGATAGACATCATTGCATCAGGAACGCTTCCAGAAAAAAATCACTGTCTGAACACAGTTGGCCGTGCCATCCAAAAATGCAAGTTAACATTATTGTAAACGATCATCTTGTAAAAACAACCCATTCCGTTTAAAATAAAAATGAAAGGCAAAAAATGTTTGTATAGATATAAAAACAAAAACATCATAAAATAATTATTTTATTTTAATAGCAATCCA
Source organism: Rana kukunoris (assembly GCA_029574335.1). Lineage (NCBI taxonomy): Eukaryota > Metazoa > Chordata > Amphibia > Anura > Ranidae > Rana > Rana kukunoris. The sequence continues at coordinate 376,706,120 of CM056049.1, forward strand.
ACGCGCCTCGATAAAAGTGTTTTACATAATTAGCCATGTGTTACTATGCTATACATGGTTACATGTATAAGCACTTCTCTTTGGCTCAATTTTAGTGACTGGGTTGCCCTATTGCAGCATACGTTGTTGTGCATAAAATGTACATTAGCTACTTGCGTAGCTGTAAACTAAGCCTAAAGGTTGGTATGCACCAGTAGATTTTCATTCAGAAATTGTGATTTCAAGAACTATCGTTTGATTTTTGAATCATTTGTGGGGTCAAAGCCGTGTTCGTATTCAACTATAATGATGGAAACATTTTCTCAAGCTAATTTCTAACAAACAGTTCAACTTCTTCCGAATTACATTCTTTAAGCCATCATACGTGCTGATAATTTCCGTACGAATGTCCATACAATTATTCTTGTAAACATTATTTCAAAAATCTATGAGTGTATACTCAGCTTTACTTTGTAGAGCTCTGTACTATACTACTCCGGAAAGTTAAATTTTTACGCTTACTCTGTTGCTGAATATACTATACAACGCTTTATGTTGACATATCGTACTCACTCGGCAGCAGACACAAAGTGGTCAAGATGACCATCGTTTTCATCCATCACTTCCCGAGTTCGAGCTTCCCCGGTAGATTGCAAACCAATTACAATACACTGTAAAGAAATAAAACATGTCTTTCATTAAAATTACTTTACAATACCTAAAGCGGAGATTCACCCAAAAATCAATTTTCTGACATTAGATCCAGCATACTGCTAACATCTGCAGTATGCTTTTTTTTAATTTATTTTTTTACTTATCGTTTTATGAGCCGTTGTTATCCGGCTCCGAGCGGGGAATGGGCATTCCTAAGCCAAGAGGAGTTAATTGACGGGCTGCTAATGCGAGTCACGCCTTCCGAAAATACCCAAGTGTCACTTCGGGTATTTTCGGAAGGCGTGGCACGCCTTAGCAGCCCATCAATCAACTCCTCTTGGCTTAGGAACGCCCATTCCCCGCTCGGAGCCGGATAACAACGGCTCATAAGACGATAAGTACCAAAAGAAAAAAAAGAAAAAACCCCAGCATACTGCAGATGTTAGCAGTATGCTGAATCTAATGTCAGAAAGTTGATTTTTGGGTGAACATCCACTTTAATATTTTTGAAAAGACAATACTTAAGTTGAAATCACTTTGAAAAACACTCCAAGCATTTTTAGCCGTCTCCTCTAGAGTAAGGGCAGATGATTTTGTTACCAACTGAAATTCCTCTGTCCTGTGATTGTAAAGCTATTTTTTTTTTCACTATAATAAAAAATATGTCACACTTATCTGCTCTATGCAATGGCGTTGTACAGAGCAGCCTAAATCCTCCTCTTCTCAGGTCCATTAACAACACAGTATAAAAATTCAGCTGGACATACAAAATACAGATTTGAAACCCCCTATTAAATCATTTCAAACAGCAGCCTGAAGCACCTTGTGACCAAAAGTAGAATCAGATGAGGCCTAAACGTCCACCCGGTAAAACTTAGAAAGTGTATGAACTTAAGGCCAGACGGCAGCTTTACAAATCTGCAACACAGAAGCTTGATGCTGAAAAGCCCAGAATGAACTGACGGATCTAGCAAAATGAACTGTCACCAGAAAGGAAGAACCTTTATCTATTACCAAATAACCCAAACCACAACTTGACACAACGAGATGCAGGAAGCCCATTGCGAGATTCTCCTTATGGTCACCTAAAGCATAGGAATGACTAACTCACCCAGACCCAGACTCTCAGGGCTAGGCTTCAATAACCAGGTCATCAAGCGAGTGACCAAGAAGCAGATGGAATACCAGACGCCGAGAAATTTGATGCAAGCGGTCTGCTAATTGCCACAGACCTTCTGCCAGAAGTCACAGGCCGTTTGCGTACTGCATTATTTTTGGCCATATTGAGGCCACAAGTATCAATAGAACACACTCAGCCTACATCTGGTGGACTGGGCAATGGAGTAGCTTAAAAGAAAAAAAAAAAAAAAAAAAAAGGCACCAAAAAGTCCACCGTGCCACAATGGAAACACAAACCGTGGTACCTTCACTTCCCATCTTTGACAATTATCCCAAAACTTTACTGGATGGGAGGACCATACCTGGAATGTGTACAGCTGACACGGCTGCTTCTCATTTAGTCGTTTGACTTCTGGTCCCACCCTATTTGATGTAAGCCACAGCTATGCCGTTGTCTGAATGAACCCACATCGACAGTCCTTGAAAGCAGCTTGTCCTCTTCTGAAGATCGAGAAAAGTGAATAGTTCCAAAACGTTAATAGGAAGCCAGGATTCCTTCATCAACTGAAATTCTTGTACTTTCGCACACTTTTCCAGCACAACAGGCTGACCTCTGTTGTAAGCACTGTCCAAGCAAATAGGTGCGCCAGCACTAAATTGGATGTCCGCAATATTAGAGATCTGGCCTTCACCGACAGGGGCACGGTTCGATCTAAAAAATAAGTTTGCTTGTCCAAAACAGCCAAGATGCTATTTTAACAACCTGAAATAAATGGAGTAAAAACCACACAACAGGACAGGAATGGCCATGTCTAAGATCTAAGCCATAAGATGTTTTTTTGCTGGATGAAATTACACTGGAGCTGGAGCCCTATCCAGAACTAGGCCTAGGTACTCCCCAAGTGGTGAATAGAGTTTAATGCCGATTTTTGGAGACTGAGGATCCAACCAAGTCCTGCAACCGTAAAGTCATCGACTGAATGTCGCAGGAAAGAACCTGGACAGATCAGGTTCTCAACAGGTGGTCATCCAGGTACCACACACCATGGACACCCTAAGAGTCTAGCAAAAAGTATAGCAAAAACTTGAGCGAAAATCTTTGCGACGGCCTGAGGGACTGTGAACAGGCAAAAGGGAAGCATCACAAACTGAAAACGTTGCTTGCCTAGGATTATGGACACTCGCTTACCCGTGGTGCGCAGAGTAAGCGGTGCATACTTGCTTGTGTGCATATCTTGTGCACTGTACTTGAAAGCGGGTTTAACTGGTTTGGGGTTCCAAAACTAGTGTCAAAATAGCTTTTCTGACATTGGCTTGGAAGACCAGACCCATGAGAGACAAAAGGTACCCCCTGGGTACAGGTTGGGGACTTGCGCGCAGGAGTCTTAGGCTTTAGTTTACTAGGCAACAAGTTGCACTTAACCTTGTGATTTTCTCTTTGAAAGGAGTCAAGCTCCAAAAAATATACAACCTCCTGCAATGGGAATCTTTTCCAGCAGCTTCTTGTGTGCCAATTCTGCCAACCAAAAGTTAAGCCACAGGAGCCTGCCCACCTGGAAAGAAGGCCCACCCTGGACATCTAATGTAGGGAGTCAGCCAGTCTGTCCACGCAATACCTCAAAGTGGAAAGCGGAAGTTCCAAATGCTGAAGGAGCTCAGGGTCCATAAGAAAGGATCCGAAGTCTCAGGACTGATGTCACTGAGCCGATTCAGGCTCAGGAAAAATCGCGACCATTTGGTCATGACTCGACCACATGCCTGGACCGGCAACCAGGCTCAGCCTCTGAGGGTCTGAGCCGGCCGCTCCTGCCCCCTCTACAGCCTAGTGCTTCAGTAAACGTGGGGCAAGGGTCAGTGAAGAAAAAAATCCCATACTTCTCCAATAACAAAATAGATTATTGTCGGTAGATGGGGTTTACTCACAGTCAGCCAATCGGTCTAAACAGTCAAAACATATAACCAGTCCTGATCTTTCCTTCTGTTTGCTAGGTCACACAGCACATCCCCAAAATGTTATCTACAGTTAAATGCATTGTTTTACCACAGGAACCTTTAAAACATGATATTTTGCCATGTAGTCAGTTCACACTACATATACCTTGGAAAAAATTCAGGTGAATCAAAAAAAAATATTTTGACAGAGAAAAACCTTACAAATGTGAAAGAACATACAACTGTCAACATGCATTTAAGAGGCCATGCACACAGGTTTCAATAAAGCCTACATGACCCAGTTGACTAGTGTCATATCCCTTAAGAAGGAAGCAGGACAGATGATTTAAAAGCCAAGTTTAGCTTTTTTTTTTTCTAAAATCGAGCTTCCCTATGTACCAATATAACCATAATGTACCTCATTGCAGAAAAATAAAAGCTTTCTTTGATTCTAATAACATGCCATGTGTTTGTGCTGTCATTGAATGTTAAAGGCTCACCAAGTGCAGCAAACGTATCAAAAACTGTGGTTAACGCACTCCAAAAAACATTCTGTAGTTTCTCTAAGGCGATTGTTGGGTGTAGGGCAGCCCATTTGAGTGAATGGGCTGCCCTATGCGCATCAAGTGAAAAGGTTCCAAAGCACTCAAAACAAATGCATACGGGAATGCAAGTTTTTGCTATGTGAAGATGTGAATGAGGCCTGACAACCGAGCGTCTCCGCCCCCTCCCCCTCCCTCCTATGTACTTGTATAAAAATGGCCACACACTATGAAATTCGATTACAATCTCCTTTAGATTTACCAGAACTAGAATAGGAGGAAACCCCTGAACAATCCATTCAATTTGTATCAAATCAGTCAGGTCCTTGTACCAAAAAGCTGATGGGAGATCTAAAGGAGATTGTATAGGAAGTGGTAAAGTGGTGGAAGGTAGTATTGTAATGAAGGAGGTGTGGTCCAGAGTGGTAAACACACTCGATCACAACCTCTTCTCTAATGCAACAAGGCAATTAAGGCTTCTGGGAGATGACTCAACAGGAAGTGAAAGCAGAGGAATCTGAAAATCCTTTAAAAAATAAAAATAAACTGACAAGATTTTAAACCTCCTGTGGATAAGTTGAGGGAAAAACAAATTGTAATAGCTGGGCCACAAATGGCATTTGAAAATGCTTCTATTTATTATGAAAACTGAAACTCTGCCCTAAAAGGTGAACTTATCCTTGAATCACAAGTCAGTCCATTAAGCTGGCCATAGATGGTCCGAATCTTGGCTAGTTCAGCAGGGACTGGCCGAGATTCAAACCATCTATGGGCAGACTGATTGTACCATTGAGCAACTTGAGAACAACCAGGGTGTCACATTTTCCATGAGATTATTGCCAGTGGCTAAAGCCGCTAGCAATTATCACTGTGTGTTCTCCCAGCAGTGTTTTCTCCCGCCGGGAGAACACAATAACGCTGCAGGAGGGATTCCCCCATCAACACTGACTGTGATGATGGAGGAACCAATTTTTTTAATGCAACACGTGGTTACAGGAAAGAAAATCATACCATCTATGACTGGGTTTAGGGGCCAGGATTTCATTGCATGACAGACAATAGAAAAAGCAAAAAATAAAACATTTTAAAATTGCCTACAGTGTTTTACATTTACTAACCTTGCCTTTGGAAAGCTCCTGGTGAGCCAACGTAACCAACCGCTGAACTTTAGCGGCTATACACAAGTACTTAAAGAATCTCTGATGAGATGACCAGAACTGAGCCCAAAGAGATTTCCGAGATTCCAATCCTAGCCAATCGGCCGCCGTCTGGAAAACAGTCAGTGCTTCTGCCCACTAAGAACAGAGAACAATGATGAGAATTACAATGAATTCAGAATATCACACTGTGAAACATGATATACCAAATAACTCTACATCCCACAAAAGCATTCCAAGGACTATGAATGTTACAACCAATAAATCAAGCTTCACACTCCAGGCTGGTACCCTGCTGCGCATGCCTAAGTCACGCTGCACATTCCGACTGGTCCCTGCTGTCTTCTGGGACCCGTGTCTCTTCCAAAAACAGCAGGGGGGACAGAGGAGGGGCTGGGACATGGCGTAGATCACCGCGGATTCTGTGGTAATCTTTCGCCAGAAGTGGGAGCAAGCACCTGTATTAGACAGGGAGGAACTGGATAAGTGGTAGGTTCCATTTTTGGGTGGAAATCCACTTTAAAAGAGTTTCTAAAGGCAATAATAAACATGTTATACTTGCCTGTTCTGTGCAATGGTATTGCACAGAACAGCCCCCAACCTCCTCTTCTGGGGTTCCCCAATGGTGCCGTCACTCCTATTCACCATCCAATCCTATAGCAAACCACTTGGTATGGGGGCAGACGTGCGGACCCAGTCCCAAGCTGGGCTGTGTGCATCCATAGACACACACACACACACACACACACACACACACACACACACACACACACACACACACACACACACACACACCCACTGGGGGAGGTGATGGAATACATCAAGGTAAAAATAGGATTTTTGTACTCAACGTAAAATCCATTTCTCTGAGTTTATGGATGGACACAGCAGCCTTTGACCTTAGGGTATTTTCTTCCTTCCAGGAGAGTTAGGCAGAAAAAAAGCACTGTTAAAAACACTTCTTAGCACGGCACCTCCCAGGGGGCGTGGTTCCCCGGGTACAACCCACACTCTGCCTGAGCAGCTCCAGTTCGTAACAAGCAATACAAATAAATAGGAGGGGTGGATGCTGTGTCCGTCCATGAACTCAGAGAAATGGATTTTACGGTGAGTACAAAAATCCTATTTTCTCTTCCGTTCATGGACGGACACAGCAGCCTTTGACCTTAGGGACGTCCCCAAGCAGTGTCAAAAAAATTTGAGGGGTAGAAAAACAACACAGCAAACCAAGGCTACACCCCAAACCAAACCGGAGATGCCCAACGGAGGAACTCCAACCTCAAACAGCTGCCTGTAACACCTTGCGGCCGAAGGAGGCATCCGAAGATGCACTCACATCCACCTTATAAAATGTTGAGGTGGTGTGGATTGACGACCAGGTCGCAGCTTTACACACCTGTAACATGGAGGCTTGATGACGGAAAGCCCAAGGATGCACCGATCGCCCTGGTCGAATGTGCCGTAACCCGAAAAGGGGGCGCCTGCTCCTTCAGGGCATAAGCCTGAAGCACAACCTGTCTGATCCACCTAGAAATGGTGGCCGATGAGACCGCTGGACCTTTTTTAGGACCAGTCAGTCATCGACACAAACAGTGAGTCCGACTTCCGTAACGGAGCCGTAGCAGACAAGTACACATGCAGGGCCCGAACCACATCCAAGGAATGCAAAGAGGCCTCCTTTGGGTTTTTTGGCCAAGGACATAAGGATGGTAACACAATGTCCTCATTAATGTGAAAAGCCGAAACAACCTTCGGGAGAAAAGACAAGGCCGCCAGTTCAGATACTCTAACTGAGGTAATCGCTACCAGAAAAGCCACCTTCTGTGACAGAGTCAATAAAGGAATCTTTTGAATGTCCTCAAAGGGAGCTTCTTGAAGCACCGAGAGTACCAAATTCAGGTTCCACGGAGGCAGTGGAGGACGCACAGGAGGAGCCATATGCCGGACCCCCTGCACAAACATTCGCACCAAGGAGTGCGCGCCAAGGGTCACTGAAAATAGACCGCTAGTGTCGAAATCTGAGATTTTTAACCGTACTTAAGGCGAGAGCCTGATCCACTTCACGCTGTAAGAACAGTAGAATGTATGTACGGGGCTGCCACTTCATCTCTTCACACATAGAGATGTAGGCCTTCCACGTACAGTGGTAAATCCTACGTGAAGTAGACTTCCGTGCATGCAGCATGGTAAAGACCACTGAGCCGCACAGGCCCCCGGTCCTTCAGCACCTGGCTCTCAACAAGATTGGACCCTGCGACAGAAGATCTTCTCTCAGGGGTAGACGCCAGGGTGCGTCTGCCACCAGACGCACCAGGTAAGCGTACCAGGGGCAATCAGGATTGTTGGAATTCCTTCGGACTCCACTCTGCGCAGCAGACGAGGAAGAAGCTTCAGAGGAGGGAAGGCGTAAATTAGGTGATAGTGACCCCAAGGTGCCACCAACGCGTCTGCCCACGGGTCCTTTTACCTGGCCACGAACTGTGACACCTTCCGATTGAGACGGGACGCTAGAAGGTCCATGTCTGGAGTGCCCCACTTCTGGCACAGGCTCTGAAAAACCTCCAGGTGAAGTGACCACTCTGCTTGGTCCAGAGTTTGGCGACTTAGGTAGTCGGCTTGCCAATTCTGTACTCCCGGAACGTACACTGCCGGTCCGAAGCACTGGAGACGTCAGCCACCACACCAGGGAAGACTTGACCAGACGACCCAACTGAACCTGGTAATCCAGAGATGAAGGGAGCTTGTCCCAACATGACAGAATTTCCATCTGTAGCACCCGGGTGTGGAATTGGGCATAGACCCAGAACCCTCACGCAGAAACGAAGGGAAGACCACTTCTGGGTCGACAACTGTCGCCCTGCGGATTGCAGTGTCTGAAGTTTTTCAGAGGAATCCAGGACCAGCCCAAGGTATTCCAGTCGCTGAGACGGAACCAGCACTGATAGACACGTCCTCCTCTAACTCGAAGCTTGAGAAACCTCTCAGGAGAAGGTTGTCCAGATATCCCACGATAGCGATCCCTCGCTGCCTCAGCAGGGCCAGGATCGGGACGAGCACCTTGGTGAAAACCTGCGGTGCCGAGGCCAGGCCGAACGGGAGAGCCACAAATTGAAAGTGGTCCTCCCAGATGGCAAAGCGCAGAAACCTCTGGTGCCTTGAGCAAATGGGAACATGTAAGTATGCATCCATGATATCCAAAGAAGCCAGAAAGTCCCCCTGGTGGAGTGCCGTTACTACAGAGCGGATTAATTCCAACCTGAATTTTTGCACTTTGACATAACAATTGAGGGTCTTGAGGTCCAGGATTAGACGGACCCCTTCCTTCTTGGGGACCACAAACAGATTGGAGTAAAACCCCTGGAACCGTTCCATCGAGGGAACCAGCACAATCACTCCCCTGACCAACATATCCTGGAGAGCACCTGACAGAACCTTCCGGCGATCCGGAGGAAGTTGGAGGTTGGAAGGGAAAAATCTGTTTGGCGGACAAGAGAAATTCTATCTTGTACCAAGAGGAAACTACTTTGCAAACCCAACGGTCGGAAAGAAGTTGGGAAATTGGGAAGAGACTGCGCTAAAAATAGTGAAAAAAATTAAGAAAAAGGAGAAATACAACGTAGTGACAGTGTAATCACTCCAGGTGCTGCGATTTGCATGTAAACAATAAATACAAGAAACAAAACATAAGAAAAATAAAAATCGTGCTACCCCAACTGGTTTGAAACAAACACAAATATATGCAAATAAATAATCTCCAGTGGTATGTGAAAAATGGGCTAGCTGCTATGTGTAACCGTGACCTATAATGGCCACTACTGCACTAAAACAAACAGTCACCTCAAAAGACATCAATAATCTTATTATTATATGGTGATATACCAAAACAAACAAAAACAAAAATATCCAGTGGTGTGAAAAAAAAAAAAATGATTAAAAACATCAACTAAATATGCTGGATATGGATATACACTTAGGCAGGCCATACACGATTCGAATTTCGAACGAGCCTTCGAGCGATAAACGAACGCGGCGCTCCCAAAATCATGCGAGTGTACCATCAATTACGTACGAAAATCGAACGAGAAAACAATGTTTTCATACCATAGAGGAAGTGATGTAATCTTCTGTGACCTTTTAAACACACCCCTACAATAGAAAGCAGAAAATGGCAGCCATGGTAATTGGAATAATAGCCTTGGAGGAGGAGACAATGGACAAGCCTTTTTCTTGCAGACTTGTTGGCACTTGAATTTGGTTTGGACTACAGTTTTTTCTTTATCAAAATCATTGTTTCTTTATATACATGAACATTCTTTCAGGTTTTTTTCGGTATATTTTCCTTCTGATTCATTTTTTCTTCGGATCATGCGCAGTTATGTTTCTTGGGAAAAATCGTCCAACTCTACCATTAACGATACGATTTTTGGAAGTTTTTCGGAAAAAAAAACCAACATGTTGGTTTTTGAAATTTCGCCTGTCGTACGAAAATCGCCTTAGACTCTAGATAAATTAATATACAGTCCAAAGTATTGCAAAAAGTCCATAAAGAGTAGTTGAAACACCCGTGCTTCTATGTCGTGACCAATTGATTAAACGTGTCCAAAACAGCAAATAACGTGTCCTCCACCAAACTTGTGAATTCACCTCTTACCAAACTTCCATGATCCCCTGCAATGAGGGATCAAAAACAGCATATAGTAGGTCCCAATCACGTGGTATCAGATCCACATTCCTAATGGGTCTTGTGTTGCAGCAAGATGAATGGCCACCATGAAAAAAACATCAATAGCTCCACATGGTGTATTATCATTGGTAAAAATGTATTTAAAAAGGATTAAAATGCATAAATTTAGTCTTCCAGTGCCCCTGGAAGACAAAATTTATTTCAAAACGGACGTAGGGCGAGCGACGCGCTGTTGTCACCCAGTTCCTGAACGTTCCCCCAGTGGATGAGCGCCTGAGGGTTTTTGTGTACCGGCCGGCACATTAAAATTTCAAGTGTATATCCAGCATATTTAGTTGATGTTTTTAATCAATTTTTTTTGTGTTTTTTTTTTCAAATCACTGGGTATTTTTTGTTTTTGTTTGTTTTGGTATATCACCATATAATAATAAGATTATGTCTTTTGAGGTGACTGTTTTAGTGCATTAGTGTCCATTATAGGTCACGGTTACACATAGCAGCTAGCCCATTTTTAACATACCACTGGAGATTATTTACTCATATATATTTGTGTTTGTTTCAAACCAGTTGGGGTAGCGCGATTTTTATTTTTCTTAGGTCAGAAATAAGAGACCTCCACCGAGCCGCAAAATCGCGAAGCTGGCCCCCCACACGAGACACGGGCGGGGGCAGACCTTCATGCGGAAGCAGGCTTGTTAGGCTTGCGGTACCAGGTGCGCTTCTGCCCTGTAGCGGGCGCCTTTTCACCCTGAAAACTTTTCCCTGACACACTAGGCGGGCGAAAAAAACGCTTGGGGGTAGTAAAAGAGTGCCCCCGCTTACGGCGAGGCTTATTACCCTTCTCAGCCTGTGGGAGAAGAGTGCTCTTACCACCTGTGGCCGGCTTAATGATTTCATCCAGGGAAGCCCCAAAAAGCCGTTCACCCTTAAAGGGTAAATCCACCAAGGCCTTCTTTGAGGACTGGTCCGCAGACCAACACTTCAGCCACACAAGGCGCCGTAGTACCACCTCATAAGCGGAGGCCCTGGAGAGCAAAGGAAGCGTATCCAGGGCTGACTCACAGACAAATTTCAGACCATGCACCAACTTTTCGGCCAGGTCCACGCAGGTCTGCAACAAGCACCTCGCCCGTTCGGTAAGCGTCTGCGACACCAGAGCCCCGGCCAAAACGGCCTAATAGCCGAACCCACTACAGTGAACATGGAGCGGGCCACAGCCTCCACTCTCCTATGTGCGGGGTCCTTGAAGGCGGGAGCCCCTTCCACACGCAATGTGGTGGCTTTGCTCAATCTGGACACGGGAGGGTGCACTGAACGAAGAGAGACCCATTTTTTCAAAAAGTCCTCCTCAAAGGGATAACGCGTCGCAAAGTATTTTGGCACAGCAAAAACTTTCTGCGGCGTATCCCATTCCTTGTACAATGAGTTGTGCAAATACGGAACGCAAGGAAACACTTTAGCGGTGCGCGGCGGTTTGCGAACGCCAAATCCTCAAGACTCGGAGTATCCCGCACCGCAGAGATAAGAGCTTCAACAAATTCCTTATTATGCACTGACCCTGAAGCAGAGTCATCCTCACTGTCCGCGTGGGTTAAGCCTGCATCAACTGACATGACAGAACCAGAGCCAGAGGCAATAGTAAGGCCCGATTCTGTGTCAGAATCCCCAGAAGCAGACTCACGGAGGGGGCGCTTTTTAACCCCCTTCTGGACACTTGGCGCTTCAATCCGGGCGAGAAACGCCTCAAGGACTGCAGTCATAGCCTCCACAGAAGCAGCAGGGGTAGGGGCCTCAGGGGTTAACTCAGGCATTGCTGGGGTAGAAGCACCAGGTTTAGGCTCCATAGTTCCCCACCGCTATCCCCCCGAACACTGCAAGGCAGAAAAAAAAAATACCGGTCACCTCCCGGCTGACAACAGAAAGCAGGGGACCCCCCAGAGAACTCACCACCCCATCTGGTTGCCACATGAGCTGAAGCGCTGAAGAGTGCTGGCTGCGCCGATCCATCCTGTAGTGGCGAGTAAAAGTGGAAAAACTAGTCCACGTAGCTGCCTTGCAGATAAGCTCTGGTGAAGCTCCAGCCCGTTCTGCCCAGGAAGTTGCCACTGCCCTTGTAGAATGTGCCACCACCCCTGGGGGAGGTTCTATATCCCTAGCCTTATAGGCCTCGTGGATAGCCATACGGAGCCATACTTTTGGAAGCACCGTACCCCCTACGTGCATCCGAGAACAACACAAACAGAGAATTGGATTTCCTAAATTCCCTGGTGACTTCCAGGTAGTGCATAATGCACCTTCTGACATCTAAGGTATGAAACTCTTCTTCCCTTGAACCGGAAGGAGCCGGACAAAAGGTAGGTAACACTATTTCTTGTGTCCTATGGAAGGCCGATACCACCTTAGGAAGGAACCCAGGATCTGTCCTTAACACGACTATCTGGGAAGATGGTCAAGAAGGCTTCCACAATAGAAAGAGCCTGTAGCTCACTAATTCTCCTAGCCGAGGTGACGGCTACTAAAAGGACCGCTTTCAGGGTCCAAAATTTTAAAGATGCTTCTAACAGTGGTTCGAAAGGTCTTTTTGTCAGACCCCGCCAAAACCACCGATAAGTCCCACTTGGGAAAAAACTTAAAGGGGGAAGGCCTAGCCCTGGCTAATGCCTTAAAAAATCTGATGACATAGGGATCTAGGGATAACCGTCTCTCTAGAAATACCGACAGCGCAGCAACCTGCGCTTTCAGGGTGCTGGCTGCCAGACCCTTGTCCATCCCGTCCTGTAAAATCTCCAGGACCGAAAAATTATTCATGGGGGAACAATTCTTTGAACTGCAGCAGGAATTAAAGACCCTCCAGGTCTTGAAATAAATCGCCCTGGTAACTTCCTTTCTGCTACTAAGTAGCGTATCCACTAACCGTTTAGATAAACCCTTCCTACTCAGGATTAACTCTTCAGTAACCAGGCCGCCAGGTTGAGCCGATCCACGTTGGGATGGAGCAGAGGACCCTGGTATAACAAGTCCTTTCTGACTGGAAGTAGCTGATGAGGTTCTATTGCCAGTTTCAGCAGGGTTGAAAACCAAGGCCTTTTGGGCCAGTATGGGGCTATCAGGATAAGAGTCGTCTTTTCTACCTGAAGTTTCCGCAGAACTAACGGAATCATTTGTACTGGGGGGAAAGCATAACACAAACGGAAGGGCCAATGCTGAACTAACGCATCTAGACCCTCCGCTTGATCCAGTCTGTTGAGGGAAAAGAAAACCGGAACCTTGGCGTTGGCTTGGGACGCGAACAGGTCTATCTGAGGGGTTCCCCACCTGTCTGCTATTTTCTGGAACACCTCTGAATTTAGACTCCACTCTGATTCTAGAACCCTCTTCCTGCTTAGGAAGTCTGCCAGGTGGTTTAAACTGCCCTTTAGGTGTACTGCAGACAGAGATGCCAAGTATGTCTCTGCCCAGTAAAGCATGTGTAGGGCCAGGTTCAGGAGAACCCTGCTCCTCGTGCCCCCCTGCCTTGAGACGTAAGCTACCGCTGTAGCATTGTCCGACAGTATCTGGACATGCTGACCCTGTATTTTCTCCTGGAAGGCCCAAAGCCCCAGGCAAATGGCTTTGAGTTCCCTCCAATTGGAGGATCTCTTGGACTCTTCCCTGGACCAGGACCCCTGAGCCAACTGACCCCTGAGGTGAGCACCCCACCCCCAGGAGCTGGCATCCGTAATTAGGACCATTGTAGCGGGGAAGGACCACACTAGACCCTGACTCAAATTTGCGCAAGTCCTCCACCACCAAAGTTTCCTTTTTACTGAAGCTGGAACCCTGATCTCCTTCTCTAGGGGTTCTCCATGCGTCCAATTCTGTAGAATCGCCTGCTGGAGACTCCTTGAATGCAGACGGGCCCACTGAACCGCAGGAATGGAGGATGTGAGTAGTCCCAGGGTGGACATAGCTGCACGAACTGAAACTGACAGGTTCGTCAACTGAAAGTGTTTGACCTCGCTTCCTGTCCTGATTGCTAGACGCAGGAAACGCTGAGAAGAGGCTCTTATCGGGACGTGAAGATAAGCATCCCTTAGGTCTATCGAAGCCAGAAAGCAACTCGCTGGAAGAAGCCTTCTGACCGAGTAGATGGTATCCATCCGGAACCTCTTGTACTTGATTGACCGATTCAGGAATTTTAAGTTCAGAATCAAACGAAATTTTCCTGCCGGCTTTTTCACTAGAAACACATGGGAGTAGCAACCCGTCCCCTGCTCTTGTTGGGGTACCGGGGTGATCACCCTCTGCTGGAGAAATTCCTCTAACGGCGACAACATTGCCCTGGATTTCTCCTGATCCCTGGGCAGCTGAGTCGCGTAGAAACGCGATGGTGGTTTCTCTGAGAACTCCAGCGCGTAGCCCTCTGCAATAACCTTGAGGATGTATGCACTGGAAGTCGTCTCTGCCCACTGTGGAAGGAACGACTAAAGCCGTCCTCCCACAGCCGGGCGACCGTCACTGGGGTTTAGCGGGCTGGCTAGGGGAGCAAAACAACACCCCGGGTCTCCCTCTACCCCTCTGAGGCCGCCAGGACCTTCCACCCTGACCTTTTTGTGCCTCTTTAGGATCTTGGGGCTGGAAAAAAGGACGAAAATTTTTCCTGGTCCGCGGTACTACCTTCTTTAAGGGGAAGGCTTTTTTCCTATCCGCCGTCCTATCCAGAACAGTGTCCAGACCGGCGCCAAATACCAGATCTCCATCGAAGGGCAGGCCACATAACTTAGCCTTCGAAGCTGTGTCCCCAGTCCAGAGAGCCCTCCTGGCCGAATTCACTAGGGCCGAGGAACGGGCTGATATTCTCACTGACTCGGCTGAGGCATCCGTCATGTAGCCTACTGCCTTCAGAAGAATCGGGAAGGACTCTAGCAACTCTCTGCGTGAGGTCCTGGACTCAATGTGACTCTTCAGCTGTTCCAACCAATGCTCAAAGTTCCTGGCCACTACTGTGGATGCCATAGCTGGTTTGAGGTTGGCCAGGGAGGCATCCCAAGCCTTCTTTAAGAGCGCCTCTGCTCTTTTATCTAGGGGATCCTTTAAGGTGCCCGTATCCTCAAAGGCCAAGTCCGTATTTCGGGATACCTTTGAAAATGCAGCATCCAGCTTAGGTTTCTTATTCCATACCTGCGCTGGATTCTCATCAAAAGGAAATCTCCTCTTAAGTGACCGGGAAAAGAAAGGAGCCCTCTCTGGGTCTTTCCACTCCCTTTTAACCGCATCTGACAATACTCTATGTACTGGAAAGGTTCGATGCTTGACTTCGTCTAAACCCTGGTACATCTTGTCATGCAGAGATAAATGTGTCTTATCCACCTTAATGTTTAAGGTGGAATTAATAGTTTTCAGCAAGTCATCCACCTCTTCTAAGGATAACTTGTAACGTGAAGAAGAAGATTCTCCTGTATCTTCTTCTTCCGCCTCTGACCCTGAGACTAGGCTGCTAGGTTCTTCCTCCTCGGACTCACTACCTGCCCCTCTATAATCCAAGGGTGCATTAGTGGAGGCCTTAGCTGCTGACCCTGACGCCGCCCCTCTGTCCAAGTAGGAGCGGAACGACTGAAAGGTCTCTTGTAGCTCCTTCCGAAAGGAAGAGAGCATCTGTTTGGGTTGTTCGGAGGCTGCACTAGTAGAGGCTTCCCCTTTGACTATGTCCGCGATGCATGCCTTGCATAACGGCTTAGTCCAAGACCCTTTAAGGGTTGTTTTGCAGGTAGCACACCATTTCTTAGGAGGGGGCACAGCAAATTTTTAGCTTTTCTTTAGCTTTCTGAAAAACACAAAAGACAACAACCCCATGTTTAACTTTTTGTGTCTCAGACCCAAACCACCACCACCACAAAACAGCCAGTGAACAAAAACACACCAGGTCCCATCACCGCTGTACCAAAACAGACAACACTCTCCCAGGGACGTGACTAGGGTGAGTGAGGCAGGCTCCTCTCCCCAAAGGGGCAGTAGGAGGGACATAACAAGGAACCAGGTAGACTTAAACCGCTGTTTTCCTACCTGGGCCGGGCTGGTGCATGTGGCTCCTGCTCCCGCCACCTCCGCTGCGTCTTCTGGCTCCATTTTCCCAGAACGCGGCGATCGTTTGTGCGCCTCCTTTTGAAAGTCCCGGTTAACCCCACCGCTGTGGGAACCGGAAATTGCACCGCCGAGGCTGCCCCTCCCTTCTGCGTTCCAGCGTCCGGAACCGGAAGCCGCCACGCGCCGCCGGAAGTCCCGCCTCCACCGGAAATGACGTCGCCCGCCCTCCGTACCGGGACATCGCAGACCCCAGGAGACCGGCATCTAACCGCCCCCAAAACAGCCTGTAATGCCCAGCCTATTGGCGCGGAACCTCGTGCAGCCTTTACCCTCGCCGGGCTCGAGAAGAGGGGAGCACCGAAACATCCCCCACGCGTCAGGGGGGAGGTTGGGTCTGCCTCCTGAAAAAACAACCGTTTGCAGGTATGCTCCCCATCCCATCTCCCCCTGGAGAGAGTCCAGCATCCTCCTGGTTCCCTGCAGCGCTTCCACCATGGCCGGAGGAAACACTACAACTGAGGCCATGGTGGAGGTGGGCGGAAGTTATAGCAATGACTGCAGCGTTTCCTGGGAAGTGGGTGGAGCTGCGCTCTCTCCAAGTGCTGTCCTGAAAGACGAAGTGAGAAAAATACCATGCGGGCCACAAGAAAATGGCCGCCGAGCATGTAAAACGTGACCGCGATAAAATGGCGCCAAAACGCAGTTTAAAAACACAGTGACACCACACACAGCCAGCACACACAACAACCCCAAAAGTAAAAGGCAAAAATACAGCCCCGCACAGCACACGGCCCCCGGTAGAGATGGAACCCCAGGCGAGGCCCCCCACCCCACAGCCGCCACCAAGCATGGGGAAGGAGGGAGAGAGGAAAGCAGGGTGTACCCTCATTCGACCTCCCAGGGAAGCACCAGCCATACCACCTTGCCAGGCAAGGTGCCTACTTACCCGTCCTGCGACAACCGGCTGGAGGCATTCCTGACTGAACCAACGCCCGCGAATGGCATGGCAGTTGGCCAGACACACTGTGACAAAGCCATAAAGACCGGTCATATGTGTGCCCTAGAACCAAAGTTCCCCGGCCACCCCTGGAGCAATGGGGCATGTCGTTGATGACCCAGAGCTGAGCCGAGGACCGACACACGCTCAATGGCAGAACACGAGGGGACTACAAGGATCAAGATCCAGCATGTCACCCAGTCGGCAGTTTATAGTAGAATCACAGGATTCAAAAATAAAAGCAGGAACAAAGCAAACAAAAAATAATAAAAAAAAGGGGACTCCAGAAGGCCATGACTCTCCTGACATCAGGCAGAAAAAAAAACTGGAGTGTGGGTTGTACCCGGGGAACCACGCCCCTTGGGAGGTGCTGTGCTAAGAGAAGTGTTTTAACACTTTAAGTGCTTTTTTTCTGCCTAACTCTCCTGGAAGTAAGAAGATAATACCCTAAGGTCAAAGGCTGCTGTGTCCGTCAATGAACGGAAGAGAAAAAATGTTTTAACTTTACTTTAACTTTAAAGTGGTTCTAAATGTGCAATATCCTTGCACAGAACAGGTATATATTTGAAAAGAAAGAAGTGCCTTAAATATTACTTTAATTATAAAATAGCTGTGTAGCGTAGACTAGGTATAATACAATAGTTCTTTTCACTCAGAGCTTGTGAAAGGTATTTTTTGTGTACAGTTTCAAGTGGTTAGAGAGATATAGACTGTAAATTAAGCACATTTGGGGAACTGTGTTTTCTGATTCTGCTTCCTCATACAGAATTGATGTTAATTTGGAAGTGCAGTCTAAAACCAATATCTCTAAATTTACGGGCAGTCACATTCTAATGCCGCGTACACACGATCATTTTTTGTGATGAAAAAAAACGACGTTTTCTGTGAAGTAAAAAACGACGTTTTTGAAACGTCACTTTCAAAGACAATGTTGCATACACACCATCGTTTTTTTCACAAAAAGCGAGGTTACGTTCACCACTCTTTTCCATTGAAGCTCGCCTCATAACTAGCTTCTGGGCATGCGCGGGTTGAAAAACGTCGTTTTAAACGACGTTTTTGCTACACACGGTGACTTTTTGTGAAACAAAAAACGACGTTTTGAAAAACGACACAAAAAATTCAAGCATGTTGGAATTTTTTTTTGGTCGTTTTTTTTAAGACAAAAAACGAAGTTTTGCCCACACACGATCAATTTAAATGACGTTTTAAAAAACGTCGTTTTTTTTCATCGCAAAAAACGACCGTGTGTACGCGGCATAAGACTAACACATCTGGTCCTGTAAAACAGAAATCACTATACATACCTTTTCTGAAGCCAATCCGGTCCAGTCTCCAGTGGTGGAAGCCTTGTGCAGGAGACAGCTGACGTCGGCTGGGTAATGCTTGGGAAGCGCCATCACTCAGAGTTACTATGGGGCTTCTGTTGTTGGCCGTCTCTCCTGCACAATCCCATAGAGAAAGCTGCCGCTGACAGCTCAGCGTGGGACCGGAGCAGCTTCAGAAAAGGTATGTATAGCGATTTTTGCTTTACAGGGTTAGAAAAGGTTAGGCTTAGAATGTGGCTGCAAGTAGATTTGGAGTATTTTTTGTTTTAGGCTGAACACCCTCTACCATCCCCAGGTCAGATCAATGCCCAGCATTATGGCTACTTACAAAAGGGATAATTCTGTATACCTGCAACAGACAGGCTGGGGGAAAAAATAAATCAAAAATCATATTTTTTTGCACATTCCATATTCTCCCTGCTTGATTCATCCAACTGTCATATTTAATTGATTCTTACCAGCAGGGCTGCTCGGTTATACATCTGTTTATAAGATTCATTTAAGGGGATTTCCTCAATTCTGAAGTTGACACCTGTGAAGCTCAGCTGCCTTGCAATGTACATGCCACTCACTTTCATATCCATGGCAACTATCTCCATGGCACCCACACCCCTGAAAAAGAAAAGGTTTTCAGTTATAATAAAACAAAGGGGCAAAACGAAATTAGATAGAAATAAAATGTACATTATCTGGCATGAAGTTATAGATTTAAAGGTCACCCAATGAACAAGCCATTAAGCCATGTTGTGAAGAGAATACCTTTTCTCAATAGCGTGCAAGAACTCATCAAAAGTGCTAAAAGACGTGCCCTCTCCCCAGATACCCAACCGACTCATATAGATCATATTCTTGGGCTCGGATGCACCTGTGATAACAGAGTTACAAGGAAAGTGAAGCTATTCAGTGAAAAATATGGACTTGTTGAGTTGCACCCGAAAGTGTGTACGAGTTGCCTCGTGTTATACTATATAAAGAATAGGAAAAATAAAATATATAACTCACCCGTGGCACTAGCATATACCACTCGTGCCAAAGGTAAATTGTTCTGAAGCTCTAGTACTGCACGACCCATTTTGGTGCAGGAGGCATTCTTGGCTTTGTGACATTCATCAAACACAATCTACAAATGTAAAAGTCAAGGAAGAAACATAGAACAAATTGTGCACCCAGTGAGCTTGACACACACACACACACACACACACACACACACACACACTTACTTACTTACATAATGCTGATTACATTCTAAAAAGAAAATTCAGATTTTATTCCTAACTATGCATGCTTTCCACTTGATCAGTCTTTTGCAGAGTGCTGAAAAAGATTACACTAGTAAAAATAAAATTGCTTGAGATAGCAAACAAGCTACAACATCATTAAACGGGTTAAAATATTTTCTAACCTGTATCAGATGCTTGTCTGAAGCAGCTCTGAGAAAATATTTATAACTGAATGAATGAAAGAATGAATGAGTGACTTATATAGTACCTCTAGGCGCTTTTGAAGCCAGTGTCTTCTTGGCTGGTGCAGTCACTTACCCCGTAGGATTTTGACATGCTTGGGACACACAGTCGTACACACACATATACATACATATTATATATGTATATATATATATATATATATATATATATATATATATATATATATATATATATGTATATATATATATATATATATATGTATATATATATATATATAGCCAATTTGGACAGGATCTAATTAACCTACCAGCATGTCTTTGGAGTGTAGGATAACGAATAATTGGCATAACACAGTCCCATTTTTCACAGTTGTGGCTCAAATGAAATATGCGTGGACACCCATACATGAACACCATTTTACAATAATAGCGATTCATTCTTCCATGTTTTGTAGCTAAAGATGGAGGGATGGGGAGAAGGAAGTGGGGGTAGGAACACATTTTTACAGAAATTGATAGGGGACAGAATCTTATCATAAACAAGAAAGGGGTAGGGATTATGGGAGGGAAATGTAATGTCTGTGTAGGAATGGGAGTCGATGCTGGAAAGATGGGGCAGACAACGCATCTTAGGGTACAGCAAAGACATGACAGGTGTGGTCAAAAAAAGGGGGAATGTGGATAAAAAGGGATTTTTAAATACAGCTTACCTGTAAAATCCTTTTCTTGGAGTACATCACGGGACACAGAGCGGCATATTCATTACTATGTGGGTTATATGGAGTACCTTCAGGTGTGGACACTGGCAATCTTCAAACAGGAAGTCCCCTCCCTATATAACCCCCTCCCCTAGAGGGAGTCCCTCAGTTTTGTAGCAAGCAGTATGCCTCCCAAAATGGTCACCCAAAAGAGGGGTGGGAGCTCTGTGTCCCGTGATGTACTCCAAGAAAAGGATTTTACAGGTAAGCTGTATTTAAAAATCCCTTTTTCTTTCTCGTACATCACGGGACACAGAGCGGCATATTCATTACTATGTGGGATGTCCGAAAGCAATGCTTTAATGAGGGGAGGGAGACATCTTCCAAAGAAGGATTCAATTTTAGAGTTAAACTCAAATCATAATAATATTTCCAAATTAGTCAAGAAAGAAGAACCTTTTTCTTTTTTTTTTTTTTTTTTATATATAACCAAGGGTGTTTCTGATCCCGAGGATTTCAAACTGCAGCCTGTAGTACTGCCTGACCAAAGGCAGTATCCGCATTTCTTCTCACGTCTAGTTGATAAAACCTTGTAAACGTGTGGACTGATGACCACGTTGCCGTCTTGCATATCTGAGCCATAGAGATCTGATGGTGTGCTGCCCAAGAGGCGCCCATGGCCCTGGTAGAATGGGCCTTTACCGACAACGGAGGGGGCAACCTCTTCAATCCGTAGGCTTGAATGATTAATTGTCTAATCCATCTCGAGATGGTGGATTTTGCAGCTGCCTGCCCCTTCTTGGGGCCATCTGGTAGAACGAATAACACCTCTGTTTTCCGGATCTTTTCCGTAGCTTTAAGATAGGCCTTCATGGCCCGGACAATATCCAAGGTATGCAGCAACCCCTCCTTTCTAGATGTAGGTTTTGGAAAGAAGGATGGAAGTACCAAATCCTGGTTTAAGTGAAATTTGGATATAACCTTTGGTAGAAAGGAAGGATGGGGCCGGAGAACTGCCCTGTCCTTATGCAGAACAAGATATGGTTCCTTACACGATAAGGCTGCTAATTCTGACACTCTCCTGGCCGAAACTATGGCGACCAAGAAAACCAATTTTCTTGTCAGTAAGAGTAAAGGAATCTCAGCCAAAGGCTCAAAAGGCTGTTTCTGTAGAGTGGACAGGACAAGATTTAGGTCCCAAGGACAAACTGGTGACTTGACAGGAGGATTAATACGCAAGACCCCCTGTAAGAAGGTCTTTACCAGCGAGTGGGTGGCCAGCGGCCTCTGAAACCACACTGACAGAGCTGAGATCTGTCCTTTGATTGTGCTTAGTGCCAGGCCTTTATCCACTCCTAGCTGGAGAAAACTTAACACCCTATCAATAGTATATTTGCGGCAATTCCATCTTTTGGATTCACACCAGCCTATATAGTTCCTCCACACCCTGTAATAAATTACCCTGGAGACCGGCTTTCTAGCCTTAATCAGGGTAGGGATTACCTGCTTAGACAGACCCCTACCCCTGAGAATCAGGGATTCAGCCTCCAGGCCGTCAAATTTAGACGCTGTAATGTAGGGTGGAGGATCGGGCCTTGTGAGAGTAGGTCTGGTTGTAGAGGAAGAGTCCAAGGGTCTCCCACTGCCATATTCAGGACTAGTGAGTACCAAGCCCTCCGGGGCCAAGCTGGAGCTATTAGAATGACTGGCTTGTGCTCCACTCTGATCTTGCGCAACAGGCGGGGGAGTAACTGTAGTGGAGGGAATGCATATAGAAGTTTGAATTGATGCCAAGGGCAAACCAACGCATCGGTTCCGCAGGCCATAGGATCCCTCGCTCGCGACACGAACCTGTCTAGTTTCTTGTTGAACCTGGATGCCATTATATCTACGTCTGGCGTTCCCCACCTCTGGCAGATTGTCTGAAAGACCTGGGGATGCAGGGACCACTCCCCTGGCAACAGACTCTGGCGACTTAAGAAGTCTGCCTGCAGGTTGTCCACTCCGGGAATGAATATCGCTGAAATGCAGGGTACATGAACCTCTGCCCATTGCAAAATCAAGTTCACTTCCCTTTGAGCGGCCTGGCTCCTGGTTCCCCCTTGGTGGTTTATGTATGCCACCGCCGTGGCATTGTCTGACTGGATTCTCACCGGGAACCCCTTTAATCTGGAGGTCCACGCCAACAGGGCTAGGCGAGCAGCTCTGATTTCCAAGATATTGATGGGGAGCTGCCTCTCTGCTTTCACCCAAGTTCCCTGGCGGGAGAACCCTTCGAAGACCGCCCCCCAGCCTGCCAGGCTGGCGTCTGTGGTAACTACCTTCCAGACAACAGGGCTGAAGGATCTTCCCTTTAGAAGATTCTGAGGGTTCAACCACCAGGCCAGGCTCTGTCGGACCCTTGATGATAGCGTCAAAGGGGACTCTAAGGCATGTGCCCTCTTGCCCCAGGCTGCTAGAATGGCTGCCTGTAGGACGCGAGTGTGGATCTGAGCGTATGGTACTGCCTCGAATGTGGCCACTAGCTTGCCTAGTAATCGCATACACAGGCGAATAGTTGGTCTTTTCTTGTTTATAACCAACTGAACCAACCCCTTGATCGCCTTGATCTTTACAAGGGGCAGGAACACCTTTTGATGTTCTGTGTCTAACCTCATGCCGAGGTATTCCAACTGCTTTGTAGGCTGGAATGCTGACTTTCCCTGGTTTAGGACCCAGCCGAATTCTTCGAGGTACCGAACCGTGAGGTTTACTGCCTTTTGCAGACCCGTCCGTGAGTGATCTATGATTAAAAGGTCGTCCAAGTATGCTAGGACTGTGACTCCTTGGATCCTTAAATTGGCCAGAACTGGGGCTAGGATCTTCGTGAATACCCGGGGGGCCGTGGCCAGCCCGAAAGGGAGCGCCCTGAATTGGAAGTGTCGCTGCCCCACCGCGAAGCGTAAAAACCTTTGATGCGACTGAAAGATTGGTACATGAAGGTAAGCATCTTTTATGTCTATGGAGGCCAGAAAATCGTCTTTCTGAAGCGCGGCGGCTGCTGACCGGATGGATTCCATCCGGAAGGACCGCACCCTTAGATAAGCGTTTAACCTCTTTAGGTCCAAGATTGGCCTGACATCGCCGTTGGGCTTTGGTATGACAAAGAGATTGGAATAGAAACCTAGGCCTTGCTCTTGGGCTGGCACTTCTATAATTACGTCCTGGCAAAGCAGGTGATCCAAAGCTGCCAGCATTGAGGCCTTCCTTGCTGGATCCCTTGGTAGCCTTGATTCTTGAAAATGAGGCGGAGGATATCTTAGAAACTCCAATCTGTAACCTGTGGTTACAGATGCCCGGGCCCAATTGTCGGGGATCTTGGCTTCCCAAACTTCTGAGAAGAGACGAAGCCTTCCCCCCCACCCGTGAGAGTGGGGGCGCCCCTTCATAAGGCAGACTTAGGGGCTGTCTTTGACGGCTTGCGATACCACGGCTTCTTACCCCCAGGGGTCTGTCCCTGCGATCTACTGTTAACGTTGGATCGTGCAGGCGGCCGTCGATACTGCCTGGAATTAGAGGGCCCCGAGACAGGAAAAAGCTGCCTTTTAAATGTAGGAGCCCGGAATGTCTTTTTGACCGGTAAAAGGGTACTCTTGCCATTTGAAATAGTCTGAATATATTTATCCAGATCTTCTCCGAAGAGTCGTCCTCCATGGAAGGGAAATCCTGCCAGAAGCTTTTTGCATGGGGGTTCTGCCGCCCAGTTCTTCAACCATAAGAGCCTTCTCATGTGTACCAAACATAGTGATAAACGAGAAGCCTGCTGGATGGAATCTTTTATAGCATCTACCGCGAAACACAGAGCTCTGGGAATGTCAGCAAACTCTTCTGCTTGTTGGGTAGGCATGTCCTTTAACATCTCTTTTGTCTGGTCTTTTAATGCCTGACAAACTCCAATTGCAGCTACCGCTGGCTGCACCACTGCTCCTGCCGTAGCAAAGGATGCTTTTAAAAGTGTCTCTAATCTTTTATCAACCGGATCTTTAAACATATGTATGTTTTCCACCGGGCAAGTTAGTGATTTATTCACACATGAGATGGCTGCATCCACTACTGGGAGCCTCCACTTCTTGGAGAATTTTTCCTCCATGGGATAAATGACCGCAAATCTTTTCGGTGGCAGAAAAACCCTGTCCGGCCGTACCCAATCCCGAAAGATCAATTCCTCCAAGAGAGGATGGACCGGAAAAACTGCGTTGCTTAACGGGGCTTTCAAAGAGCCCAGAGAGGATACCGGAGGAACCTGAAGTTCTGGCAATGGCAAACT
Source organism: Rana kukunoris (assembly GCA_029574335.1). NCBI lineage: Eukaryota > Metazoa > Chordata > Amphibia > Anura > Ranidae > Rana > Rana kukunoris. The sequence continues at coordinate 376,731,002 of CM056049.1, forward strand.
AAATGCCGAGCGGACCATGTCCGTCAAAGACTGTACCCACAGTCTCTCTGTCTGGGAGTCTGAAAATGGTTCCTCAGAGGTAGACCCCTCCATCCCTGAACCCTCTTGGTTCAGGTCCAGTTGATCCTCCTGTGATTCTAATTCCTCCGGAGAGAGAATCTCAGCATCTGAGGATACACCCCCTGGTGATGGGGATCTAACCCGTTTCTTACCAGGAATAGCTCTGGCGATCAATGCCGCTATTCTCTCTTCTAGCCCCCCTAGGGATACGGCTAGCATCTCCTCTGTGATAAACACAGGGCTGGGCTGATCTGGGCCAGCCTCCGCACCAGATCCCCCTAATGGCTCATCCAAGGCGCTTCTTAAATTAATAAGCTGCGGGGAAAGTATCGGCATATCAGAATCAGAAAGGGACCCCTTTTGTTTTTTGGTCTTTTTTGTCCCCTTTGACCCCGAACCCTTGGAAGCCATAATACAAAATCGAGGGACTCCGCCCACACAACAGACTGTAGTGGCCAGGAGTACAATTTTTAGAGTTTAGGGGAGAATAGATCACTAGTGTCCCCAAAAACTGATGGGCCCGTATGTTGGTCTTTTCTCTTTTTTTTTTTTTTTTTTTTTTTTAAATAATTATATATTCTATATTATATATTTTCTTTGACAACATACAATGACCCTAATTTAAGTTTGCCAGCCTCCAACCTGCTGCAAAATAAGGGGGATTTCTTGGCTTAACAATAAAGGCATTGGAACAAAGTCCACATGTACTACCCCTCTTCCGCCACCGGGAGTCACTGTTCTGCCGCTCTGCGTCCTCTCCTTGAAAAAATCAGCCTCAGACTGAGCCCTGACAAGGCCTGCTGTCTATAACAGCACAAAGGCGCGCCCCTGTATGACGCCGCAGGCCCGCCCCCCCCCGCCCTCCTGTCTGGACGGCGCGAAAAAAACGTCAATAAGACGTGCGCGCGCACGCGCGCGCGCGCGTATGCCGGATACAGGAGGAACATGGAGGAGCCGCGCTGCTGGAGATCCAGGCACGCAGAAACAGGCGGCAGATTCAAACCCCCGGCCAGGTAGGACTCTCTCAAGGTCCCTAGGGATCCTTACTAGCCCTAGGAAGAAACAGCAGGTTAGCTAGCAACACACATTTAGACAGGGGGGCCTAGTGATGGGGGGAGAAAGGGTGTCATCCTGTCTCTTTTAGACATAGTGATCACGGTTGCCCATGCAGAGCATACTTAGGCTATCCCCCCTTTTAGGTTACCCCGGGGAGCCTGCTGTCGAACCAAGTCCCGCAGGCTCCCCTTACCTGCTCCATGCTGCAGGATGTTTGACCAGCAAACTGATCCAATCTTCTCCCATCTCCGTGGGTAGCGTAGTAGACCTTCAGGCCCTGGGGTCCTATGAAGGTACCCACTGTCCTGGACCTATATAGCACCCTGGCAAAACAGGAACTTTATGGTTTTTGCAAACTCCAAGTCCTGGGCCCAGGGTCCAGCCCTCCAAAGAGGAGCATTATAGGCAAAACCCCACGGTTTGGGGCCCGGGTACTGTCCACTTTGGCACTGAGGCTCCTTGGACAGATCCGGTAGCCCGCCCTTAATCCCAAGGATGTGGAGCAAAGCTATTCCGTGACCAACACCTAAGACACTGGCGAAAAAACTGAGGGACTCCCTCTAGGGGAGGGGGTTATATAGGGAGGGGACTTCCTGTTTGAAGATTGCCAGTGTCCACACCTGAAGGTACTCCATATAACCCACATAGTAATGAATATGCCGCTCTGTGTCCCGTGATGTACGAGAAAGAAAATAAGTTATTTTAATGGTAGCTCTGTTATTAAGAGAGTACAAGATGTACAGAAAAGGGACTTGAAGATCAGGGGAGGCCAGCTTGGGATCTATGGAAAGGGGATGAGAGAAAGAAGACTGATCAGAATCAGACATAAGTAGAAAAAGGGCCTTTTTTCATTCTTTTTTTTATAACTGGAGTTTAAGGAGGTGTAAATGCAGGAGTTTTTTTTAATCTTAATGCATTCTATGTCTGCCTGTTACTACCCCCAGGTAGTAACAGGCAGACACCCCCCCCTCCAGGTAGTAACAGGCAGACACCCCCCCCCTCCAGGTAGTAACAGGCAGACACCCCCCCACAGGTAGTAACAGACAGACCCCCCCAGGTAGTTACAGACCCCCCCCAGGTAGTAATAGACAGCCCCCCCCCCAGGTAGTAACAGACAGACCCCCCCCCCCAGGTAGGAGCAGACAGACCCCCCCCCAGGTAGGAGCAGACAGACAGACCCCCCCCCCAGGTAGGAGCAGACAGACCCCCCCCCCCCCCCCCCCAGGTAGGAGCAGACAGACCCCCCCAGGTAGGAGCAGACAGACCCCCCCAGGTAGAGCAGACAGACCCCCCCAGGTGCAGACAGACCCCCCCAGGTAGTGCAGACAGACCCCCCCAGGTAGTATGGCTCCTCTTCCTCTGTGGGTGTAAACAGAGAGGAGGGACGCCGCCGGGTGTACCAAGATGACCGCGGTTTCCGGAGCTAGGCCTAGCTCCGGAGCAACGGCAATCCGTGGGTCACAGTGTGTGCCGATCCGAATGGGGTGCACCATCGATTAAGATAAAAAAAAAAATTGTGTTTAGCAGCCTCCCCAGCACCCCATTCGTCCTGATTGACTGAGACACAGCAGTGGCGCTATTGGTTCCCACAGCTGTTAGTCAGCCAATCAGAGGAGAGAGGGGGCATGGCCAGGTTGGGATCTGTGTCCGATTGAACACACAGAGTTGTGACTCGGCTCCAGTGCCCCCATAGAAAACTGCTGACAGTGGGGGCATGCGAATAGGAGGGCAGGCCAGGAGCAGCAAAGAGGGACCCGAGAAGAGGAGGATCCAGGCTGCTCTGTGCAAAAGCAACTGCACAGAGGAGGCAAGGATAACATATTTGTTATTTATTTTTTAAACAAGACTTTACAATCATTTTAATACCGACTAAAGAGCAGCAACATGATTCAGTATAAAAAACATGGTGTGACTGCATCCTATCAAAGAAATTCTCCAGTGTGTCACTTTATAACCACATCTTATGAATCAGAGGAATTAGGGAACAGAAGAGTTGGGCTGGTCAGAAGAGTCGGTAGGGGAGGGGGTGCTGGGGAGAGTCTATCCAGATAATGACAGGGAAACTGTTAATCTAGCAGAATCACCAGAAAAATGTATTAAAAATGTATTGAATAGAGCGACAAGGGGTACAGAGGGAGAGGGAGATTTTAAAGTGTTACAAAATTTAGGACCCTGCATTCACACTATGGGCTCTTTCACACAGAGCATCCATTCAGATCCGCCTGCCAGTTTTTTTTGCGGACCAGAACGGACGCTCCGTGCTCCTCTATGGAGCCGCGGATGTCAGCGGAGACATGTCCACTGACATCTGACCCGCCAAAGAATGCTGGAGAAAAAAACTACTTTTCCTTCTGTCTGGTGGATCGGATGAACACAGACAGACGGTCCATGTTCATCTGATCCCCCCATAGGGGAGAGCGGAGAAAAGACAGGGTACAGTGTGCGGGGACCGCCCTGTCATCCGGCAGCTCAGCGAGGATCAACGGAGCGATCCCTGCTGAGCAAACAAAGGTGCACAGGGCGAATCATTACTGATCCTCCCCGTGTGAAAGAGCCCTATATCTGGTCTCCCACAGTACACAGAACATGAAAATGAAATTATTTTAGTAAATCTAAAATGAAAAATACCCTTTCTCATGAGCAGCATATAACAGTCTTGTGACTTCCATCAGTGACTGGATAAAGCTTGTAGGAGGAGTTCATGCTGCACTGGCTGTCCTATCAGGTTGCAGGATCCTTGACCCTCTATCTGGACAACGGCGATTGGCCTTGTGTTGATCACATGGCCCCCTCCAAGGAAAAAATAAATAAAACATTTCTAGCAATACACACCAAACTGAGGACCTGACCCCTGGCTCTGTATTTTTAGGAAACATTGGGGACAGTGGAAGGAGAAGAGGATCAGAGGACACTGAATCAAACAGCCTTTTAACACAATGCAGAGGATTAACCCCTTTGGTTCCACAGTGAGTATAACAAGCATGCTTTACTGCATATACAGACTGTTTTTACTGTTTTGGGTTTACTAACACAAAAAAAAGAACTCAGAATGAGGTAATGGAACAGGGCAGAAATGGATATGGTACATTCCCCTAAACGTGTAAAGATAAATGCATGCAAGAAAGATCCCATAAGAAAAGTCAGGAAGCGTTTGCTTTTCTTTATATTATATCAAACTTATTAGAATTTACTTAGCACCAAGTTATCCTATTGGGAACATAGATGTATACAAGTTTTTTATGCATAAAGGATACCACTCCATCAAAATTCTCACCACACCAGTCTCGTATTTGTTTAATTCGTGTACGGTGTTGACCTCCAGCCTGACTCTCACCAATAAGTGCTGAATACGTGGCAAATAAAACACCTTCAGAGGCAGATGTGTCTCCATATTTGATCTGTGAAAAAAAAAGAAGGCAAGCCATTTATATAACTGCAATAAAGGCATTTCAAGGTGTCATATGTGTTGATTCTTGCATGTCTGCCTTAACACCAATGTCAGAAATTGTAAACAAACTTATTTTTTTTTTTTTTTTACTTCTTCACATACCAGCACTCAGGGGGGGGGGGGGAGATTTGTGAAAACTGCTGAGAGGGCAATCAGCACAATATGTCAATACATTGGGGTTATTGGCTGGGGGGATAGGGTGCGCAAAGTTTTTGCCTTGCCCTGGGCGCTGACAACCAACGCTACGCTAAAAAAAGAAAACTGCCTCCTAACTTTTTTTTAGCTGGCTCCTAGATGCAAAGCAAATTTGTAAAGCCCTGGTGTACCTGAGAACTCATTTGAAAAGATCCAGACATTAGACCCTTTTAGATAAATGTTGGTAGATGATTCAGCTTGCCAGTGTCTCTCAAAGAAGTACTGAAGGCTTGATTGACATGTAATGTTATTCTAAAACATGTTGATATGTTTTAGAAGGATAACAGACTGGCTCACCTTGCTGAGGGCATGTACTGGAATACAACTGGCATCAATATCACGCAGATCGCGCTCTGAATCACAGCGCAGGTCATTGGATACACTAAACCTGTGGAATAAAAAAGGTATTAGTAAAATATGCAAATACTCTCAAGCATGGAGAGGAATATCAAGAAAGGTGAAATAAAGCAGTACATAAAACTACATGGAAATAGGTACTAAAACAACCACTTCAATATGCATATCTCACATCTATACTGCCAGTGGACTTGGACTTCTAAGAGGAAGCCAACCACCAGGTAATGTGAAGTGGCAACTAACCAGTAGGAACGTTAACATCTGCAACTGAACGAGAAGCAAATAAAATGCCAAAAAAAATGCAGATCTTACCACAGAGCTTTTTTTCTTCCCTTTAGGTAGTTCTCTAGGATAATGCCAGCAACAGTACGCCCCTTTCCGACACCAGCACCATCTCCAATCAGAAATCCAGCTCTCTGTCCGCTAGGTAGGATTACTTCATGTTGCTGAGGAACACAGCAGAACATACATAAGACATTAAGAACAATGTAGTAAAAAAGACAAATCCAGTTTTCTGTCTACAGCTCATGCTTACCTGGCAAGCATATACAATAGCTTCAAGCTGCAAAGCAGAAAGCAGCCCCCTGTCCATAATAGAACAGGGGAGAGACAAAGTATAGGTGACATCTGGAGGGGGAACGCTGGACAAAGTGCTAGTCTCCACTACTCGATCAGGGTGCTGTATGCCGATTTTAGCTAAAAGAAAATGGGAAAGTAAGCATGTCAAATATCTCAAGGAAACATGAAAACACAAATGGATTTATAAAAGGTCAACAATTTTTAAATAGTATGTAATAACTAAACTTTTTTTTGTTTTGAAAAGAGTGAAAGAGTGGGTAAGAGTAAAAGCCTCTTCCGTGTTCTTTTTTTTAATTGTGTCCCACTGTAGAAATTTCGCTTCACTTCCTATCTTGGAGATGCAACAGAATGTGAATGGAAATTTCCCCCAAAAGTAGGGGACAGTACAGGACACAGGATCTTTAGTCTTTAAACATGGGTTATAATGGAGTTACTTTCTGATGACTGGACACTGTTTAAAATAAAGCTGCAGGAACATCCACTAAATAGGGCGTCCCACCTACCCTCAGTTTTGTACCAAGTAAGCTCATAATAAACAGAGGGAAGAACTCTGTGTTTAAAGAAATAGATTTTACTGACAAGTCAAAAATGCAGTTTTCTTAGCTGTAGAGTACAGGACACAAGATCTTTAAATTTTTACCCTAGAACATGCAGAACAGTCAACCGATCAGAAGGTTGCAAAAGGAGCCACAGTGGCTATGGTGAAGCCAGAAATCTTTGTAGGAGAACCATCTTGGAGAAAAAAGGGCTAGCTGGACGAGAGATTCCAATCACCCAAAAGGTAGTTGCATATAACCAATGGTTAAAACTAAATGTCCTGTATGGTACAACTGTCATATTTATATATATATATATATATATATATATATATATATATATATATATATATATATATACACACACACACACATACATACATACATACATATACACATATACATACACACGCGCGCGCAGTATCTCACAAAAGTGAGTACACGCCTCACATTTTTGTAAATATTTTATTATATCTTGTGACAACACCGAAGAAATTACACTTTGCTACAATGTAAAGTAGGGAGTGTACATCTTGTATAACAGTGTAAACTTGCTGTTACCTCAAAATAACTCAATGCACATCTATTAATGTCTAACTATATATATATATATATTATATATATATATATTATATATATATATATATATATACACACACACACACACACACACACATATTATATACACACACATAATATATATTTTTTTCTATACAATAAAGGCAAAAAGAAAGCCTCATCTGGCATGAAAAGAAGATTAATGTATTATTATATTACCTTAGATGATAATGACTGAAAATTCGCCAAAATCAGGAGACAACCTTGAAAGGAGTCTTCTGCTGACTGAGCAGGTGGTAAACGAGGTGAAGAGTAGGACAATGCCCAAAAATTCTTTAAATATATTACAATTATAAAAATAGGATTTTTATACCATCTTACCTGTAAAATCATTTTCTTGGACTACCTCACGCGACACAGAGCAGCTATAGTAATTACTATGTGGGTTATATGCCACCTATAGGTAAATGGACACTGGCACACCCAAAGACAGTAAGTCCCCCTCTATATAACCCCTCCCATACAGGAAGTACCCAAGTTTTTGTAGCAAAGCAATAAGTAACCCAACAAGAGGGGCGGGAACTCTGTGTCCCGTGATGTACCCCAAAAAAAGGATTTTACAGGCAAGCCGTTACAAAAATACTATTTTATTTATCATACATCATAGGACACAGAGCAGCCATAGTAATTACTATATGGGATGTCCCAAAGCAATGCCACTGAGGGGAGGGAGACACAAATAAAAGCAGGCCCATCAGACCATCAGACGTGTGGACCTATACTGATGCCTGCAGTACACTGTGTCCAAAAGTGGCATTCTCTTGCCGTCTTACATCCAAATGAAATTTTTTTGTAAATGCATGGACTGATGACCAAATTGCGGTCTTGCAAATCTGAGTCACAGAGGCTTGATGATACACCGCCCATGGAGCACTCACTGCTCAGGGAGAGTGCGCTCTAACTTGAAAAGGCGGAACCCTTTTCAAACTATAAGCCTGAATTATAAATCGGACGAATCCACTTTGAAATAGTCGATTTCGATGCTGCCTGCCCTTTCCTTCTGGCAGCACAAACAAAGCATTAGTTTGCTGTATCTGAACTGTCACCTTCAGATAGCTAGTGACAGCTCTTACTACATAGAGAGAATGTAACAATTTTTCCTCTGGAGAACGAGGATCTGGAAAAAAGGAAGACAGGGAGACATCTTAGTTCAGGGGAAAACTGGACGCTACCTTATCCTTATGATTAAGCATGGCTCCTTACATGAGAAAGCTGCCAATTCTGATATTCTCCTTGCCGAGGTTACTGCCACCAAAAAAAGAAACTTCTTTGTCAAAAGGATCGAGGATAATTTTTATATATATATATATATATATATATATATATATATATATATATATATATATATATATATATATATATATATATATATATTCGACAAAACTAGACTGAATTAGCAACTTCTGAGATTGTGAGGCTGAGAAGGGCTCTTCCGAGACTGAAGCCTCAGATGAGGAGTCATCCGCCTGTCCTTCTTCCAGGTCACCCAATGGTATCTCAATATCATCTGCCTATTCCTGTTCAAATATTGGAAGGTCAGGTGGAGGAGAAGGGGACCCATCACGTTCTGGACTGGGAAGAACATGTGAACATATCGGCTATTTTTCCTTCCAAACCAGCTAATGCTGAAGCCAAATCTTCCTTAATGACATATGCAGAAGCTGAAATATTGGAAGTGGCTACTATGCCTGAGAGCCTGAATGACTCAGACAGGCCAGTTGCTTCTGGGTCATTCAGGAGAGGATAGAACTGTGGAAGCGTGACTAGGATGCTCAGACCCCAACCGTGGCACCCTTGCGCTCCTCCCTTCTGTTTTTTTTTTCTACCTCTCCTTCGGGTAGACAGAGTCCTAAGCACAAAAGGCTTTACAATGTACTTTACAATGTGCATCTACTGCCGAGCTATAGTCCAGCAATGAAAATATTCCGCTATCACTGCTTAGCCTGATGCAGAGTAGACGTGCCTTTAAAAATACCTGTAACCAACACTCATACAGTGCTTACATGTCCCTCCATCAGCTACCAGAATCTTTCCAAAGTAAAAACATTATAGGCAATAAGTCTTGTGCCTGCGCCGTGTATTACGTGAATGCTCTTTTCCACGTGCACGCCGGCCGCCCCAAGCCACGCCCCGTGTCCTAGAATAGTTTTAAACAGAGCTATTTCCGAGCGCGCAAATGAATGAAAGGTCCTGCAAACTGGATAATCGAGGGGGAGGGGCTCTATCACCAGGGAAATGCCGACTGCCAAGTTTCAGAGGCAGCGATCCCCAAGCCCTTTCGGCAGCCATGACAGCGGAGTAAGGGGGAAATGCTGTTCCACAGGAGTGCTGCCAGACACTGAGCAGGGGAAGCATGGTAATGTTAAACACCAGTATGTTACAATTACACCCTCTAGTGGTAAAAAAAACAGGCAAGGTATCGTTTACTCAGAAGTAGTCCATAAGTGAACCATATGTGTTCCTTAGGATCATCTTTGACTTACTGTTCCCACCACAGAATACTGCTGGAAAATGCAGCCAGACCCAATCTTCAACCATCACAGAGGGCCATGTCATGACGGACCTTCAAGGACCGGGACCCCCTTGCATACTGGGGTCCACACACTTGGACCCAGACAGCACCCTGCCAGGGCAACCTTTGGTTCAATCATGTAACCAAGGAGCAGGATCTCAGGGTCCCACTCTCAAAAGAGGAACATTTAACGGTAAGTGACCTCACTTTATCTTCCTCGAGGCTCGGGTACTATCCATTTTAACCATTACTTTTTGGCATCTTGAATGGATCCGACTGCATAGCCCCTTGATCCTGCTTAAGGATTTTCGCAATGGGCTTCTTCTTTAGCATAGCACTTCATCAACCGTGACCAACACCTTGAGACAACGGTGAAAAAACTGAGGTACATCCTGTATGGGAGGGGGACTGGTTCCCTACCGTGCATGAGCGAGTTGCGAGTTCTGAGGTGTCCCCGGTGTGTTCTGGGACCTGTGCGTCTCCCAGAAGACAGCGGGGACGGACATGGTGTAAAACACAGCAGATAATGTGGGGATCTTTCACTGGAAGTGGGAGCAAATACCTAGATAAGACAGGTATCTGGTGCCAAATGGGGAGGAACCGTATCAGCGGAAGTTCCATTTCTGGGTTGAACGCCGTTTAGGACAAAATATAGGTGAATAAAGCACCCATGTGTCCTCAAAGAGTTGAGGTTTGTTATATTAAAGCCATTGTTTCAAATATTTTGAGATTCTTAATTGACTGGCTCAGTACCACTAGATTGATACAATATCAATGCAGTGCCTATATTTAAAAAGGGTTTAAAGGAAAAGTACAGCCCAATCTCGTTTGGCTGTACTTCTCCTGTGACCCGTTTTCAGAAGACGGTGGGCTAAAGTCCCCACTCTGCCGATGTCACAGAGCCATTCCAGGCTCAAGAAAGATTGCGTTGAGATTCACCCACATGGACAGGCACCCATCTCAGCCTTTCAGTAAGCCACTGAAAGCCTGAGCTGGCTGCTCCCACACCCTCAACAGTCCAGCCTCCAGTGAGCATGGTGTGCAAAGCAAAGAGCCAGTGACTGACAGTCACCAGCTCTCTGCTCATGGAGCTTTCAGACCTGAGCGATCGACAGCGTTTGATTGCTCAGTTCTCAGTGTTCGAGCCGTCGGGGGACAAATGCAGCATCAGAGCGATGCTGCATCCACCTAGGTATGAATCTGAAAAAAAAACACCATACTTCTCATTTAAAGTCTTTACCACGTAACTACAGACCGGTTAGTTTAACCTCTATGTATAGTGAGGAACACTTGAGAATTTGATGGAAAGAAAAAAATAAACAGAGTTCAGGCTTGAAAACAATATTTTAGGCAATGGACAGCATGGAATCACACAAGACCGAAGTTGTCGAACAAATCGGCTTTTTCATAAGTAAGTAAGCAAAATTGTAGGCGAAAGAGTGGGTGTGGATATAGTATACTTAGAATTTGCAAAAGCGTTTAATGCAGTGCGCCACACACGACGAATGTGTAAGTTATAGTCTACAGGCTTAGAAAATTCTGTATGTAAATGGATAGAAAATGGTCTAAAAGTCTGTATTCAAAGAGTAGTGATTAATGATTCATACTCTGAATGGTCTAAGGCAGTGGTCCCTAAGCTGCATCACTTTGCTTGTCTTTATCTGGCCATTGGCGCACTATTCCTCCCACTAGACACCAAGAATGGGGCACTATTGCTCACACTGACAATGATGAGGGGCTATTCCTCCCACTGACAGCAATGATGAGTTAACGTGTACAAATCATAAAAATTACTGCGCTAAAGACACATGGAAAAATAGCAGCTAGCACTACAACCCAACAGAAAATTGTGCAAAACCTAACAAGTGACAAAGTGCAGCGCTGAAAATATATAACCAGTTGTAAACATTTATATAGAACAATAAATGATGGGGACACCATATGCAGGTAATAAAGTGTAATAAGTGAATATGTGCAATAAATCCCTCAACTGCCATGCTGCTGCACATGTGATCAGTTATAACACCAGCCATTGGATGGTTTGATAGTTTGGTTGAGAGCACAGCCAATGTTAAATTTCTGTCACGTTACCAGAATGTATGGACTCATAGTCAAACAAGCATGAAGTTGAAAATGTGAGGAATGGTGGTCAAGGAGGGATCTTTAAGGATTTGACACCGTGACTGTTCACAACAAGTAGCTCTCTTAACAGATCATGAATTCCAACATTTATAGAAAACAAAAAACCTCCACATAGTGTAAAACCGTCTTAATAACAAATTTGTTTAACCACTTAAGGACCCCATCATGCCCATATATACGTCGGCAGAATGGGGTCGCGCGTGTACCTGACCCGGTCCGAAGCTCCGGGACTCGATCGCCGCTCGAGTCCGGCGATCGGTCCCCGGAGCTGAAAAATGGGGAGAGCCCTGTGTAAACACGGCTTCCCCGTTTTTCACTGTGGCGCCCGCATTGATTAGGGAATCACAATCAATGACGTCACACCTACAGCCACACCCCCCTACAGTTAGTAACACAAATGAGGCCACACAACCCTTTCAGCTCCCCCTTGTGGTTAACTCCCAAACTGCAATTGTCATTTTCACAATAAACAATGCATTTTAACTAGTTACCGACCGCCCACCGTCGTTATACTTCGGCATTTTAAGGACGGATATCTCGGTAATGGCAGCAGCTGCTGCCACAACCGAGATATCCATCTCTTCAGTGGGCGGTCCTGTCAACGATAACGGCGGTAACGGGATAACGACGATAACGGCGGTCTCCGCGGCGGTCCCGCCCAGCGTCTTAAAAGAAACATTTTTTTTTTTGTCATTTGAAAAAAATGACAGTTTCAATTTATTTTTTATTTTTTTTGGCATTTAAGCCTAAATATGAGATGTGAGGTCTTTTTGACCCCAGATCTCATATTTAAGAGGACCTGTTATGCTTTTTTCTATTACAAGGGATGTTTACATTCCTTGTAATAGGAATAAAAGTGATAATTTTTTTATTTCAGTGTTAAAAATTGTAAAATAAATAAAAATAAATACGAAAACAAGCGAACGCATACGCGAGTAGCGCCCGCATATGAAAACGGTGTTCAAACCACACAAGTGAGGTATCGCCGCGATCATTAGAGCGAGAGCAATAATTGTAGCCCTAGACCTCCTCTGTAACTCAAAAAATCGAGCGGGCGCAATTTTTAAGCGTGACATGTTGGGTATCATTTTACTCGCCGTAACATTATCTTTCACAATATGTAAAAAAAATTGGGCCAAATTTATTGTTGTCTTATTTTTTTATTTAAAAAAAGTGATTTTTTTCCAAAAAAAGTGCGCTTGTAAGACCGCTGCGCAAATACGGTGTGACAAAAAGTATTGCAATGACCGCCATTTTATTCTCTAGGGTGTTAGAAAAAAATATATATAATGTTTGGGGGTTTTAAGTAATTTTATAGCAAAAAAAAATGTTTTAGTCTCGTAAACACCGAATCTGAAAAACACGCTCGGGGCTTAAGTGGTTAAATGCATTTTTTGCTGTGAAAATGACAACGGTCCCAAAAATGTGTCAAAATTTTCCGAAGTGTCCGCCATAATGTTGCAGTCACAAAAAAAAAAAAATCGCTGATCGCCGCCATTAGTAGTAAAAAAAAAAAAAAAAATGCAATAAAATTATCCCCTAGTTTGTAAACACTATAAATTTTGTGCAAACCAACCGATAAACGCTTATCGCGATTTTTTTTTTACCAAAAATTGGTAGCAGAATACGTATCGGCCTAAACTATTTTTGGGGGATATTTATTCGAGCAAAAAGTATTTTTTCAAAATTGTCACTCTATTTTTGTTTAAAGCGCAAAAAATAAAAACCGCAGCGGTAAACAAATACCACCAAAAGAAATCTCTATTTGTGGGAAAAAAAGGACGCCAATTTTGTTTGGGAGCCACGTCCCACGACCGCGCAATTGTCTGTTAAAGCGACGCAGTGCCGAATCGCAAAACCTGGCCGGGTCCTTTAGCTAAAGGTCTGGGTCTTAAGTGGTTAAAAGGTAGGAAACTTACAATACCGAAGAAATTAGCATTAATGAGATATCTCCATAACCTTGATCACATAGGAATTTGGAAGTGCAATGACATGGAGTAGGCTCGTAGACACCCGCCGCATTTAGACCGCAAAGACTTCAACTGGATTACCCCGGATTGTTTTTTGAATACCATTGAAAACGGACATTGTTTTCGATTTAATATCTGAACTGTCCCTGTTTTTTTTTACATTCAAATCTTTCCCTTCTTGGATTTATTACACATATGCACTTATTGCACTTAATTGCCTGCATATGGTGTCACCACCAAAAATATTATATACACACACACAATTGGTTATATATGTTAAAATAAAATGATAATATTACCATTGGCCAGTAATTAAACTTTCCCTCAACTTATTACAGAGGAGCTTACACTTCTATGTTGTGGTTGTAACTTCAGTGACACCTTACCAGACTTCCCCTGCAGATCTGTCCTAAACTATCACATTTAGGGTTGTAGGTGGCACATGGGAATTGCAATAATAATAGCTGAGCAACAGCATCACGTTTCTCTCTGCAACTAAATTATTAAAAGTGGATGTTACCGAAAATGGAATAGGCCTCCAAATCTTACATCTCTGCGCGGGAGGGCTTTGTTTCAAGGTAAGTTTAACATAATGTGCTAGTATGCACATTATAAAATGTCACATGTCAATAAGATTAGACCAGATTTACGAAACTAGTAAAATGAGACATATATTGAGAACAAGGAAATGGCGACTGATGCAACTAAAAAAAGTAGAAAACATTTCTAGAAGGCTGTCCAGTCATTTTTCTCCATCTTTTCTCTAACTTTTGAGAATGGCATAAATATGGGCAATACAATTGGCTGACTTTAATAAAAAAATAAATCTCTGAAGGCTCTCTACAACATAAACTAAGGCTATGTGTAGGGAGACCAAGCAAACACATATAGGCTAGAGATGCGATTTATACGCTACAAAATGAATGAAAAGCTATGCTTACACTTAGAAGGCACGTAATCTGCATAAGTCTCAGCATGACCCAGCTCTTCAGCATCTTCATCTTCTTCCTCCTCCTCAACCAGATTTGTAGCCTGATTAAGAGGATGCATAAGACTAACAATGTAATAAAGGGAGAAGGGCAAGGCTTCGCAAATACTATACATTGATTGTTATCTTACCCGCTGCTGAACAGGAGGAGGAGTTCTGATTATAGCTTGAAAGTCTTCAAATCGGTTGAATCCAGTAAATGGACGAGTGGTGGGAAAGAGCTAAAGGTGGAATGAGAAACAGACAGATGATAATGATGTGGGAGTTAAAAACACAAAATAATTTTAAAGATGCAACTTATCGCTGAAATGCTGTGGGCCCCCACAGCTGTGGTGAAACTAGGAGTCCCATGAGACATTGCAAGACCCTGGAAATCACAGGCATGACTCCTAGAGGCAGAAGCATGATGGGATTTGTAATTTCACCACAACTGGAGGGCCAGATTGCCTACCCCTGATATACAGTGAGCTGCATCACTCAAAAGCAGAAAAACTAGCGAATTTCTGACACAGATTGTAACACAGCTCTTTATCATATAGTAAAGATGCAAAGTAGTTTTTATACTCCTAGTATACACTTTAAAGCATATGTAAAAATGTAATATACTGCAGCTTACCAGTCCTTAGATGCAAAGGCTGCATTGGTTTTCACTTGTAAGCTTTATTCCTGGTTAAATTACACTTCCTGTCCCTTTGTGGCTACACTAACTTCTCCACTGTATCTATGGAGGGAGCAATAGTTGTCACACAGACTGGAAAAGTCTAAGTGATATCTGAAATGCCTTTGGTCCTGCATTGTTTCAGGTGAAAACCCCACAAAAAATAAAGTCAGGGTCCCAATGACAACCCTGGAGCCTGCAAGTACACTGACTATTAGAAACTTCTATATTTTTATCCTCACAGGTTTACTGCACAAAGCACATTTTGCCTCCATATTCCTTAACCACTTGGCATCCGCGCTATAGCCGAATGGCAACTACAGCGTGAACCTGAATTGCCAGGGGGCCGGCAATAGTTGCCTCCCCTTCGCACGCTCCCCGCGCACACTGTGATCCTGGATTCACTGAGACCCGGGTGATCACAGATACAAGTAAGGGGCCGATCCTGACCCCTTATCGCGTCATCAGCCGTCAGCCAATGACAGCTGATCAAGTGATGTAAACAAAACCGCAAATTTGTATTAAGAGAAAAAAAAAAAAAAGACGATCACCGGCTTTTGTGCAAGGGACATTGGTCACGAAGAGGAAGAGGCACATCTGCGCCCACCAGTGCAAAAATGTTCCACCTATCAATGCCCACCAGTGGTGCCAATCAGTGCCACCTAGCAGTGCCCATCACTGCCACCCACCAGTGCAGCCCATCGGTGCCCATCATTGCAGCCTCATTGGCGTACATCAATGAAGGACAAAAATTGCAAAATTTTATTACAAATTATAACAAAATTTAAAAAAGCTTTTGTATTTTTTTTTCCAGTCTTTATTTTTTTAACAAAAAATAACCGCAGAGGTGATCAAATACCACCAAAAGAAAGCTCTATTTGTGGGAAAAAAATAATTTGGGTCCAGCATTGCAGGACCGCACAATTGTCAGGGTGAGAGCAGTGAAAGCTGAAAATTGGTCTGGGCAGGAGGGGGGTTTAAGTGCCCAGTAAGCAAGTGGTTAAAGGAGTTGTAAAGGCAGAAGGTTTTTTATCTTAACGCATTCTATGCATTAAAAGGACACTAAAGGTTCCTTTTTATAAAAAAAAAAAAAAAAAACAACAACAAACATGTCATACTTACCTCCACTGTGCAGGCAGTTTTGCACAGAGTGGCCGCCGAACATCCTCTTCTGAGGTCCCTCGGTGGCTTCTCCCCGCATTAGATAACCCCCTTGGAGAAGAGCTCTGCCGAGGGGGTTACCTTGTGAGCGCGCTCCCGAGGCATACAGACACAAGACTCTGCCTCGCCTCCCGTGTCATTGGATTTGATTGACAGCAGCAGCAGCCAGTGGCTGCACTGCCATCAATCTGTCCAATCAATGTCAGGACTCCTTGGAGAAGAGGACGGTGGGGACGTGCCGAGCAGGTGAACTGGCTCAGGTAAGTAAAACGAGGGGCTGGGGGCCAGTGATTGCCAGGTGGTTTTTCACCTTAATGCCCACTCCTTGCCCTTTTCTGGCCCTTTGGCCACCTTTCCTCCCGCTGATACAATACACTATTCTGCCACCAACAATGGGGCATCATTTCCACTGACACCAAACATGGGGTATTATTCCAAGAACTGGGCACTGTTCCTCCCCCTAATTCCAAATGTGGCAATGCTTACTCCCATTGATGCCAGGAAAATTTCCACTCCCGCTGGTCATAGTCCGGCCCTCCTAGAGTCTGAAGGACAATAAACCGGCCCTTTGTTTTGAATGTTTGGAGACTCCTGCCTTAATGCATAGGATCCATTAAGGTGAAAAAACACCTTACTGTTAAAAAAAAAAAAAAAAGTGAAAATACACGAACCCCTTTAAGATTAAAAACCTTCTGGGTGTAGCAGCCTCCCTACCAAGTTTAGAAACCTGCGCAAACCAGAGAAGGATTCACATGCTGAATGGGCACACAAGCTGGACCAAGCTTCCCAAGGGTGGATACAAACCAGCCAAGCCACTACTATGGAGGAATTGCGACAGTTAATGCTGTTGGAGCAATTCTTCAACGGTTTGTCCCCAGAGGCACAAGAATGGGTGCGAGACAGGAAACCTCTCACCCTAACCCAGTGTTTCTCAGGTTTTCATCCAGTCCTCACGCACAGGTCAGGTCAGAGTTTCCCAGCCATTATTTAGGGTGATTTGATCAGCCTTAGGACTGGAATTCCCACAGCCTAATCCTGCATGAGGAGGACATCATGGGCCCCTAACCAAGAGTTATCCTCGACCCACAGGAGCACCCAGTACTCTACCACCCCCCGCTCTCACAGCCAAGGCCGGACTGGCCAACCGGGATACCGGGAAAAATCCCGGTGGGCCAGCTGCCTGGCTGCTCCTGGAGGCCGCTGTGAGGGCAGAAAGAAATATGGCTGTGGCCGGGCCGACCGACATGCAACTGCGCGTGCGCCCACGGCTCAGAGGCATAGCAGTGACAGCACACGCAAGACCCGAAGCTAGCCGAGTGATCGAGACAGCTCGTACAGGCTCGGCAAGCTTCGGAAATGCGGGCGCATGCGCCGTGACAACGGCGCCGGGCGGGTGCCATTTTCAAAATGCGCGCTGCTGACTAAGGTGAGGTCTTGCGTGTGCCGTCACTGCTATGCCTCCGAGTCTTCCTACATCCCCTCCCTGCAGGCAGCGTCTGAACTCCCCCCCCCCCCCCTCCAACCTCCTGACCGCCCATGCAGCCTCTGACCTCCTGCCCCCCCCCCTCTGCAGCACCTGACCTCCTGCCCCCGCTCTGTTCCCCACTCCACAGCACCTGACCTCCTGCCCCCCCTGCAGCCTCTGACCTCCTGCCCCCCCCCTCTGCAGCCTATGACATGTCCCCTCTCCACAG
Source organism: Rana kukunoris (assembly GCA_029574335.1). Lineage (NCBI taxonomy): Eukaryota > Metazoa > Chordata > Amphibia > Anura > Ranidae > Rana > Rana kukunoris. The sequence continues at coordinate 376,748,976 of CM056049.1, forward strand.
CCTCTGACCTCCTGTCCCCTCCCCACAGCATCTGACCTCCTATCCCCCCCTCTGCAGCCTATGACCTCCTGTCCCCCCCTCTGCAGCCTCCTAGCCTATGACCTCCTGCCCCCCCTCTGCAGCCTATGACATGTCCCCTCTCCACAGCCTCTGACCTCCTGTCCCCTCCCCACAGCATCTGACCTCCTGTCCCCCCCCTCTGCAGCCTATGACCTGTCCCCTCCCCACAGCCTCTGACCTCCTGTTCCCCCTCTGCAGCCTCTGACCTCATGTTCCCCCCTCCACAGCATCTGACCTCCTGCCCCCCCTGCAGCCTCTGACCTCCTGTCCCCCCCTCTGCAGCCTTTGACCTGTCCCCTCCCCACAGCCTCTGACCTCCTGTCCCCCCCTCTGCAGCCTCTGACCTCCTGTTTTCCCCCCTCCACAGCATCTGACCTCCTGCCCCCCCCTGCAGCCTCTGACCTCCTGCCCCCCCTGCAGCCTCTGACCTGTCCCCCCCCCCTCTGCAGCCTATGACCTGTCCCCTCCCCACAGCCTCTGACCTCCTGATCCCCCTCTGTAGCCTCTGACCTCCTGATCCCCCTCTGTAGCCTCTGACCTCCTTTCTCCTCCCCACAGCATCTGACATCCTGTCCCCCCCCCCCTGCAGCCTCTGACCTCCTGTCCCCCCCCTCTGCAGCCTCTGACCTTCTGTCCCCCCCCTCTGCAGCCTCTGACCTCCTGCCCCCCCTCTGCAGCCTCTGACCTCCTGCCCCCCCCTCTGCAGCCTCTGACCTCTTGCCCCCCCCCTCTGCAGCCTCTGACCTCCTGCCCCCCCCTCTGCAGCCTCTGACCTCCTGCCCCCCCCCCCTCTGCAGCCTCTGACCTCCTGTCCCCCCCCCTCTGCAGCCTCTGACCTCCTGTCCCCCCCCCTCTGCAGCCTCTGACCTCCTGTTCCCCCCCTCTGCAGCCTCTGACCTCCTGTTCCCCCCCTCTGCAGCCTCTGACCTCCTGTTCCCCCCCTCTGCAGCCTCTGACCTCCTGTTCCCCCCCTCTGCAGCCTCTGACCTCCTGTTCCCCCCCTCTGCAGCCTCTGACCTCCTGTTCCCCCCCTCTGCAGCCTCTGACCTCCTGTTCCCCCCCCTCTGCAGCCTCTGACCTCCTGTTCCCCCCCTCTGCAGCCTCTGACCTCCTGTTCCTCCCTCTGCAGCCTCTGACCTCCTGTCCCCCCCTCTGCAGCCTATGACCTTTCCCCTCCCCACAGCCTTTGACCTCCTGTTCCCCCCTCCACAGCATCAGATTTCCTGCCCCCCCTGCAGCCTCTGACCTGTCCCATCCCCCACAGCCTCTGACCTCCTGTTGCCCCTCTGCAGCCTCTGACCTCATGTTCCCCCCTCCACAGCATCTGACCTCCTGCCCCCCCTGCAGCCTCTGACCTGTCCCCTCCCCACAGCCTCTGACCTCCTGATCCCCCTCTGCAGCCTCTGACCTCCTGCCCCCCCCCTCCTCTGCAGCCTATGACCTGTCCTCTCCCCACAGCCTCTGACCTCCTGATCCTCCTCTGCAGCCTCTGACCTCCTGCCCCCCTTGCAGCCTCTGACCTCCTGTCCCCCCCCCTCTGCAGCCTCTGACCTCCTGTCCCCCCCTCTGCAGCCTCTGACCTCCTGTCCCCCCCTCTGCAGCCTCTGACCTCCTGTCCCCCCCTCTGCAGCCTCTGACCTCCTGTCCCCCCCCTCTGCAGCCTCTGACCTCCTGTCCCCCCCTCTGCAGCCTCTGACCTCCTGTCCCCCCCCTCTGCAGCCTCTGACCTCCTGTCCCCCCACTCTGCAGCCTCTGACCTCCTGTCCCCCCCCTCTGCAGCCTCTGACCTCCTGTCCCCCCACTCTGCAGCCTCTGACCTCCTGTCCCCCCCCTCTGCAGCCTCTGACCTCCTGTCCCCCCCCTCTGCAGCCTCTGACCTCCTGTCCCCCCCCTCTGCAGCCTCTGACCTCCTGTCCCCCCCCTCTGCAGCCTCTGACCTCCTGTTCCCCCCCTCTGCAGCCTCTGACCTCCTGTTCCCCCCCTCTGCAGCCTCTGACCTCCTGTTCCCCCCCTCTGCAGCCTCTGACCTCCTGTTCCCCCCCCTCTGCCCCTGACCTCCTGTCCTGCCCCCTGCAGCCTCTGACCTCCTGTTCCCCCCCTCTGCAGCCTCTGACCCATCCTGTTCCCCCCTCTGCAGCCTCTGACCTCCTGTTCCCCCCCTCTGCAGCCTCTGACCTCCTGTTCCCCCCTCTGTAGCCTCTGACCTCCTGTTCCCCCCCCCCTCTGCAGCCTCTGACCTCCTGTTCCCCCCTCTGCAGCCCCTCCTGTCTGTTGGCCCCCCGTCTGCAGCCTCTGACCTCCTGTTCCAACCCTCTGCAGCCTCTCTGTCCTCCAGTCTGGGCCTGATAACCCTCTCCCAGGTTGAGCCACCCATCACTTGCAGGGGAAAACTACTCCGTCTAACAAACCTCCATCCCTGGTCAAGTAAATAGAAGGGGAACCTTTACCTATAAGTATAGCACCTCCATCCCTGGTAAGGTAAATAATAACAAAAAAATTTGCTTTAAATGAGGTTGCCGACATCTTTAATAGTCACAAACATCAAGACATATATGCGCGCTACCTCCTCCCGGCTTTTCTCTCCGATTGTGGGTGGGGGGCCATCCTGACGCACACGGCGCATCGGCGCCACGCATCTGTGACGCCAGCTCTGACGTCGCTATGCTGGACGTGAGTATGTTCCATCTCAGCTTTCGTTACCAGGGCTACAGGAGCGGACGCTATGGGCGGAGCCCGCCCATTTCGACACTCCTCCTGGTTATACCTTGCCAACGTGACGCTGACGGCTTGCTAGCGCACACCCGTTTGGGGTGGCTATATAAAGGTCTTCCCTCAGTATCTTCTAGCCTACAAGCCTGCCACATTACCTTCCCTCTGGACGTCCGTGTACCTATCAGGTTATTATACCTACCCTCATATATGGGTTGGCTGTCCCCCACTTGGTCCTTAGACTTACTATCTTATTTATTTATCCTCTATATACTCCAGTTGGCTATTCTAAGTGGCTCTTCCCTTGGCTCCAGCCCACCTAACTAAGTGGGGCCTTGCTAGGGATTGTATCCTCCCTCTTTTTGATGTGCGCTGCATTGCCGCCTCAGCTCCCATGGCGGACATTTCGTTTTGGCCGTGGCTCCATCACATCGCATTTACTTATGTTATATTCCATGTGAGTACCAAAGGTGGATACTTTCCCACCGTACACTGGTTGTCTTATAATTCTTAGTTAATTATAACTTACTCTGCTCTTTCTAGATAAGTCCATCCGCCCCTCACGAAACGCGTCGGGCTAATATGGATGCCATATACCTCATGACCTCTATGCCTTTTACCAGTCCAAATCACATCGCCAATACTGTTAATATGACATCTGTACATATGTATTAGCACTCTATGCATTCATTATCCATGTAGATGATCCTGGCTAGGCACCTATATCCTTGTTGCCCTACTATACACATACTCATGTGCAGCCTGCATGTTCTCTGTACCTCCTGTCCCCCCCCATCTGCAGCCTAGCCTCTGACCTCCTGTTCCCCCCTCCCTCTGACAGCCTCTGACCTCCTGTTCCCCCCCCTCCCCCTCTGCAGCCTCTGACCTCCTGTTCCCCCCCTCCAGCCTCTGACCTCCTGTTCATCTGCAGCCTCTGACCTCCTGTTCCCCCCCCTCTGCAGCCTTTCCTGTTCCCCCCTGCAGCCTCTGACCTCCTGCCCCCCCCAGCCCCTTTGACCTCCTGTTCCCCCCCTCCACAGCAGATGCCCCCCCTGCAGCCTCTGACCTGTCCCCTCCCCACAGCCTCTGACCTGTCCCCCTCTGCAGCCTCTGACCTCCTTTCCCCTCTCCACAGCCTCTGACCTCCTGTCCCCTCCATCTGACACTGCAGCCTCTGACCTCCTGTCCCCCCCCTCTGCAGCTCTCCCCCTCCTGCCCCCCCCTCTGCAGCCTCTGACCTCCTGCCTTTTCCCTCCCCACAGCCTTTGACCTCCTGTTCCCCCCTCCACAGCATCAAATTTCCTGCCCCCCTGCAGCCTCTGACCTCCTGCCCCCCCCCCCCATCTGCAGCCTATGACCTGTCCCCTCTCCTGTCCCCCTCTGCCTCTGACCTCCTGACAGCATCTGACCTCCTGCCCCCCCTGCAGCCTCTGACCTCCTGTCCCCCCTCTGCAGCCTATGACCTGTCCCCCCCCCCTCTGCAGCCTATGACCTGTCCCTCCCCACAGCCTCTGACCTCCTGATCCCCCTCTGCAGCCTCTGACCTCCTGCCCCCCTTGCAGCCTCTGACCTCCTTTCCCCTCCCCACAGCATCTGACCTCCTGCCCCCCCCGCAGCCTCTGACCTCCTGTTCCCCCCTCTGCAGCCTCTGACCTCCTGTTCCCCCCTCTGCAGCCTCTGACCTCCTGTTCCCCCCTCTGCAGCCTCTGACCTCCTGTTCCCCCCTCCGCAGCCTCTGACCTCCTGTCCCCCCCTCTGCAGCCCATGACCTGTCCCCTCCCCACAGCCTCTGGCCTCCTGTTCCCCCCCCCCCCCATCTGCAGCCTATGACCTGTCCCCTCCCCTCCTGTCCCCCCTCTGCAGCCTCTGACCTCCTGTTTTCCCCCCTCCACAGCATCTGACCTCCTGCCCCCCCTGCAGCCTCTGACCTCCTGTCCCCCCTCTGCAGCCTATGACCTGTCCCCCCCCCCTCTGCAGCCTATGACCTGTCCCCTCCCCACAGCCTCTGACCTCCTGATCCCCCTCTGCAGCCTCTGACCTCCTGCCCCCCTTGCAGCCTCTGACCTCCTGTTCCCCCCTCTGCAGCCTCTGACCTCCTGTTCCCCCTCTGCAGCCTCTGACCCCTGTTCCCCCCTCTGCAGCCTCTGACCTCCTGTTCCCCCCTCCGCAGCCTCTGACCTCCTGTCCCCCCCTCTGCAGCCCATGACCTGTCCCCTCCCCACAGCCTCTGGCCTCCTGTTCCCCCTCTGCAGCCTCTGACCTCCTGTTCCCCCCCCTCCACAGCATCTGACCTCCTGCCCCCCCGTTGCCTCTGACCACCTGTCCCCCCCTCTGCAGCCTCTGACCTCTTGTTCCTCCTCTGCAGCATCTGACCCCCTGCAGCCTATGACCTGTCCCCTCCCCATAGCCTCTGACCTCCAGTTCCCCCCTCTGCAGCCTCTGACCTCTTGTTCCTCCTCTGCAGCATCTGACCCCCTGCAGCCTATGACCTGTCCCCTTCCCATAGCCTCTGACCTCCTGTTCCCCCTCTGCAGCCTCGGACATCCTGTTCCCCCCTCCACAGCCTCTGAGGTCCTGCCCCCCCTCCTCTGCAGCCTCTGAGTTCCTGTCCCCCCTCTGCAGCCTATGAACTGTCCCCTCCACACAGCCTCTGACCACCTGCTCCCCCTCTGCAGCCTCTGACCTCCTGTCCCCTCCTCTGCAGCTTTTGATTTCCCCTGTACCATCCGCAGCCTCTGACCATCTCTTGTCTTATATCAGATCTGAAGAGGAGTCGAGAGTGGGAGTGCTGCCAGGATGGGGGTTCATGGGAAAAGTCAGACATGTATTGACTGGAGAGGAAACTATGGGACCAAGCTGGAGCCGAGTGACCGAGCCACGCATGGTGCACCCGAAAGGAGGTCAGTGACAGCACCGCCAGGCCAGTCTGAGGAGGGGGGGGGGGTGTCAATACAATATTGTAAGGGGGCACTGATCTAAAGGTTCCCCCCTTATATCAGTAAACCCCCTTACCTTAGTGTTCCCTTTCTGCGTTAGGTGGTCTCTGGTCACCAGAGTCCTCCCCACATTCCCAGAGTTTCCCTTTACATCATAGTCTGCAGGATTCAACCTTACAGTGCAAGGGGGCACTATGATGTAAAGGGGAATGCAGTGGACTCTGATATAAGTGTGGTCTCTGGTCACACGTGCCCACCTTTATATCAGAGTTCGACCCCTTTCACACTGAGACGCTTTGCAGGTGCTATAACACTAAAGATCACGCCTGCAAAGTGCCCTGAAAGAGCCGCTCCTGCCCATTGAAATAAATAGGCACCGCAGCTATACTGCCGGCAAAGCGCATGATGTTATGATGTTGGGCTGGTATAATGCTATGGGGCTGGTAGGAAATAATTTCCAGGGCTGGTTTTTATTCCCAGTCCGGCCCTGCTCACAGCCTCCCCTTTTCGTCAATCCCAAGGGACTTTACCACCACCCTCCAGATATAACGGACATGCCAACATCCAATGCCACACCTGCAAACAGTGGGGACATATGGCACGCGAGTGCACCCAAAACCTGGGCAGACCCGCCTGGAACCAAGGCCGACCGAACCCGGCACCAAGGGCTGCTGCCCATCATTTTCAACTGGAGCCGGCCACTCAAGAGATGTTGAGCATTCCAGCGGAAGAACCCCAGGGAATCTTGCATGAGGTTCTGACAGTCCGAGCCACGGATAACCGGCAGCATCATCGACAGTCAGTGACCTTGGAGGGGAAAGAAGTCCAGGGGCTTCAGGATTCAGGAGCTACTTTAACCTTGATAGCACCCCATTTGGTCCCTGACTCGGCACACACTAGCGGATCCGTGGCAGTACGAGTGGCAGGGGGAGCAGTGTACCGACTACCCACTGCCAAAGTACATTTGGATTCGGGTGTGGGGGGACAGTAGAAGTGGGCCTCATGCAAAATTTACCAGCAAATGTTGTGTTGGGAAATGACTTGGGCCAGATGACCTCTGCTTTTGTACCCCAGGCCCCATACCAGGAAGCCCATCCAGTGACCACACGGCAACAGGCTCGCACCACGGTTCCACCGACACACTCTGAGGCTCCGGTAAGAGACCATGACCCCCACACGACACGTATGTCCTGGGATACCCCGACTAAGTTTGAGGCCGAGGTGAGGTCAGACCCCACGCTACAGGTATACAGGGACAGGGTACACGCTGACCAGGCTGGGCTAGAGGGGGAGCGGTACACCTGGGAGAAAGGGCTACTTTACCGCATTGCTGAAAGAGGAGTGGGAGGGTCGGCCACAGTAACGACTAAACAGTTAGTGGTTCCCCAGAAGTATAGGCAAGAACTGCTTCGGATTGCCCACGACATTCCCCTGTCTGGGCATCTGGGGATGACACGTACCCGATACAGGTTGACCCATGCTTTCTTCTGGCCAGGGATCTCCAAGGATGTGAGGCAATACTGCACCTCCTGTGACATTTGCCAGCGAGTAGGTAGGCGAGGTGACCGCCACAAAGCCAAGTTACGTCCTCTTCCCATTATTGAAGAACCCTTCAGTAGGGTGGCCGTAGATATAGTGGGGCCCTTACCAAAACTCAGTCCATCCGGGAAAATATATATTTTAACTGTAGTGGACTATGCCACCCGGTACCCCGAGGCTATAGCCCACACCAACATTCATGCCGAAACTGTGGCAGAGGCCTTAATGGAAATATTTTCCAGGGTGGGGTTTCCCCAAGAAATCATATCCGATAGAGGCACCCAGTTCACTGCCGAGGTAACCCAACAACTATGGAAGATATGTGGCATTAAGCCAATAGTAAATGCGGCGTACCACCCCCAGTCCAATGGTCTATGCGAAAGGTTTAATGGTACGCTGAAGCAGATGCTCCGTACATTTGGAGAGGCTCATAAAGACTGGGAGCGCTTTCTACCCCATCTGCTCTACGCTTATAGAGAGGTACCCCAAGAGTCAACAGGGTTTTCCCCTTTTGAATTACTGTTTGGGAGAAGGGTGCGAGGGCCACTAGACCTAATTAGAGAGCATTGGGAGGGGGAGAGTAGCCCAGACGGAACCCCTATTGTATCCTACGTACTGGAGTTCAGGGACCGTCTGGAGGTGCTAACCCAGGCTGTGCGCACCAACCTCCGGGTGGCCCAACAACGTCAGCGCCGCTGGTACGATAGGGGAGCCAGAGACCGCAGCTTTCAGGTGGGACAAAAGGTTTTGATTTTAAAACCGGTCCACACAGACAAGCTGCAGGCCATCTGGCAGGGCCCATACCAGGTGGTGGAACAGAGATGTGACACCACCTATGTCATTGGCCCCTGCTCAGGGGTAGGGGAGAGATGCATGCTCCATGTGAATATGCTCAAACCATACCATGAGAGGATAGAGGACGTGGCCGCCATATGCGCTTCCGCCTCGAAGGATCAGGAGAATCTGCCACTACCTGACCTCTTAGAACAGGAGGGACAGACGGAGCCCTCCAAGGGGGTTCAGCTGGGGGAGCGGCTACGCCCTCAGGAGAGTGCCCAGGTACAAGAGTTGATTGTAGCTAAAGGGGCTACCTTCTCCAATTTACCTGGGTACACTCCGCTGGTCACTCACTGAGTCGAGACCCCGGGACAGCTACCTATGCGGCAAACCCCATATCGTGTCCCTGAAGCAGTCAGGACGCATATGAATACTGAGATTGATGAGATGTTGCAGCTGGGGGTTATCAAACCTTCTGGGCATCGCCAGTAGTGCTGGTACCAAAGGAGGACGGCACGACACGTTTTTGTGTCGACTACCGGAGGCTAAATGACAAAACGGTGTCTGATGCCTATCCGATGCCCCGGATAGACGAGCTGCTGGATAAGATGGCACAGGGCCAGTATCTCACTACCATAGACTTATGTAAGGGATACTGGCAGATTCCACTGGCTGAGGAGGCCATCCCCAAGTCGGCGTTTGTCACCCCGTTTGGCCTGTATCAATTTCGGGTCATGCCATTCGGAATGAAGAACGTTCCGGCAACTTTTCAGCGGATGGTCGATCGGTTATTGGACGGATTCCAGGAATACGCATGTGCCTATTTAGACGACATCACCATATTTAGCCAGACCTGGGCAGAGCACCTAAAACACATAGGGGCCATTCTAGATCGTATTAGAGAGGCAGGGTTAACACTGAAACAAAGCAAGTGTCATATAGGGATGGCCAAAGTGCAGTACTTGGGCCACCGGGTGGGGAGCAGGCGACAAACCCGAACCAGCAAAAGTTGAAGCTGTAGCTAAATGGCCCACCCCCAGGACCAAAACCCAAGTGCTAGCGTTTCTAGGTACCGCGGGGTACTATAGAAAATTCGTACCCAATTATAGTGCCCTGGCCAAACCCTTAACTGACTTGACACGCAAGAACCTTCCCCCGACAGGTTGTCTGGGCCCCAGAGTGTGATCAGGCATTCCAACAACTAAAGACCGCTCTAACTAATGCCCCTGTACTTGCTGCTCCTGATCCAACTAAAAGATTTATTGTCCACACAGACGCTTCAATGTTTGGATTGGGAGCAGTGCTGAGCCAAGTGGGAGCCGATGGCGGAGAACACCCCGTAGCTTACCTGAGCCGAAAGTTATTGCCACGAGAAGTAAGCTACGCCGCCATTGAGAAGGAATGCCTGGCCGTGGTGTGGGCCCTCAAAAAGTTGCAGCCTTATTTATATGGACAACCTTTTTCACTACTCACAGATCACAACCCGTTGGTGTGGCTAAACCGTGTGGCGGGAGACAATGCCCGGCTGCTGCGCTGGAGTTTGGCGCTGCAGCCGTTTGACTTTACAATCCACTACCGACCAGGGAAGCAAAACGGTAACGCTGACGGGTTATCTAGACAAACTGAACTTGAAAAGTGATCTGTGAGTACTTCCCCGGACATCCCCAAGCCAATCCTTTGGGATCAGACTGTGTATGCCGGCTTGGTTCTGGGGGAGCATTGTGGCAAACTTAGTCACTTCTGGAACGCTGGACGTTACATGACAAAAGGTTGTCTGTATTATATGCTATGTATTCTGCTGGGTCTTATGTGGGCATAGTAATTGGTATGCTGGCAGCCGTAAGCCAATAGCATTCAAGTAACTTTGTTTTATGTTGCCCAATCGGTGTTCGGCAGTTTTAAACCAAACTCCCACAACACATAACCCCAGACCCCAGCTATCAACCGACTTTTCCCTCGTGCAGCAATGCTTGATGGGAGAATTATCCAAAATGTTAAGTTCCCCATGTGGTCCTCCCTGTATTACCCCTGCTAAATCTGTTTGGAAACCCCTTGCATGGGGAATTATATAAATTTGGAAGCCCGTGAATAAAAAGTCGGTTGACTCTCAGAGCTGTGTTTCGTCCGGTTACTGGGGGGGATTTGGGACATTGCCTTACTTTTCAACACTGACTGTGGATTTATCCTGGTTACCAGCAGAGATCGTGGAGTTTAATATAAGCGGAGTACAATATTAAACTCCACGATCTCCGCTGGTAACCAGGGTAAATCCACAGTCAGCGTTAAAAAGTAAGGCAATGTCCCAAATCCCCCCAGTAACCGGACAAAAACACAGCTCTGAGAGTCAACCGACTTTTTATTCACAGGCTTCCATATTTATATAATTCCCCATGCAAGGGGTTTCCAAACAGCCAAACAGATTTAGCAGGGGTAATACAGGGAGGACCACATGGGGAACTTAACATTTTGGATAATTCTCCCATCAGGCATTGCTGCACGAGGGAAAAGTCGGTTGTTAGCTGGGGTCTGGGGTTATGTGTTGTGGGAATTCGGTTTAAAACTGCCGAACGCCGATTGGGCAACATAAAACAAAGTACTTGAATGCTAGTGACTTACAGCTGCCAGCATACAAATTACTTTGCCCACATAAGGCCCAGCAGAATACATAGCATATAATACAGACAACCCTTTGACATGAAACGTCCAGCGTTCCAGAAGTGGCTAGGTTTGCCACAATGCTCCCCCCAGAACCAAGCCGGCATACACAGTCTGATCTCAACGGATCGGCTTGGGGATGTCCGGGGAAGTACTCACAGATCACTTTTCAAGTTCAGTTTGTCTAGCTAACCCGTCGGCGTCACCGTTTTGCTTTCCTGGTCGGTAGTGGATTGTAAAGTCAAACGGCTGCAGCGCCAAACTCCAGCGCAGCAGCCGGGCATTGTCTCTAGCCACACCAACGGGTTGTGATCTGAGCGAAAAAGGTTGTCCATACAAATACGGCTGCAACTTTTTGAGGGCCCACACCACGGCCAGGCATTCCTTCTCAATGGCGGCGTAGCTTACTTCTCGTGGCAATAACTTTCGGCTCAGGTAAGCTACGGGGTGTTCTCCGCCATCGGCTCCCACTTGGCTCAGCACTGCTCCCAATCCAAACATTGAAGCGTCCGTGTGGACAAGAAATCTTTTAGTTGGATCAGGAGCAGCAAGTACAGGGGCATTAGTTAGAGCAGTCTTTAGTTGTTGGAATGCCTAATCACACTCAACCTGTCGGGGCAGGTTCTTGTGTGTCAAGTCAGTTAAGGGTTTGGCCAGGGCACTATAATTGGGTACGAATTTTCTATAGTACCCCGCGGTACCTAGAAACGCTAGCACTTGGGTTTTCGTCCTGGGGGTGGGCCATTTAGCTACGGCTTCAACTTTAGCTGGTTCGGGTTTCTGTCGCCCGCTCCCCACCCGGTGGCCCAAGTACTGCACTTCGGCCATCCCTATATGACACTTGCTGGGTTTCAGTGTTAACCCTGCCTCTCCAATACGATCTAGAATGGCCCCTATGTGTTGTAGGTGCTCTGCCCAGGTCTGGCTAAATATGGCGATGTCGTCTAAATAGGCACATGCGTATTCCTGGAATCCGTCCAATAACCGATCGACCATCCGCTGAAAAGTTGCCGGAGCGTTCTTCATCCCGAATGGCATGACCCAAAATTGATACAGGCCAAACGGGGTGACAAACGCCGACTTGGGGATGACCTCCTCAGCCAGTGGAATCTGCCAGTATCCCTTACATAAGTCTATGGTAGTTAGATACTGGCCCCGTGCCATCTTATCCAGCAGCTCGTCTATCCAGGGCATCGGATAGGCATCAGACACCGTTTTGTCATTTAGCCTCCGGTAGTCGACACAGAAACGTGTCGTGCCATCCTTCTTTTGTACCAGCACTACTGGCGATGCCCAGGGGCTATCGGAAGGTTCGATAACCCCCAGCTGCAACATCTCTTCAATCTCAGTCTTCATATGCGTCCTGACTGCTTCAGGGACACGATATGGGGTTTGCCGCATAGGTAGCTGTCCCGGAGTCTCGACTCGGTGAGTGGACAGCGGAGTGTACCCAAGTAAATTGTAGAAGGTAGCCCCTTTAGCTACAATCAACTTTTGTACCTGGGCACGCTCCTGAGGGCTTAGCGGCTCCCCCAGCTGAACCCCCTTGGAGGGCTCCGTCTGTCCCTCCTGTTCTAAGAGGTCAGGTAGTGGCAGATTCTCCTGATCCTCCGAGACGGAAGCGCATATGGCGGCCACGTCCTCTATCCTCTCATGGTATGGTTTGAGCATATTCACATGGAGCATGCGTCTCTACCCCTGAGCAGGGACCAATCACATAGGTGGTGTCACATCTCTGTTCAACCCTTGGGAAGCTTGGTCCAGCTTGTGTGCCCATTCAGCATGTGAATCCTTCTCTGGTTTGCGCAGGTTTCTAAACTTGCGCCGGTATGCCTCTGGAGTAATGGCGTATCTCTCTAATATCGCTCGCTTCACTTTATCATAATCCTTGCTGTCCTCACTGGGTACAGCGTGATATGCTTCTGCTGCCCGACCTGCCAGCTTGCAATGGGACCCATACCGTCCGTTCCAAATCATGTAGATCACAGAGTCTCTCAAAATCCTGTAAATACCCATCCTTCTCCTCGCAAAACATTTTAAAGGCATGATAGGGAATTTTGGGTTTTACCTGGTTGTAGAGTGACCCAGTAGTGGATTCTGCTCGAAACTGTGTATGCTGCGGACTGTGTGCCATCACGTACTCCTGCACATTCGCCATTACCATGTGCAGCATGGCATCTGATATAGGCTGTGGCAAAAATTCCAGCCTGGTCCTCATTTCTCTCTGGTAGAGGGTTTCTTCCATGGCTGCTGGTGGTGTAGCGCTGCGGGCTCTGTCTCCCTCCATCAGCTCGGCAGTTAGTACAGCTTTGGATTTGTTGCTGGCTACCTTACCCCTGGCTTCTAGCAGTTCCTTTAACCGCTTCAATACTAGGCTTTTATACCACCTCCATACCGGGCCTATTCTGACACTTCTCTCCTACATGTAATAATCATCATTCTTTTGCTAGAAAATTACACAGTACCCCCAAACATTATATATGTTTTTTTTAGCAGACACCCTAGGGAATAAAATGACGGTCATTCCAAAGTTTTATCTTGCACGGTATTTACGCAATTATTTTTCAAACGCTTTTTTTTGTAAAAAAAATTGTTTTATGAATTAAAAAAATAACAAAACACTAAAGTTAGCCCAATTTTTTTGTATTATGTGAAAGATTATGTTACACCGAGTAAATAGAGACCCAACATGTCACGCTTTAATTATGCGCACACTCATGGAATGGCGCCAAACTTCGGTACTTAAAAATCTCCATAGGCAACGCTTTATTTATTTTTTACAGGTTACAGTTTAGATTTACAGAGGAGATCTAGTGCTAGATTAGTTGCTGGCACTCTAACGCACGCGGCGATACCTCACATGTGTGGTTTAAACGGCGTTTACATATGTCGGCGGGACTTGCGTGTGCGTTCGCTTCTGCACGCGAGCTATCGGGGACAGGGGCGTTTTCATTTTTTTTTTCTTTTATTATTTTTTTTTACTTATATCTTATTTATTTTTACACTTTTTTTCATTTTTTTTTTTTTTCCACTTTTATTCCTATTACAAGGAATGTAAACATCCCTTGTAATAGGAAATGTGTGTGACAGGTCCTCTTTATGGAGAGATGTGGGGTCAATAAGACCTCACATCTCACCTCCAGGCTGGAAACCATGAGATCGGTGAAAAAAAATTCACCGATCTCATGAATGGTGACTTACAGCCGCAATCGCGGCTTTGTTTACATACGGGGACCCGGGCGTGACGTCATCAGATCGCGCCCGGGTCCTCCGACGGTCATAGAGATGACTGGTGACCATCTGGTCACCAGTCATTCATCTCTATGCTTCCTGCCGCCGCCGACGATTCGTTCTCCGGGCCCCCGAAGGTACAGGTAAGCCCGGAGAAGCACCGGATGGCGGCGGGAGGGGGGGGATGTCCCCTCCCGCGGCCTGTAAGAACTATCAAGCGGCGGAACCGCCGCTATGATCGTTCTTACTTTGTGCAGAATCGCCGGCTGAAGAGATGGATATCTGGATGATGCCTCTGGCTGCAGGCATCGTCCAGATATTCGCCTGCAATACCCAGGCCGTCAATTGACGGCCACTTAGGATGGTAAATCCCATCCCAGGCCGTCAATTGTCTATGGCTGGGTATTGAAGTGGTTAATGTCTGCCGCTTTAGCGTAGAATAATCCGTTTCCATTTAGATCAGTAGTTCACATTGCACGAATTGCGCTTATCGGCTGTAAGGTTGGATCCCATCGCTTGCCACCAGCAGCCATGGAAGAAACCCTCTACCAGAGAGAAATGAGGACCAGGCTGGAATTTTTGCCACAGCCTATATCAGATGCCATGCTGCACATGGTAATGGCGAATGTGCAGGAGTACGTGATGGCACACAGTCCGCAGCATAGAGAAAATGCACAGTCTTGCTAGAGAAAATGCCCCCTAGTATGAGAACGTGAGGGAGACTGCCAAATAAAGAAAAAAAAATAGGTATCTAATGTCTATTTTTTGTAATAAGAAAAACAATTATGATTCACAAATACAGTTTGCTGCCTAACACTTGGGTTTAACTTGCCTTTGTTTACAAATATTTTTAAGCAAATATGTACTCCAAATAGACAATATTAAATTCTAATAAAATAACTTTAGTCTTTAAAATGAAGAAAGCAGCAATCGATTTTATTTATGCTTGAAATAAAGTTAAAGAGACATCCTTTCATTAGAAAAAATAAATAAAAAATTATAAAAAAAAATGCTCACTGATGTGCTGGTGTCCTGAGTAGGTGTGTTGACATCCCATATTGTCGGTAAACTATTAAGACTGTCAGCTGGCAAAAAGTCATCGGTGTCTGTGATGCCAGATAGCGAATCCGGGGAAGACAGGGCAGAGCGGCTGGAAAAGTCATTTAAAAAATTGATTGGGTCCTAAAAAAAATAAAAAAAAATAAAAGGTTGTCCCAAGAAACAGATGCTAATATGCATATATCGACATAAGGATCCGTACTACCTCTGGCATGTACCACACCATTTACAAACAATTAGAAGAAGAAAAATAAATAAATGAATTAAACCATCCCTATTTTGTACGCATTAAACTGCATCATCTTCAGTTTTGAAGAAATTATTAAAAAAAAATAACACACTACACATTTATTATAAATACCCGCACTTAGTTTATTGAAACCAAAGTTTAAATTTGAATACTTCTGAACAAGGTCAAACATTCGTTTTAAAGGTTACAAATATGCCAGAGAGGCAAAAGCAAATATGCTGAAAATACACCAACAAGCCGCCTTTCACATGTCTATTTATATGAGCAATGGGATAAATGCATATGGGAACATATGCAGAACTCTACCACCCTGCTACACGCCACAAAAGATATGAATTTCAACATCACTTGCAATATTCTGGCTCTGAGGTGGGGGCAGGGTAACTAACATAAGTGCAATATAGGTTGAAGTTGCTTACAAGTCTAAGCATTTATGGTCAAACTTCAACCAGATTTAACAAGGCAAATATCAATACATTAAGGTCTTCCTGAAAGTTAGTACAACACTGGTAGGTCTTGGCCTGTCTAATTTTTAAAACTGCCAACTGCACCCAATTTTTTTTTAACCTATATCTAAAATCGTGACACTGAAAAAATAAAAAAAATAAAAAAGTGTAATGTATACCTTGGTGGTTTATCAAAATTATATATATATATATATATATATATATATATATATATATATATATATATATATATATATATATATATATATATATATATATATATATAATATATATATATATCTTAAATGCTTAATTTTTAGATAAAAAAAAAACATGCAACCTTACGTCTAAGGTTGACAAAAAGGAAACAGTGAGATGGAAACCTTGATTAAAGAAAACAAACTTATTTATTATTTTGCAGATTTGCATAAATAAAACAGGGGGAAATGGTTTGGAATTTCCACAGAAACTTCCTTTTACAGTGTACTTGTCCCTGTACGGTAGATACAAAATATCTTGTATCCTCAAAATCTTAAGCATCTTTGTTCAGTTGATTAGCTTACAATCAAAACGCTGCATAGCCAAGTTTAGTTCAAAAAGTTTAAACAAACCTGGATTACTTGTTTTAACATCAAATAAAAAAATAAAATAAAAATGATGACAACCAATGTGGATTCAAACTCTCCAAATTAGAAAAAAATAAAATAAAAGTCAGCTAATTTGTAAAGTAGGCAGAGGATTAAAATTAAACATTCATGTTGGTAAAGAGCTGCCCAGTTAATTATACTACAAAGAGAGGCAAGCCACCATTTACGATTTTCTGAGAAATAGCAGTAACACTTGGAAAAAGAGCTCATGACTGATCTTACTGGAAAGGGCTGGAAAACCACTGAGATCACAGAGTGAAAACATTCAGCTGTATCAAACCATTGCTGACAGACTTCATTGCAATAGTGTCAACAGGCTTCACAGTGTTTTAGTCACTTAAAGCTAGAAAATGCAATATCACAGGCACGGTCAGCCTTTTAGAAGACTGATCTTGTAAGGCATTGTATGTTGGCTTCTTCTCAAATTCCTTATTACATGATAATTATAATTCAGGACTTTGTCATTTTATCATAATACCCAATATAGTTTTATTATCACTCTTTAACAACTAGTCCAAGAACACGGTATCCAAGAAATAAAACTGAATTGTTTCATCTTAAAGTCAACAAAAAAAAAAGTGAGTTCCAAACTATACACCAACTAACTTAACTGCCAATGATTAGAAGAAATAAACAAGGAAAACCTGTAGCAGCGCTTGTGTTTCTACGGGGAAGAGGTGTTGGAAAATGTACTCATTAATCAAAAAGGAGCCAAACAGCAAGAACAAAAAGTAAAAAGGAACAATAAATGGTAGATGACTAATCATTCTGATTTACGCAGACCACACCTAAATATTACAATCACTCCAAGAGCCCACAGTGCTAGGAGTGTATTAGTATTGGGATAATTATATGAAGTGCAACATGTGATATACTTTAAATGCAGAGTTCGTAAAAAAAAATATTGGATCATTATTATAAGAAATGATGCGATGTATAAACATTCATACAAGATGATGTAAAATGACAAAAAAAATTGTATTTCAGAGTAACACCTACTAGTATGGCTTTTTAAATATGAAAGGTAAAAGTACAAATAAAATAATGGTACAAGGTGTTCGTGAAACAACAATCATTTGTAGCTGCCATTCAAGCCATACTAATAAAAATGTACATCTATAGAGGTGGACATGCAAAATCTTCACTTGTCTCCATAAGAAACTTGGCTCCATAAGAAACTATGGCCTTTTAATATGGTATGTATAGTTCATTAAAATCCTATTACTAGATTCTAACTTCTATTATCAATGTAATTCTCAGTTTGTTTACAGAATGGTCTAAAAACAAAAACAGACCAATGCACGGAACTTCCAAAAAAACACCCAACGCTTACAATCATTGCACAATAAACGTCTAACAATTCATCATCCTTACACTAAAGAATTATCATAGACAAATGCTAACTGATGTTATTGAAATGGTTGGTATTCACATTTACTAGTATGCAACTAAGGCCTCTCCAAACAGTGACTAAACCTGCCTACTTCAGAACAAAAACAAAGACCATCATAGAATTAGTACAATGACATATGTCAAGTTAAAAGCAAAGGCATGTGCAGTAACCCATAGCAACCAATTAGCTGTAACAGTCTAGTGTAACTATTGAAGCAAGATAGGTGACAAGTTGCTCAAGGTCCCTGCACATTGCTACTCTTTAAAAACATCCTATAATACAATTTCTCAATATTACCACTATTCATTTTCTAAATACCAACTGACAATATCTGGCCAGTGTCAACCACCCTCCAATGCAAGAAAGAAAACCTTGGAACAATCAATCAGACATCATACCCCCATCTCAGTTTATTTCCAAAAACGTTACATGTACTGTTTTGTCGCTCTGTACTTCTCTGCAAGAGTAAATATCAATCACATAAGAACAAAAGAATACGAAAAAACAACAAAGACTACTGTCCCTGCATGAAAAGCTATTGTCCTTGTTATTTCCAGACATTTTGCTTGCACCCAGTTCTCACAATACTGGTAAATAGTTTGATTATGATTTTATTGGGAGACACCTCCCCAATGTAGATATTACGGGAAGAGAAAGACCCTCCCCGATGAGATTATTGGCACAGAGAGCCCTCCCTAATAATATTGGGAGAAAGATCCCAAGATCCTGACATTACTGGAAAAGTGAGATGCCCCCTCTCATGGCCTATTTCGGGAAAGAGACCCAACAGCAGAATTACCCAGACTAACCCTGGCTACACCATCATAATATCACTTAATATGATAATCTTAAAAGGAACTGCATGAGGAATATTAAGTTTAACATATTCGACAAAGCCTAGTTGTGCAACTTTGGAAGATCAGAAATGCAACTTCCTTATTACACAACCTAGTTACTACCAATAATGCCATGCAATACAATGTTAGTTAAACATAATATATAACTTCAGTGGAAAAACCACAAAAACTTAGGTGAACAGATACCACTTTATGGCAAACATAACTCTTCCTCAGGGGATTCCCAGAACTGTATAACCATTAACAACCCTACAGTTAAGGGATAAACAACAGGGAAACAAGAAAAAAAAATCAAGTCTCGGGCACATTTTAGCATTTAGAAATAAAAGGTTTCTGTACATTTTTTTTAAAACTTGTTTTACAGGAAGAAAAAATGACCATAAATATGATGCCTTTCAAGAATAACGAATACAGAACAAATGCCAGGAAAAATCCTGCCTACTGCTCTGAAGTTAGTAACCTATCTTAAATCTCCAAGGCTTCCAAACAGTAACCAAAGAAGCATTGAAAACAACAGGAAAAAAAGCAAGAAAAAAATGTGGACTAGAATGTTAATCTGCAAAACACAAATACATTAGAAGTCTGGTACTTTTTAGCTTGCTTGACACTATATCTTGATTATTTCCTCTTTAGTGGCATGAAAACACTTTTTTTTAATAGCTAAATGCTCTTCAACCCATGTATAATTGTGTTACTTTATTGGATACAGAAACAACAGAAAACAACAAGCATACCAACCAACTGCACTGTATGGTAAATAGTTAAAAAAAAATATATATATATATATATATATATATATATATATATATATATATATATATATATATATATATATATATATATATATATATATATTAAAACAAACACATATACACACACAAAACTGTTTTATTCAAGTACAATCATAGTTACATAGTTAGGTTAAAAAAAAAAAGGCACAAATCCAACCAGTTCAACCATAAAACAAAATAAATTATTATTAATAATAATAATAATAATAATAATATCATACAATCCCATATACCCAATTCTATACCCAGAGTTGATCTAGAGGAAGGCAAAAAAAAAAAAAAAACAGAAGAAGAAGAGCATGATCCAATTTACTACAGCAGGGTAAAAAAAATCCTTCCTGATCCCCGGAGAGGCAATTGGACATTCCCCGGATCAACTTTACCTATAAATGTTAGTACCTAGTTATATTATAATCAATAAGACAAGTTGTGATTTAGCTCTACTGTAGACACTTTACCTTTAAAGCAGAAACTGCACTCATTGCCCAGCAAAGTACGGGACCTTCCCAAGTCTGACATGAACGAGGAAGAAGCTAGCTAATAATATGCTGTGCTCAGCCCAAACTTTATGACACTTGCACTATATCAGCAAAGATATGATTTATTTTAAAGTGAAACCAAACAGTCACTGTTAACGACGGTCTTTGCACTGTAAACAGAGATTAGAGATCTCGCACAAAGCAAGGGAAAACACGCTAATACTTCAGTAAAAAAGAAGTAAAAACAAGTAAGCACGTGCCACAGTTTTTGCAGAGCATGGAAACACTGGTCTGTTTGCTGAATGAGTATTAAAATGAAGAGTACCTTGCTCACTGAGGAAACCTTCAGCCAAAAATGCAGCTGTGACATGCCAACAGAACAGGAGAGCTGGGAAGCGGTGAAGGCTGGAGAGACACAGCCTTACACATGACAGCAGAACATCACAACAGCTGGGAGCCCCCCCCCCCTCCTTCTGCTGCTTCATTTAATTTTCTCTCCTCCCCATACTCTACTGCCTCCCTCCCCCCAGGGTATGCATGGCCAGCCCCTGATCCCACTTCCTCTCAGTGCTCTTCTGACTTTCAGGAAATGATTCTATGCGAGGATTCCTGGCAGTCACACTTACGGTGCCTGGCAGTAGGGTCCACCCCCTTTGTACCTGTACCTGCAATTCAAGCCAATCAAAGCTTGGGAAAATATGCTAGCTTAACCTTTTCGCCTCTTCTGACCGAGACAATAACGATTTCAGTGCAATCCGACAAGATGTTTATCATGTCATCTAATTAACCTCTTACTTGCTGAAAAGTCTAATGCACCGCAGATGATTACTAACACTTTCCTTCAAGCTTTGTCGCCTTCCTCCTCTCATTAACCCCTTCATTGCAGCTCCTCAGGGCACATGACTGTTTGTTCTCAGGAATTGATTCTTTCCTTCGTTCCTCCTACCCCTCAGGGAGCAGTTGAATTGAGGAGAATGGAGTAGATTCCTGGAACTTTAATATTTACAGCAGACATTCAAGCCGCATTAACTTTAGCACCAGCTACTGGAACCAAGAACCAATGATTTTATTTCAACGCTCTTATCTATTATACAGGTTCGGAGAGTGACTATTCCACATTTAGATGAATATACACACAGATAGGTTCAGAGAGTGAGTGACTATTATAGATGAATATATACAGATAGATACAAATATTTACATCATTTTCCAGCTTTCTGTATGAATAGTTCCTAAAATACTATAAAAATAAATATTGTATTAATATAATACATATTAAAATTTTCAAAAAAAAAAAAAAAAAAAGCTAAAAAAAAAGTACACTGAAAAACGCTGATTAAAGCTATTGCAAAGCTCCCTGCAAAGCTACTGCCATTTTTTTTTATAGCTTTTATCAGCTTCAGTGTGCATGGAGCCTTAGAGGCTACTCTCTTCTTTTTTATTCTTCGTTGTGACATGACGCTACTCTTATATCAAGACATCGCTTGTATATCAAGGCAAAATCTATTAAAACATTTTGCTTGTCTTGCAAAACGCTCTTAATCCAAGTTACTCTCAAACCAAGGTTTCACTGTACTCGTTTCTAAAGCTAAAACTTTTTTTTTTTTTTTTTAGTCATGGATAACGTGGAGAAGGGTTGAAGGGGTTGTAAACCCTCGCCTTATATCCTATGCATTAAGGTGATAAACCTCATGTGCTGCAACAGCCCCCCCCCCCAGCCCCGTAAATCCCACAATGGGAACGAGCACACCATCTCCGGCCGGTGTCCAGATTGGATAGATTGATAGCAGCACAGCCATTGGCTCCCGCTGCAGTCAATCAAATCCAATGATGTGGGCGCCGGGGGGTAGAGCCGGGCCCTGCTGTCTATGTCTATGGACGCAGTAGCAGGACATGAGAGCGTGTCCGCGCGGGTGTCCACGAAGGAGAGCGCTTCTCCGACAGGGCAATCGTGAAGGAGGAGCCAGGAGCGCCGTGGAGGGACCCCAGAAAAGGAGGTTCGGGGCCACTCTGGGCAAAGCCAACTACACAGCGGAGTTAAGTATGACATGTTTGTCATTTTATTTTTAAACCGAATCAGCTTTTTCTGTGATCTGTGTCCCCACTAGAGTGAAGCACTCTCTATTTGTCCCGTGACCACTTTCACTAGGTTTGAAAGTGAAAGAAAATCCCAAATTGTTACCACGACAGGAAGAGAGGTAAAATCTTACAATTGGGACACCTGTTTTTGTGACAGCTTTCTAAAGAGGACTTTCCTCATTTTGGAGAGAATTTCTCTTGCCTCCTGTTGTAACTACAGAACATGAAAAAATGGGTAATCTCCCCAATGAAAGACAATAGCTGATCCCAGCTGCATCTGTCCCTCGCTGCCTCTAAGACTAAGAACTGAGTAATCAAAGACCTCTGGTCGTTTAGTTCTCGGTCTACAGCCTAAAGAGAGCTGGAGACTGTCAGCCACAAGCTCTCTGCTCTGCCCCCCAGTGCTCATGGGAGTGTTGGGCTGTGGAGGGGGCGGAAGTAGCTGGCTCAGTCTCCCTGTGGCGTTCTGGGATCTTTCCCAAACCTGGAATGGCTAAATTATGAGAATCGACAGTGGGCTTTAGCTGATATTATTGGCATAGCTTTAGCTGTCCGGGAGTGCAAAACAAACAGTCAGCAAGTGGGTATTAGAAGATCATAACACTCGACATTGCCACGGACACTCAGTGCCGGTTCAGGCACTATGCTTGTGAGTGCATTGGTTTTTATACACTTGTCTTTTTAATAAATTGTATACGTACTTCACTATGTTGAGCCCATTGTTGTTTTTGAGGCCATGAGGATACCCCTGCAAAGTCACCCCAGGAGAACCCCCATGTTGGACCTCTAAAGAATAGTTTGTGGCCTTATACCATCTAGGATCTGGTGAGCATTGCATTCAGCTGTTGGTGATGGTGGCACGCAATTCTTACGGGTGGAAGACTAATTTTCACTATATGCTTGGACTTTTTTTCTTATTTTTAGAGTTCGGCTGTTAGTCCATAATTTGATAATCGCAGTTTATTATGTAAATCACTTCCTTCACAGGAAAGAACAACACATACCAAACTTGTATATTTGTTTTGCACTTGATTTCTGATCGTGTTTACATAACACACCACAATAATTTTTCACTGTATAGCACAGTTGTTTGATATATATATATATATATATATATATATATATATATATATATATATATATATATATATATATATATATATATATATATATATTATATATATATATAGTAATTTATGTTGGATATCATATTAGCGCAGTAACATTTTTTTGTTTATATATTCTTTCCCTCATTTAAAGGTTCACAGTACTGCAGCTTAATTAATTTAACTTTTTGCGCCCGTGACACTCGCCACAATTTTCAAAAAAAAATGTAAGAACTAATTTCAAAAGCACAGTCTCCCCGTGCTCAACACGCAGGGCTTGACAATTTTGCTTGGAATCTAAGAGCCAGCTAAAAAAGTTGGGAGCCAGCAACGCACCCTGTCCCGCCGAGCTCACGGGCAGAAGCGAACGCATACGTGAGTAGCGTCTGCATATGAAAGCGGAGTTCAAACCACACATGGGAGGTACTGCCGCGATTGGTAGAGCGAGAAAAATAATTCTAGCCCTAGACCTCTTCTGTAACTCAAAACATGCAACCGGTAGAATTTTTTAAAGGTCGCCTATGGAGATTTTAAAGGGTAAACATTTGTCGACATTCCACAAGCGGACGCAATTTTTTTGCGTGACATGTTGGGTATTAATTTACTCGGCGTAACATTATCTTTCACAATATAAAAAAATGGGCAAACTTTACTGGTGTCTTATTTTTTCATTAAAAAAGTATATTTTTTCCCAAAAAAATGCGCTTGTAAGACCGCTGCGCAAATACGGCGTGACAAAGTATTGCAACTACCGCCATTTTATTCTCTAGTGTGTTAGAATAAAAAATACATATAATGTTTGGGTGTTCTAATTAGAGGGAAGGAGATGGCCATGAAAACAGACAGGGGAAGCACTATTAGAATTGCTGGTTGTCTTGTCATACCAACGGTCACCACAAGATGGCGCAAGATCACAGACAGAAAGCATATTCCTGCAGAATGCCGCAAAGCCCGGCCTGGATCGGGTGGTGGGGTCGCACGGAGACACAGGATGCCCCAGGCACCAGGTTGCAAATTCTAGTCGCAATGGTGACCTGGCGCCAGGGGTTTGTCGAACCCTGTTAACACGCATCTGTAAACTGTGATTGCACTACACGATAGCAAATAATACACACAAACTATGATGTAGAGTGTATTGTGACACCTTTGTATTGGAACCAGCATTATCTTTTTCAGGAATTTGATCTACAGTGCAGGGCTTTGATCGGATTGGCCTACACGAGCCAGCCTCCGCTCCGCACACGCATCAATGAGCCTTTATAGCTCAGGGCCAATGCAAAACAATGTGAAGACAAATGGGGTGCTTCCACCTCGTTGTGACACCTATGTGTTCTCAGTGCTCTCACCTTAGTGAGTAATCAAATAAGCCTTTTGATTACACTTGAACAATCCTCCTTCGATCTTGGCTTGGTCATGGCCCTGTCTGATTTATTTGCCCCCTCTAAATTGTAAAAAAAAAAACTACCTGTACCGGACACTTCCTGTATCCCCCTCTCTAAGCTGACCCCTATAACCAGGGCTGCAGCCCTGACCACTGTGGTCAGTTTACGTCCCTTCATCATCTCTCAGCTCTCCTCTCTCCCTCTCAGCCCCTCCTTCCTGGCCGCTATTCCCAAAACAAAAAATGATGAATGCTCACTGCCAGGCCCTCTATTATACCCTGGTATAGAACACTGCATTAGTCTTTTATAAAAATGAGGCTTGTAAATACCTGTTTAGCGCGATCTTCAGGCAGGTCACGTGACTCTCGGCCGCTTTCCAGGGCTACTACAGGAAGGGCTGAGCGGCCATGTGATCTCTTCAGCTGATGTCAGAGGGAGATCACTCCATCAGTGCTCTACAGCAGCCAGGAGTCATGTGACTGGCCTGAAGATGGCTCTAAACAGGTATTTACATGCCCAGTTTTTATAAAGGACTAATACAATGTGCTATGCCAGGCTCTAATAGAGTGGTTGGCATAAACTTAAATGAATGGATTAACATTTTAAGTCTTAAGTTATTACTAAAAACAGCAATAAATCGAATGCAGAGGCAAATATTTAATATGATATTTAAAGAGTAGATACATTTATATAGTCTTACAGATAAACCAGCCCTTTGAGGGCAACTAACGCGTTAACGCGCCCGCAGTGAAATAAAAGCTCGACACTCCTGGTGTACAGCATCACAGTGTCTACATAACATAGATCAGGGATAAATGCAATTAGCGGACCTCCAGCTGTTGCAAAACTCCAAGTCCCATCATGTCTCTGCCTCTGGGTGTCATGCTTGTGGCTGTCAGAGTCTTGCTATGCCTCATGGGACTTGTAGTTCTTGGAGGTCTGCCAATTACAAATACCTGACATAGCTCGTACGCATTTTACTTGAACCGTTAAATTAATCAGCATTTTAGACAATCTGTTATCCATAATTTCATGAAATAAATCTTGTGAGATTAAATGGTGCAGTAAATGCAAAAGAGCCATACATAAAAAAAAAATTGCAATTTTAAAAAGGAAAAGTTCAGAATTCTATATAAACTTCCCAGTATTTATCCCTAGCCACCTAAACTATCCCTAGCCAGGTTATCCATGCCATAGGTGCTTATTTAACTTCTGTAACAATGGTGGCTTGTTGTAATTTCTATAGTTCTACTGGTTAAAACCTATCGTTGAGCTGCCCGCACATGCAGGCTAGACTAGAATTGCACATACCATGCTGCAGAAACAATGCAAGTATTTAAATCTATTGTTACTCATGAAGCTTGACATTAGATTTATACCAAGCATGCTGTAGACAGTCCCGGAGGCTGCCGTTGTTGGAGAAGACAAATATGCACCCCCAGGGGAGTGGGGGTTGGCTCAGTTTACAGTGGATAAGGGGGCTAGGGAGGACAATCCTAAACTGGTCATTCAAGGAATCATGCAATCTCATGCTAAAATTAGTACACTTACAGTAAACCACAACATATAGTCAAAAAATCCCTTGTTTAAAAAAAAAACTCATGAAAGAAACAGATGCTGCCATTGCTGACATTTTCATCTGAAAATGCCAACTGCATGGCCGTCATGCTGATCCAACAGCTTAAATACAGAGTCAGTGACCAAGAACAATGAATGCAGATATTGAATTTTTAATTTTCTCTGAATTACTTCATCTGCACGTGTTTTTATAGAGTAAAAGACAAAGGCTGGCCATACATTATGCCATTTTCATTTAGATTTACCAAAACCATACAACACTAGGTCAAACCTAAACACTTTCAATTTGTATACAATCAGGCAAACCCTTTCACTACATAGTTGAAGGTAAATCTAAAGGACATTGAACAAGGAAATTGTTGTATGGCCAGCTTTAAGCCGGCCATAGATGGTTCGAATCTCAGCCAGTTCAGCAGTGAACCATGTTCAGGCAGGCCAATTGTATCCAAGTTGTTCAATCAACTTGGGCACAACCAGCCTATTAGATTTTTCATGAGATTATTGCCAGATTACTGCTAGCAATAACCACTTTGTGCCCCCCCCCCCCCCCCACACAAACACACTATCTATGTTGACGGGGGAATCAAGGACTTAAAATTGCTGAAGTCACTGGGTCAGCATACCAGTCAGAAAAAAATAGCATTTTTGAGAGAAAGCTACAATTGGCAATATTGGAAATATATTTAAATCCTGACATATTTGCTTTAATCTTTTAGTATTGGGCCTTGTGGAAGATACAACCTGTCTATGCTAGTTAGAGCAACCAATTAAATTATCCCTTTGGAATTTCTTTAAAAATTACAGCCAAGGTTTTAGCTGCAGGCAACAGATACAGGTCAACATGTCTTGTTACAGACTTTATTACACATGACAATTATTTTCCCTTGTTCAGTTATCTGACGTGTGTGGCAGAATATAGACAAGCGCAGTAACAAAACTAAACTTTTGCAGTTGTTTGACATTAATAAACACTCAGTAACAGGTGCACGTCCACAGGTTCAATAAAGATTTAAGAAGGTTTTGGGAAGTTAGGTCAGTTCCTCTCGTACACAATAGTGACCTTCCCTGGGGATTTTCCAAATTGACAAATCTGGAAAGTTAGGAAGATTTTGCCTTTGCTCTAGCATTGTACACTGAAGCACAATAAGAAGGGCTATGTGTGTGTGTAGGTTGCAGAAGATAATGCCTCTCCCTGTTTCAGTTTAGTCTGATCACACATACATTACTGGAAATATCACTGCACATTACGCAACGTTCAGCACAGGTCACCACAGATCCGCAGCCAGACAGAGGGGAGGGTCAAGAGCTGGGAGGAAGAACTGAAGCAGTGGGGACACAGAGTTAAGAAGGAAATGGTGAAGAATATAGTGACAAAGCAAGGGTGCTTAACCTCAAAATAAGAACTGGAAGCCTGCTACATAAAGAAAGATCAGCATGAAAAAAAAAAAACTTTACAAGCATCAACTTTGAAATGGTCACATAATTGAAAAATAAAATAAAAAAAGCAACGGAAAGTTACAAAAGACCTTAAAACCTTTGCAACAAGAAAAAACACTGAATGCGTTTCGAAAGCTCATTCAGAGTGGAATTATGACTGGTGATTTCTTGAAAAAATAAACAGTGAATTAGTTGGAGAGTAAAGTGAAGAGAGAAATAAGAGCAGAAGTGGCCATTACCTGTTCTACAAAGTTTCAGTAAGAAAGCAACAAAAATGTCCTCCCATTGTACAATTTGTATATTTCTTTACAGATCTGAATGCAGCTGTATGTAATGCTATGTGGATACCTGTTCACAGTTCTGTAATCTGTATCTGAACTCATCAGAATAAAAATAAACAATATCTACAGTTCAGTGTATGAATCATATTTAAAGCGGAACTTCAGTAATTTTTTCATCTTCCCATCCATTAAATCCTCTGCCCTTGTTTTAACTTTGGATAGTAAAACATGTTTTTATTCTGCCAGTAAATACCTTATACAGCCCACTTCCTGTTTCTTAACTGGTAAAAAGCCTAGGGTTATAACATCATGCACAGCGCGCTCACTCTTGTGAGAGTTTGTCAGGAAGGGAGGGGGTCATAAGAGGGCCAATGAGAGCTGCATTGCTGTGGGGTGTGCCTCTGTAAATCCAGGAAGTCAACAGGCAGAAGCTTCAGCTGCCCACAGTTAAAATGATTGCAGCCAGACTCAGTGGAGGGAGATTTCAGCAGCATATTTAGTAAGTACAGAATCACAGTATATACAGTGCCTTGCGAAAGTATTCGGCCCCCTTGAACTTTGCGACCTTTTGCCACATTTCAGGCTTCAAACATAAAGATATAAAACTGTAATTTTTTGTGAAGAATCAACAACAAGTGGGACACAATCATGAAGTGGAACGAAATTTATTGGACATTTCAAACTTTAACAAATAAAAAACTGAAAAATTGGGCGTGCAAAATTATTCAGCCCCCTTAAGTTAATACTTTGTAGCGCCACCTTTTGCTGCGATTACAGCTGTAAGTCGCTTGGGGTATGTCTCTATCAGTTTTGCACATCGAGAGACTGACATTTTTGGCCCTTTCCTCCTTGCAAAACCGCTCGAGCTCAGTGAGGTTGGATGAAGAGCGTTTGTGAACAGCAGTTTTCAGTTCTTTCCACAGATTCTCGATTGGATTCAGGTCTGGACTTTGACTTGGCCATTCTAACACCTGGATATGTTTATTTGTGAACCATTCCATTGTATATTTTTCTTTATGTTTTGGATCATTGTCTTGTTGGAAGACAAATCTCCATCCCAGTCTCAGGTCTTTTGCAGACTCCATCAGGTTTTCTTCCAGAATGGTCCTGTATTTGGCTCCATCCATCTTCCCATCAATTTTAACCATCTTCCCTGTCCCTGCTGAAGAAAAGCAGGCCCAAACCATGATGCTGCCACCACCATGTTCGACAGTGGGGATGGTGCGTTCAGGGTGATGAGCTGTGTTTCTTTTACGCCAAACATAACGTTTTGCATTGTTGCCAAAAAGTTTGATTTTGGTTTCATCTGACCAGAGCACCTTCTTCCACATGTTTGGTGTGTCTCCCGGGTGGCTTGTGGCAAACTTTAAACTACACTTTTTAAGAAATGCTTTCTTCTTGCCACTCTTCCATAAAGGCCAGATTTGTGCAGTATACGACTCATTGTTGTCCAATGGACAGTCTCCCACCTCAGCTGTAGATCTCTGCAGTTCATCCAGAGTGATCATGGGCCTCTTGGCTGCATCTCTGGTCAGTCTTCTCCTTGTATGAGCTGAAAGTTTAGAGGAACGGCCAGGTCTTCGTAGATTTGCAGTGGTCTGATACTCCTTACATTTCAATATTATCGCTTGCACAGTGCTCCTTAGGATGTTTAAAGCTTAGGAAATATTTTTGTATCCAAATCCGCTTTAAACTTCTCCACAACAGTATCTCGGACCTGCCTGGTGTGTTCCTTGTTCTTCATGATGCTCTCTGCGCTTTAAAACGGACCTCTTAGACTATCACAGTGCAGATGCATTTATACATAGACTTGATTACACACGGTTGGCTTCTATTTATCATCATTAGTCATTTAGGTCAACATTGGATCATTCAGAGATCCTCAGTGAGCTTCTGGAGAGAGTTTGCTGCACTGAAAGTAAAGAAGCTGAATAATTTTGCCCGCCCAACTTTTCAGTTTTTTATTTGTTAAAAAAGTTTAAAACATCCAATAAATTTCGTTCCACTTCATGATTGTGTCCCACTTGTTGTTGATTCTTCACAAAAAATTACAGTTTTATATCTTTATGTTTGAAGCCTGAAATGTGGCAAAAGTTCGCAAAGTTCAGGGGGAAGCTTTAGAATGGCAAAATATGTTTTTATTACAAATTATTTGAGCAGACTGCAGTTCCTCTTTAACACTGTTTGCATGTAAAAAATTGTGCTAACCTTAGGAGCCACTGGTGTTTTCATTTGCACTGGACACAAGTAAACATTATTGCAAAATTTACAACAAATACTATTTACAGGCAAGGTTTCACTAACAGCAAGATCTTATTTAAAATCCTTGGAGTAAGACAAATGTATATTTGTCCAGTAATATGAGCCGATATAACTAATATATACACACACACACACACACACACACACACACACTATATAGGATAGATCGGATAGGATAGATAAGGATAGATCGGATAGGATAGATAAGGATAGATCGGATAGGATAGATAAGGATAGATAGGATAGGATAGGATAGGATAGGATAGGATAGGATAGATAGGATAGGATAGATAGGATAGATAGGATAGATAGGATAGATAGGATAGATAGGATAGATAGGATAGATAGGATAGATAGGATAGATAGGATAGATAGGATAGATAGGATAGATAGGATAGATAGGATAGATAGGATAGATAGGATAGATAGGATAGATAGTTACATAGTTAGTCAGGTTGAAAAAAGACACAAGTCCATCCAGTTCAACCATAAAAAAAATAAAAATAAAACAAAGTAAAACACAGTACATCCTCCCATACACCCAACTCCATACCCACAGTTGATCCAGAGGAAGGCAAAAAACCCCAGCAGAGCGATGATCCAATTTGCTACCGGAGGGGAAAAAATTCCTTCCTGATCCCCCGAAAGGCAATCGGATTTACCCCAGATCAACTTTACCTACAAAACTTAGTACTCAGTTATATTATGTGCATTTAGGAAAGAATCCAGGCCTCTCTTAAAGCAATCTACTGAGCTGGCCAGAACCACCTCTGGAGGGAGTCTGTTCCACATTTTCACAGCTCTTACTGTGAAGAAACCTTTCCGTATTTGGAGGTGAAATCTCTTTTCCTCCAGACGTAAAGAGTGCCCCCTTGTCCTCAGTGTTGACCTTAAAGTGAATAACTCAACACCAAGTTCACTATATGGACCTCTTATGTATTTGTACTTGTTGATCATATCCCCCCTTATTCTCCTCTTCTCAAGAGTGAATAAATTCAGTTCCTCTAATCTTTCCTCATAGCTGAGCTCCTCCATGCCTCTTATCAGTTTGGTTGCCCTTCTCTGCACTTTCTCCAGTTCTCCGATATCCTTTTTGAGAACTGGTGCCCAAAACTGGACTGCATATTCCAGATGAGGTCTTACTAATGATTTGTACAGGGGCAAAATGATATCTCTATCTCTGGAGTCCATACCTCTCTTAATACAAGAAAGGACTTTGCTCGCTTTGGAAACCGCAGCTTGGCATTGCATGCCATTATTGAGCTTATGATCAACTAAAACACCCAGATCCTTCTCCACTACAGATCCCCCCAGTTGTACTCCCCCTAGCATGTATGATGCATGAATATTCTTAGCCCCCAAGTGCATAACTTTATCAACATTAAACCTCATCTGCCACTTAGTCGCCCAATTAGACAGAGCATTGAGGTCGGCTTGTAAATTGGAGACATCCTGCAAGGACATTATTCCACTGCATAGCTTGGTGTCATCTGCAAAAACAGAAATGTTACTTTTGATCTCAGACCCAATATCATTTATAAATATATTGAAAAGTAAGGGACCCAACACTGAACCTTGGGGTACACCGCTGATAACCTTGGACCATTCAGAGTAAGAATCATTAACCACAACTCTCTGAATTCTGTCTTTCAGCCAGTTTTCTATCCATTTACAAACTGATATATCTAATCCTGTAGACCTTACCTTACACATGAGCCGTGTGTGGGGAACTGTATCGAATGCTTTTGCAAAATCCAAGTATACCACGTCCACTGCTACGCCTCTGTCCAGGGTTTTACTTACCTCTTCATAAAAAGAAATCAGGTTTGTCTGACAACTTCTGTCTTTCATGAATCCATGCTGTCTGCTGCTTAAATAGTTTGTTTCCAGCAAGAACTCATCCACGTGGTCTTTTATTAAACGTTCCAGTATCTTCCCAACTATAGAAGTTAAACTAACAGGTCTATAGTTACTAGGTAAAGACTTTGTTCCCTTTTTAAATATGGGCACCACATTGGCTTTATGCCAATCCAGTGGTACTATTCCTGTCATTAATGAGTCCCTAAATATTAGATACAGTGGCTTTGAAATTTCAGAGCTCAATTCTTTTAGGATCCGTGGGTGGATGCCATCTGGTCCAGGTGCTTTATCCACCTTTATTCTGTCTAAATATTTCTGGACCATATCACATTTGAGCCATTGTGGATTTGGGGCTGTGTCACTCCCACCCCCTATATCGACATGAGCTCCCCCATTCTCCATTGTATACACAGAGCTGAAGAAAGCATTTAATAAATTTGCCTTCTCTATGTCCTCAGTCACCCACTCTAGATTATTTTGTAAAGGGCCTACATGCTCAGACTTGACCTTTTTACTATTAATATATTTAAAGAATTTTTTGGGGTTTGTCCTACTATCTTTTGCAATCTGTCGTTCATTTTGAATTTTTGCATCCTTGATTTCCTTTTTACATATTCTATTATATTCTTTGTAACATTTAAACGACACTAGTGTTCCTTCATTTTTATATTTTTTAAAAGCTATTTTCTTATTGTTTATAGCTTTTTTAACTTTGACCGTGAGCCACATAGGTTTTATCTTTAGCCTTTTAAACTTATTGCCCATGGAAATATACTTTGCAGTGAGGTTCCAAAGAGTCTTTTTGAAGAATTCCCATTTCTGTTCATCGGTGCCAATATTCCCTCCCAATCCAAGCCCTGGAGAGCAGTCCTCATGCTTTGAAAATTTGCTCTCTTGAAATTAAGTGTTTTTATATTTCCTGTATGTATTTCTTGCTTATAGTTTACATTAAACGAAATCATGTTATGATCACTGCTACCCAGGTGTTCCTTTATCTGAACATTAGTAATGAGCTCTGCATGGTTTGAGATTACCAGGTCCAACAGAGCATCATTCCTAGTTGGGGCCTCAATAAACTGGACCATAAAATTGTCCTGCAATAGGTTTTTAAATTTTTGTCCTTTAACTGTCCCAGAAATTCCATTATTCCAGTCAATTTCTGGGTAGTTAAAATCCCCCATTATTATCACCGTCCCTGCCCTTGCAGCCCTTTCCATCTGTGCAAGGAGCCGAGTCTCCACCTCCTTATTAACATTGGGTGGTCTATAACAAACTCCAATGATTAGCTTTGAACTACGCACATCTGTATGCAGTTCCACCCATAATGCTTCAACTTCATCACACTCTCCATCAACCAGGTCCTCTTTCACGCTTGCTTTGAGGTCACTTCTCACATAGAGACAGACCCCTCCACCTTTCCTTTTTACCCTGTCTTTCCGAAAGAGAGCATAGCCAGGAATATTAATAGCCCAGTCATGTGAGGATTGAAGCCAAGTTTCAGCAATACCGATTACATCATAGCTCTCCTCATGCACCAGAGCTTCCAACTCACCTGTTTTGCTTGGAAGGCTTCTGGCATTGGTGAACAAACACTTAAATGTATTGTTACATTTTTCGCTGGCGTTTTTCATATGATTCATATAATTTTTAGTAGTGCAAATGGCACTATAATTTCCAATGGCTGTTTGCAACATGGGAACTTTCTTGTCACCTGCCATAACCCCACCTCCATCTATCCCCATTCCACTCTCCATTAATGTCTGACCCCTAACTGACCTGTGTGCCCGATGTAATTCACGTTCACCCTCCCCCCTCAAGTCTAGTTTAAATACTCCTCCAGCATAATAGGATAGATTAGATAGATAGATAGGATAGATTAGATAGATAGATTAGATTAGATAGATAAGATAGATAGATAAGATAGATTAGATAGATAGGATAGATAGGATAGGATAGATAGGATAGATAGATAGGATAGATAGATAGATAGGATAGATAGATAGGGATTTTTTGTACTCATCGTAAAATCCTTTTCTCTGTCGTCCATGGACGGACACCGTTTCTTAAATCTTGACATTTGGGTTATGTTCCTGTTCATAGGAGAGCACTAGGCAGAACATGTCATCTTAAAACATGTAACTTTAACAGAGTTGAACAGCCCCGCCCAGGGGGGGGGGGGGGGGGGCGCGGTTTCTCCGGTCATAACCCCTCACCCTGCAGCTCAGTTCATCAAAAAGCAGTACAAACTTAAAAAGGATTGTACGGCGAGTACAAAAAAATCCTATTTTCTCTTTTCTTCCATGGACGGACACGACTTCTTAAATCCTGACATTTGGGACGTCCCCAAGCAGTGTCAGAAAAACGAGGGGTGGAACAGCAATCCAAAACCAACTTCACCCCAAACAAGCAGAGCTCCTCAACGGAGGAGTTGCAAACTCAAACAGCCGCCTGCAAAACCTTGCGGCCGAAGGAAGCATCTAAAGATGCACTCATTTCAATCATGTAAAATTTGGAAAAAGTGGAAACGGACGACCAAGTCGCCGCTTTACACACCTGTGAAACAGACGCTTGTTGTCGGAAAGCCCAGGAAGCACCAATGGCCCTGGTTGAACGACATGACAGGAAAAGTAGGCGCCTGCCCCTTAAGGGCGTAGGCCTGCATGATGGTCTGCCTGATCCACTGAGAAATAGTGGCCTGCGAGACGACCAGGCCCTTCTGCGGACCAGACACCGCCACAAACAGTGAGTCTGACCTCCGGATCGAAGTCGTGGCAGACAGGTACACCCGCAGAGCACGTACCACATCCAAGGTCTGTAGCGCAGCCTCTGGGATGCGACGGTCGAGGACACAAGGACAGAAGTACAATGTCCTCGTTCAGGTGAAAAGCTGAAAATACCTTCGGAAGAAAGGAAGGCTGCGGGCGTAGAACCGCTTTATCCTTGAAGGACCAAGTAAGGAGACTTGCAAGACAAGGCCGCCAACTCAGAAACACGTCTGACAGATGTAATGGCTACTAGAAATGTCACTTTCTGAGAGAGCGTCAAGAGGAATATCTCTGATGTTCTCAAAAGGGGGCTCCTGAAGAGCCGAGAGCACCAGATTCAAATCCCACGGAGGAAGCGGTGGTCTAATCGGGGGAAGCACATGTCAAACCCCCTGCACAAAAGTACCTACCAGTGAGTGGGTCGCCAAGGGTCGTTGGAAGAAAACAGCCAAGGCTGAAATCTGTCCCTTAATGGTGCTTAAGGCAAGTTTCTGATGTAAAAACAGCGGGACCGTGGAAACCAAATATGTCTGTGGATGCCACTTCATCTCCTCGCACATGGAGATGTAGGCCTTCCAAGTGCGATGCTAGATCTTCCACGAAGAAGACTTCCGTGCCCTCAGCATAGATGAAATGACGGAATACGACAGATCTTGGTCCCTTAGTACCTGGCTTTCAATAACCATGTCGTTAAAGCCAGCGACTGTAAGCCAGGATGAAGTATGGGACCTTGAGACAGAAGGTCCTCCCTCATTGGCAGCCGCAAGGGTGCATCCGCCACCAGGCGCACGAGGTCGGCATACCAGGGACGCCCGGGCAAATCCGGAGCGATTAGAATCACAGGGATCCCCTCGGCCTCTACTCTGCGGAGCAGACGAGGAAGCAACTTCAGTGGGGGGGGGGGGCATAAATTAGCCGATACTGACCACACAGGGCCACCAACGCGTCTGACCGGGGATCTCTGGACCTGGCCATGAACCTCAACACCTTGCGATTGAGTCGAGAAGCCAAGTGATCCACATCCGGTGTGCCCCACCTCCGGCAAAGGAGTTGAAATGACCATTCCCCCTGATCCAGTATCTGGCGACTTTTTTCTACGCCCGGAATGTGAACGGCTGACAGAGCCGGCACGCTCCTTTCCGCCCACCGCAGGATGTGAGTGACTGGATCGCACGACCCTGTTATCTCTGCGACCACAAGGAGAGGCATAGCCTGATTTCTCGAAGTTCCAGTACATTGATTGGCAGGCGGGATTCGTCCGGAGTCCAGCGACCCTGGGGCAACTGGACCCCCCCGGATTCCCCCCCAACCTGTGAAGCTGGTGTCCTTCGTAATCACAGTCCAAATTAAAGGAAAGAACGACCTCCCAGACAGAAGAGCCGGGGATCTCAGCCACCAACACAGGGAAGCCCTTACCAGATGACTTGCCTGAATCTGACAATCCAGAGACAACAGAGATGTGTTCCATTTGGACAGGATCTCCTTCTGCAATACTCGAGTGTGGAATTGGGCATACGGAACAGCCTTGAAGGAGGCCACCATGAGGCCCAGAACTCACACACAAAAACGGAGACGACCATTTGCAGGATGACAACAATTTCACCGCCGAATAGAGTGTCTGCAACTCCAAGGAGTCCAGGATCAACCCTAGGTACTCCAGACACTGAGTCGGCACCAACACCGACTTCTAGATGTTCAGTACCCAACCAAACTCCCGGAGGGTCTGACTGGCTAATTCTCGAATTCTGAGCCAGAAGCAGCTCTCAGCCAGGCTGTACCCGCAACAACCAGAGAGCCAGGCTGTACCCGCAACAACCAGAGAGCCAGGCTGTACCCGCACCAACCAGAGAGCCACGCTGTACCCGCACCAACCAGAGAGCCACGCTGTACCTGCACCAACCAGAGAGCCACGCTGTACCCGCACCAACCAGAGAGCCACGCTGTACCCGCACCAAACCAACCAGAGAGCCACGCTGTATCCGCACCAAACGCACCGATTGGTTTTCTGCTCGCTGTATTAGTGTCACTGTTGCCGCTAGATAGCTAGTTTTTTTTTTGAGGTTCGCCGCCAGGTTTCTATAGCGTTAGGTACCCCCGTAAATAAAGGTTTTAACCCCTGATTACCACTAGAGTTTACCCTTTCACCAGTGATCACCGTATAGTGTCACTGGTGACGCAGGTTAGCCAGTTGGTTATTTAGGTTCGCCTCCAGATTTTTATAAAGCGTCAGGTACCTCCATATATTACCTAATAAAGGTTTTAACCCCCTGATTGCCCCCTAGTTAACCCTTTCACCAGTGATCACCGTATAAGTGTTACGGTTGACGCTGGTTAGTTTGCGGTTTATAGCATCAGGGCACCGCCGTATATAACCCAATAAAGGTTTAACCTCCTGATCGGTGATATCAATTAAATTTTAGCGTCAGTCAGGGTCTGCGTCGCCCCAGGCAGCATTAGGTTAGTGACAGTAATGTTTACACCCACGCGCAAAGCATACACCCCCCTTAGTGGTATAGTATCTGAACGGATCGATACCTGATCAAAACTATACTAGGGTACCCAGCAGTTTAGGGTACCCAAAAACGCATTGTTAGCGGAATCAGTCCAGATACCCGCTAGCACCTGCGTTTTGCCCCTCCGCCCAGTCCAACCCACCCAAGTGCAGTATCGATCGATCACTGTCACTTAACTGCAGCGTTCGCAGAGACAGGCCTGATCCCTGCGATCGCTAACAGTTTTTTTTTGGAAGTGTTTTCTACATTTGCTTTTCTACAGTCAGGTGCTTTTTTTTACCTGTGAATCATCACCAGTGTACGACTAAATTTAGAGCCCAAAATGGCAAAGCGAATGTACAGTGGGTCATTTTGGAAAGTAGACACCCCAAGCTATTTGCTGAGAGGCATGTCGAGTCCATGGAATATTTTATATTTTGACACAAGTTGCGGGAATATGACAAACTGATTTTTTTTTTGCACAAAGTTGTCACTAAATGATGTATTGCTCACACATGCCATGGTTATATGTGGAATTGCACCCCAAAATACATTCTGCTGCTTCTCCTGAGTACGGGGATACCACATGTGTGGGACTTTGTGAGCCTAGCTGCGTACGGGGCCCGAAAACCAATCACCGCCTTAAAGATTTCTAAGGGCATACATTTTTGATTTCACTCTTCACTACCTATCACAGTTTTTAATGCCATAAAATGCCAAGATGGCACACAACCCCCCAAATGACCCCATTTTGGAAATAAGGCACCCCAAGCTATTTGCTGAGAGGCATGTTGAGTCCATGGAATATTAAATTTTTTTGCCCCAAGTGATTGAATAATGACCAAAAAAAATAAAAAATTTACAAAATGTTGTCATTAAATGATATGTTTCTCACACATGCCATTTTTTTTTTTGTCAATCACTTGGGACAAAAAAAATAAAAAAAACATTCAATGGACTCAACATGCCTCTTAGCAGTTTCCTTGGGGTGTCTACTTTCCAAAATGGGGCTATTTGGGGGGGGGGGGGTTTGTACTGCCCTGCCATTTTAGCACCTCAAGAAATGATAGGCAGCCATAAAATAAAAGCTGTGTAAATTCCAGAAAATGTACCCTAGTTTGTAGACGCTAAAACTTTTGCGAAAACCAATAAATATATGCTTTTTGCGATTTTTTTTACTAAAAACATGTGGCTGAATACATTTTGGCCTAAATGTTTGGCTAAAATTTAGTTTATTCAATATTTTTTACTTTTTGTTATAAGAAAAATATATTTTTTTTTTCAAAATTTACGGTCTTTTTCCGTTTATATCGCAAAAAAATTAAATCGCAGAGGCAATCAAATACTATCAAAAGAAAGCTCTATTTGTGGGAAGAAAAGTACGCAAATTTAGATTCAGTACAACATTGCATGACCGCGCAATTACCAGTTAAAGCAGCGCAGTGCCAAATTGTAAAAACACCTTTGGTCCTTTAGCTGTATATTGGTCTGGGGCTTAAGTGGTTAAAGGAAAAGTGTTGCTGACTGCCTTGAGAAAATGTTCTGGGTCAGTGAGTCACAAACTAAAAAAAGTTATTAGATCAGTATGACAGCCAAGCAAGTAGCAAAACAATTCTTTGATATATTGTTCTGTAGCCCACTGAATATGGTAGAGAGGCAGGGCCGCCATCAGGAATTATGGGGCCCTTTACACAGCTTCAGGCATGGGCCATGGGAGCAGAGAACCAGAAGGGGGTTTCCCACATGGGGCCCTGGGACCTCTGAGCCCTTTAATAATAAAAAAAATTAAATTATATATATATATATATATATATATATATATAAATTCATAAGAAAAGGGGGGTTGCCATCCGGGTCCTGGGGACCTCTGTGCCCTTTAATATTAATAATAATATTATATATATATATATATAAAATAAATGTATTTTTATTTCTTTTTTTATTAAAAAAAAGGTTGTCATCTGGGGCCCTGGGGACCTCTGGGTCCTTTAATAATAATAACAATATTATTATATATTAGGGCTGTGCAAATTAACTTTTAATTAATCGATTAATCTTTAATTTTTTTGATGGATCAAAATCTTTTTGATCGATTACAATTCTTTTTATCTGTACTCACCTCTACGCCGGCTTCTGGGCCTTCAGGGAGTTCTGTCGGAGATCCGGTAACGTCACAGACACCGGTGGGGCTTGCCGCGTCCATCTGAAGGGCTCCTTTGCTGTGCCTTCATATCTGCATGCCGGCGGGACCTTACTATCTGCCACACGCAAGGGCTGTTACACTTCCCTCTATCACTTCCCTCCATCAACCTGGGATTCTACAGCCATCCACTGGGAGTTGTGATAGTTCCCTTCATGGGACATTTACATGCCGACGGACTGATGTTAACATCTCCTCATCTGGATTCAGCAGTGGCATCGTACACATTTTTATACCAGTATCATACTTAGCTACATGTTTTTATGACTGCTTTTGCTACCATTTGGTATTACTCGCACCATTTTTACAGTTTATGTAGCTACATCGATTTTATCTCCAGTGCAATATTTATTTGGTTACCTACTTGAAGACTATAAAAGTTTTAATGCTATTCCCATCGAGCGATGCCTTTGTGTGTTTTTTGTATCCTGCTATCCATTTTTCCAGTGGTTGGTAGCTGCACTGGGAATCAGCCTGCAAGGAGATCCGCTAAAAGTAGTTGGATCTGTATGTGCGTTATAATTAATCAAAATTAGTCAATTAAAAAAAAAGAACGATTAATCGAACACAAAAAATTTGATCAGTAATATATATTTATATATATATATATATATATATAAAATAAAACAATATATAAAAAAATATATATATTTTTTATAAAAAAAAGGGGGGGGTTGTCATCCGGGGCCCTGGGGATCTCCAGGCCCCTGGGACCTCCAGAACCCTAAAAAATAAAAAAAAAGTGGGGGGGCTGCCATCCGGGGCCCTGGGGACTTCCAGACCTCTACAAATAAAAATAGGGTTTTGTTTTTTAAAGAGGGTTGCCATCCGGGCCCCTGGGGACCCCCGGGCCCCTTACAGGTGTACTACCTGTACCCCCCTGATGGCGGCCCTGTAGAGAGGGGTGGCTGGGAGGCCATATAAAACTGCCTGTTCTAGCTTGCCAGGATTTCTAAAGCATTTTAAATCTTCAACTGTAACAAAAAAACAGGGCTCTTTAATGGAGCCCTGGACAGCAGTAAAAACCCAACAGGAGGTCAAATCTTTCCTCATTCTATCCAAGACTAGAAAAAACATTTTTGGTTTGACACACAGTTTATTTCAGAGTGCATCAAGTCAAATTGCCTAGGTAGTATCGAATGAAAATACATATATGACAAACTCGGATCCATGGTTGAGTGAACCTGGGTTGGCTCCGGTGGAGCTGGTGTTGGATATACAGTATTGTTGTAAATCTCCTTATACCGATGCATTTGAAGCAAGGACCAAGAATAGCTAGGTGCATTACTATCTCAGGTTATTGTTAATTGTTTTGAGTGTGAAGATGCATTTATTCTACATGTGGGATGTGTGGTATTCTCCTTGAACCCAAGAATTGGACAGATCTAATGTAATGTGTTGCTCAGATGCCAATAATGTATGTGAAGTACCTTTTTTTCAATAAAAAAAATCATTTGTTTTGAGATAAAAAAAATAAAATAAAAAAAACACATCTATGACTGCAATAGGTCAAAACAGTGCAAAGATATATGAACGTCTGAACAGCAAAAATATTATGAACTGTATGCCTGGAATAAGACAGCAAGATATTGGAAAAATAAAATAAAGCAGTTCATGTCAAAAACTGGTCACATAAATAAGACCGGGCTTATACCACATGATGATAGAACATATCAATATTACTGGTGATGGTAATAGTATTTATTGTCTGTACACAAATGGCCTTGAGAAACACACTACCTGAATGTACGTTTGGCTCTCTGTAAAGCAGCTTGAAAATGGAGTTGAGAAATTCCGACTATAATATTCTGTTGGGCCATTAAACTGTAATCTGTGAGGAAAACAGAAATATACCATGAAAAAAGAAAGAGCAAGTATAGAGCAATTCCTTTTGTTTTCTGTAACAAACAAGGACACAGAAAGAAACAGTGCAGGACAGTGTATTCGAAAGGTGACACTGTTGCTGAATTGTGGATGATCAGCAACAAGGACTATGTATTATTAAAGCAACAGAAATCTGATGCATAGCATATGAGCATACCTAGAAGGTGTTACAAGATTTCAGGAAAAATCTGCTGCAAAGAAGTCATTGCCTATTTTTTTTTTTTTTACAGGATGCCTAAAAGTTCTACAAGCACTAAACAGGAGGAACCAGATGTTAAAGCGCATGCAGGTGTCAAATGGCAAAGATTTCCTGAGGAATACTCAATAGTGGATAGAGGGGTAAATCACCAATAATAACATGTAAGAATCATGTTTGTGTTTTGATGTGAGAGAGGAAAAAAAATAAAAAATCTGTGTGTATAAAATTGGAGGTAATATTATCTGCCAGTTTAGTATAGGCCAGAATCCCTAAGGTGTATGAAAACAGAGCTTCCCTAATTATTATATATATATATATATATATATATATATATATATATATATATATATATATATATATACACATACACATATATATATATATATATATATACATATACACACACATATACATATACACACACACACACATACATACATATACACACATATATACATACATATACACACACATATACACACACATATACACACCAAAAGTTTGGACACACCTTCTCATTCCAAGAGTTTTCTTTATTTTCATGACTATGAAAATTGTAGAGTCACACTGAAGGCATCAAAACTATGAACACATGTGAAATTATACACATAACAAAAAAGTGTGAAACAACTGAAAATAAAATATGTCATATTCTAGGCTCTTCAAAGTAGCCACCTTTTGCAGCAGACACATCTCTAGAACAACTGTTAAGAGAAGACTGTGTGAATCAGGCTTTCATGGTAGAATATCTGCTAGCAAACCACCGCTAAAGAAAGGCAACAAGCAGAAGAGACTTGTTTGGGCTAAAGAACACAAGGAATGGACATTAGACCAGTGGAAATCTGTGCTTTGGTCTGATAAGTCGAAACTTGAGATCTTTGGTTCCAACCACCGTGTCTTTGTGCGGCGCAGAAAAGGTGAACGGATGGACTCTACATGCCTGGTTCCCACCGTGAAGCATGGAGGAGGAGGTGTGATGGTGTGGGGGTGCTTTGCTGGTGACACTGTTGGGGATTTATTCAAAATTGAAGGCATACTGAACCAGCATGGCTACCACAGAATCTTGCAGCGGCATGCTATTCCATCCGGTTTGTGTTTAGTTGGACCATCATTTATTTTTCAACAGGACAATGGCCCCAAACACACCTCCAGGCTGTGTAAGGGCTATTTGACCAAGCAGGAGAGTGATGGGGTGCTGCGCCAGATGACCTGGCCTCCACATTCACCGGAC
Source organism: Rana kukunoris (assembly GCA_029574335.1). NCBI lineage: Eukaryota > Metazoa > Chordata > Amphibia > Anura > Ranidae > Rana > Rana kukunoris. The sequence continues at coordinate 376,791,561 of CM056049.1, forward strand.
CTGAACCCAATCAAGATGGTTTGGGGTGAGCTGGACCGCAGAGTGAAGGCAAAAGGGCCAACAAGTGCTAAGCATCTCTGGGAACTCCTTCAAGACTGTTGGAAGACCATTTCAGGTGACTACCTCTTGAAGCTTATCAAGAGAATGCCAAGAGTGTGCAAAGCAGTAATCAAAGCAAAAGGTGGCTACTTTGAAGAACCTAGAATATGACATATTTTCAGTTGTTTCACACTTTTTTGTTATGTATATAATTCCACATGTGTTAATTCATAGTTTTGGTGCCTTCAGTGTGAATCTACAATTTTCATAGTCATGAAAATAAAGAAAACTCTTGGAATGAGATGGTGTGTCCAAACTTTTGGTCTGTACTGTACACACACACACACACACACACACATACATTACATTATAGCACCACATTACATAGGAACATATCAAGATGTCACATAAAAGACTGCATGGACAATGCCAACATGTTTCAAAGTAATCTTGACTCCTTCATCAAGGATAGTCCTTACTTTTGCAATTAATGTACATGTAATCTATAAAATAAATGATACACAAAATGTGTATACAAGGAATAGCTGTTTGCATGACAAGGAATAGACAATAGATGAAATACTCACAGTGCCTCAAAACCAATAGGAGAGGTATAGTGCTAGTATCTGATGAATTCACAATTGAAAAGAGGTCACATCATGCCTCATCATGTCTAAAAACAGAGTTAGGTAATACACTATCAGTATTGCTTGTATATTAGCAGAAATTGCCATATATATGATATAGCTGAAGTTGAGGCTCGCAGCTTAAAGACATATCAGAATTCAACTAGTTTGCATGATTCACCTTCAAGTGTGTATAGGGATTGATAGCTGCTGATATGAACGCCACCTCATCTGCAGCTATATAGACTCCAGATGCGTGGGGTGGGCAGGCGCCGTGTGCCGCACACCTATGAGGCCCTTATATATGAAGAACAAAGGAGTTTTATGCCTCCATATGTGGAGCAACGACTCCACCCCTATTGGGGGAGGTTTGTACTGCCCAGAGTGGCTATATAGCTGCAGATGAGGTGGCATTCATATCAGCGGCTATCAGTCCCTATACACACTTGGAGGTGGATCCTGCAAACTACATTAATTCATTTATGTCTTTAAGCTGCGATCCCCAACTTCATTATAAACATGGCAATGTCTGCTAATATGATACATTGTATCACCTAACTCTGTTTTTAGACATGAGGCATGATGTGACCTCTTTTCAATTGTGAATTCATCAGATACTTGCACTATACCTCTACAATCACACCAGGGAATCTGACACTTGAGGTAGGCTGCTGCTCATATATTATTTATTAACATCTGCCATTATGGTGCCACTTTGGATCCATATTTTATAAATTCAATAATGTTATATCTACTTCTATTATACCTTTTACATTTATTAGGGACCGATTGTGGCCCCCTAAACCACTACTTAAAGGTTTACAAAATACATAGCTGGGCATCTTTTTGCAGCTACTTACTGCAACCTAGGTATGTACATGTGTGGTTTTAGGATATAGCCACACCATAATTTTATCCATGTATACATATTTTCTTTTCTATACAATTCTACCTCCCCCTAGGGACGCCATCGGGTCCCAGTGTGCTTAGCCTTTAGCAGAGGCGGCTCTTTAATTAGGCAAATTAGGCGGTCGCCTAAGGCCTCGCACTCACAGGGGCCTCACGGCCACCTAACTTGACCAATGCATTACCCCAATTTGGAGGGACAGCGGACACTAACGATGCTGTGCTCGGCAGCGTTATGAGCCCTGACTCAGGAGCGGGGCCGCCAGCGTCCCTAACAACCAGTGAATATCGGTGACACCACCCCTTGTGACGTCAATGACCCAGCATGCCCTCAGTCAATGTCGCCACAAGGCCACCTTGTTAAAGGGGGCTTCCAGATTCCGATAAGCACCCTGCCCACAGACCCCCCACAACCACCGGCCAGGGTTGTGGGGAAGAGGCTCTTGTCCTTGAATTATTTTTCCCATCATGGGCGTGAGTGGGGCCCCATGTCAAGTTTTCCCTAAGGCCTCACAAAGCTTAGAGCCGCCTCTGAGCCTCAGCTTCCTGCTTGGTCTCCAGAGATCTTTCCACTTTACTCTGATCTTCATCTACCATTCTTTTTGGCTTGGCCGCCCATGTGCGTTTTCTCCATCTCTATGGCCATCTCACATCATCTTTTTTGTTTTCAATCTTACCAACTGGCGCTGAGCTTTGGGTTCAAGGCAATAGGAATATTTCATCAATTGCCTATTCCTTGTATAAACATTTGGTGTAAAATGTGCCTTTTACTTTATAGAATACATGTACATGTTGGAATTGTCCATGCAGTCTTCGGTGACATCTTGACATGGTCCTATGCCATGTGTAATGTGGTGCAATAATCTGTATTTGTTATTCTGAAAACCCAGTATTGTTTTATTACTGTGTATATACACACACACACACACACACACAAAGATCAAGACCCATCTCTTTTGATTTCATTCATACACACACACACACACACACACACACAAACTCAGTTTTCATGTGTTTTAAATACAAGATGAATTTCCCCCAAAAAGTAAAAGGAAATAATTTGGAGGGAAAAATTGGAACACATGGCTAAACAAAAACACTATAGCATAACATTTAACATTGACATTTGACAGATGCAAGCAAAAGTCAGGCAAAAAGAAACTGAAAGAAATAACGCTCTACTGTGCCAGCTAAAGCAAGCGGAAAGGTGAAGGGGAGACAGGGAACTTACGAATCTGAGCTGGTGAGAGGAGCATGGGGCAAGCAATGAGCAGGTGAATATGGGTAATGTGTCCACTGGGTACCAGCCAGCGCCGGGGCCTGAAATCACAGCAAAAGTGCATAAGAAAGCAATCATAACCCCTCCAACTGAATAATGTGCTTTCTAAACAGAACATACAATAAATTAATAACTTTAATAACCTTTAAAATAACTTATTATCACATGCTGAAAATAGAAGCAAACATAAAGAAAAATCATAGACCCAGTCAGTGCATTACCCAGCATTACACAACAGAAGATTATAAAGGTGTCACGGGTTATAGATAGATGACAGTAGTCATCTTCACCCAGCTCTAATGTATTGCCAAAACTGATGCACATTCTTTTTATCATATATAGACTGCTCATGCTGCCTGAAATAGTCCATGTTTGCTTCTGTATATTTTTTGCCAATTGATGTCCATTAGATTCAAAACATTGATATTCTGTTATAATACATATTTAGTAGAAACACCTTTGTTGTTTTTCTAGTAATAAAAAACATTATTTGCACATTGTACATTGCAGGTTGATCTGTCACTGTAAAAGTTCTTCACACAGCAGCTTTTATTTAAAGCGTATTTCCACCCAAAAGTGGAACTTCCGCTTATCTGCTCCCCCCCCTCTGGTGTCATATTTGGCACCTTTCGGGGGGGGGGGGGGGGTTACCTGCTTTTGACAGGTACCCTTCCCCCACTTCCGAGAGATTGCGCTGGCCCTCGGAAGTTTGGCCCCCCTTCTCCTTCCTCCGCTGGGCCAGTTAGAAAGCACAGCGCACTTCGCGCATTTGCAGTAGGGAACCAGCTTTGAAGCAGAAAGGTTTCACTGCCAGTTTCCCTTGTGGCTAATGGCGGCAGCACCTGACAGCTGATTTAAAAAGAAAAAAAAATCGGCTGGGGTGCCGACATTGTGGGTTCCCTGGACATGTAAATAAGTGTCTATATATTAAAGTCAGAAGCTACAGTATTTGTAGCTGCTAACTTTTAATTTTATTTTCCCCAATTGGAACTCCTCTTTAACCACTTAAGACCCGGACCTTTAGGCAGCTAAAGGACCCAGGCAGGTTTTGCGATTCGGCACTGCGTCACTTTAACAGACAATTGCGCGGTCGTGCGACGTGGCTCCCAAACAAAATTGGCGTCCTTTTTCCCCCACAAATAGAGTTTTCTTTTGGTGTTATTTGATCACCTCTGCAGTTATTTTTTGCGCTATAAACAAAAATAGATACTTATTGCTATAATAAATATTCCCCCAAATACATATATAAAAAAACGTTTTTTCCTTAGTTTAGGCCGATACGTATTCTTCTACCTATTTTTGGTAAAAAAAAAAAATTGCAATAATCGTTTATCGGTTGGTTTGCACCAAATTTATAGCGTTTACAAAATAGGGGATAGTTTTATTGCATTTTTATTCATTCTTTTTTTTATTTTTTACTACTAATGGAGGCGATCGGCGATAGTTTTTCGTGACTGCGACATTATGGCAGACACTTCGGACAATTTTGACACACTTTTGGGACCATTATCATTTTCACAGCAAAAAATGCATTTAAAATGCATTGTTTACTGTGAAAATGACAATTGCAGTTTGGGAGTTAACCACAAGGGGGCGGTGAAGGGGTTATGTATGACCTAATATGCGTTTCTAACTGTAGGGGGGTGTGGGTGTAGGTGTGACGTCATCGATTGTGTATCCCTATAAAAGGGATCAGACGAACGATCACAGCGCTACAGTGAAAAACAGGGAAGCTGCGTTTACACACAGCTCTCCCCGTTCTTCAGCTCCGGGGACCGATCGCGGGACTCCAGCAGTGATCGGGTCCGCGGGTCCCGCGGTTACAGAGACCCACAGCTGGGCACTAGCAGAGGACGTACCTGTATGTGCATGTGCCCAGCTGTGCCATTCTGCCGACGTAAATGTGCAGGAGGTCCTTAAGCGGTTAAACTGTTGTTTTGTGGTCAGTTCTCTAGCTATGCTGTAAACTCTGTGTTCTCTCCACCAATGATTAACTTGTCCTGACATGCCCCCACTGCACAGCCATTGACTGGGAAGCTCAGTATGATGCTGCTTCACCTCTGCCGGGTTAGCCCCCCCATATAAATAATTTTGACTTTTTTTATGCAGTTTGTTAGATCTTTGTTAGATCAGGTTTGATCAATCATTCTTTGCGTTAGATCTCACACAGAAGAAGCAATATTAACAGTTATTTGCTGGGGGGGCTAACCCGTCATCAGCCCCCCCTATCAATATTTTTGGCCAAAAATCATTCAGGCTAATAGATATTCGTTAGATCCGGTAAGATCAAGTGGTTTCAACGTTAGATCTTACATCATTTCCGAGATATTCCACATAAAAAAATCGATTTTTAGGTGGTACATATGCATGGACATATGGATGGGTTGCCCCCCCCTCCTCCAAGTCCCCTCTATGCATCAGTGACAGCACGGCGTGTCTGTCGGGCGGCCGCGGAGTGTAAAAAACTGACAGTGCAGGGAGAGAACTGTGATAAGGTGTGGGGGTGCCCGAGTCGGGTGCGGACTGTACCGCTACCCGGGTGACATACAGACCGGCCGCCGTGAGCAAGGAGTAAAAAACACAGTCTCTCGCTCTCTTGTACAACAGGGAGAGCGAGAGATGGTAATGCAGCGTTAAATGGAGGACAGGAAATGTGATAAGGGGGGGCCAACCCGTCCATATGTCCATGCATATGTACCACCTAAAAATCTAGTTTTTTATGTGGAATATCTCGGAAACGATGCGAGATCTAACGTTAAAACCACTTGATCTTACCGGATCTAACGAATATCTATTAGCCTGAATGATTTTTGGCCCAAAAAATTGATAAGGGGGGGCCAGCCCCCCCTCATTAATCACTTAGTAAGTCTCTAATTATGTGAGATCGAACGTTAAAACCACTTGATTTTACCGGATCTAACAAATATCTATTAGCCTGAATGATTTTTGGCCAAAAATATTGATAAGGGGGGGCCAGCCCCCCTCATTTGTCCTTGTATACACCCAATATCTGTATTTGTATGTGGAATATCTCTGAAATGATGTGAGATCTAACGTTAAAACCACTTGTTCTTACCGGATCTAACGAATATCTATTAGCCTGAATGATTTTCGGCCAGAAAATTTGATAAGGGGGGGCCAGCCCGTCCATATGTCCATGCATATGTACCACCTAAAAATCTAGTTTTTTATGTGGAATATCTCGGAAACGATGTGAGATCCAACGTTAAAACCACTTGATCTTACCGAATCTAACGAATATCTATTAGCCTGAATGATTTTTGTCCCAAAAAATTGATAAGGGGGGGCCAGCCCCCCCTCATTAATCACTTAATAAGTCTCTAATTATGTGAGATCTAACGTTAAAACCACTTGATCTTACCGGATCTAACGAATATCTATCAGCCTGAATGATTTTTGGCCAAAAATATTGATAGGGGGGGGCTGATGACGGGTTAGCCCCCCCAGCAAATAACTGTTAATATTGCTTCTTCTGTGTGAGATCTAACGCAAAGAATGATTGATCAAACCGGATCTAACAAAGATCTAACAAACTGCATAAAAAAAAGTCAAAATTATTTATATGGGGGGGCTAACCCGGCAGAGGTTGCTGCTTCTCCTCCCCCAGCTCTTATGCAGCCGAGAACAGAGAGAATGTGATCATTTATAAAAATATTTTTTTTATATCTATACAAACATGTTTTGTCTTCATTTCTATTTTAAACTGAAAATAAAAATCACATAGTGATAAACACCTGTAATTTATTATTGCTGTCTGTGCCCCTGTTAGGGAGATTCACCCTCTCCATTTGTCCCGTTTATCATTATTGAAAGTGAATGTAAAAGAAAATCTCAAATTTTGGGTTGTCCCCAGAAAAGTAATATAGCAGAATTCTTCCAATATGGACATTAGTTCTGGTGCCCTTGGGGGTCCCCCAAGAAATTTGCAGCATTTTCTCACTTTCTGTTTGGCTATGAGACAGGAAGTGAAGGTCGATCTCTGCATCAGGACAGATGGGGGAAAAAAATCCTGATAAAAAAAACAAGGTTTTGTCTATAGTTCCACTTTATTAGGAGAGGAAGGCTAAAATTATTAGAAATGTTCAGTCAGCCCTATTTAGGATGTTAAAAGGTGAACTCTAAGAAAACGAAAAGTCCTCCCTTGCAATGATACTTCTCCAATTGCTCGTTTCTGTTGAGGGGGCAATAACACTTTTACCTACATGATCCTCCACTCCCTTGGAAAAGGGCACTTCCCTCTGCTCAGTCAGTGGACTGTCTGTCGTCGCCCTCACATCCAGTGCAGGGCTATGGTCCCTGCATTGGTCTTATTGACGTCAGATGACCTTAGACTGCTGAAGTGCAGGGAGGAAGAACCTGCAGGGACCAGTCTAGCAGAAACTGCTTTTCCTGAACCTCTAGACTTAATTGAGCAGTAAAAGCTTGTAACATAGAAGCAGCAACATTGCAAGGGAAGGCTTTTAGTTTTCCTGGAGTTCAGTGGTAATGCTATAGAGCAGCATTGTTAGCCTGTTACTTTTCTACTGTTTGCTTTCTAAGTTATATAGGCAAGAAAGTTGAAAAAGCCAACCAGCTCAATTGGCTGTGATGTGGCATGGTCTTTAGTGCATTTGTATCAATGCTGCTATGTAAACCACACTATTTGTAGTACAGTACAGTGAACCAATTATATATAGCTAATCCCATTGCGGGTAAAAATTCCCAGGTGAGCTGGATACACACACACAGTTCATTTTTGTTCAACTTGCAGGTTGTGCAAACACAATCTAACAGATTCCCCCATCCACGTTAAACAAGGTAGATGGAAGACTCTCCCACTGTAGTTACTGTATTCTCACAGCCGGCGCCTGTAAGAATATGCACAGAGTGGCTGCATTGGACTACACACAACCACTCTTTGACCGACCATTTTTTCACCCGACATTTCTGCTCTATTACTTTTCAAAAGGAACCCGCCGAAGTTTGTATAGTGTGTACCCAGCTTAAAATGGTTCTTAAGACAAAAGGTGTTTTTTTGTTACCTTAATATACTCTGCATTAATGTAAAAAATCTTCCAATACCTGAGCCATAGGCTCCTGCTGCTGTAAGTTGAATCCTGTGAGGAGGAAGCGGGTAGGGGCCTGGCTAAGCCGCTCTGGTGTGTCTATGGATGCACACAGTCCAGCTTGGGAGAGTTTACTGAGGGGGCACTTGTAAGGCATGGACAGCGCTGATAAGTATATCATCTTTTTTATTTTAAATCTAAAAAAATTATCGTTTACAATCACTTAAAGTCCTATCTCAACTGAACTTAAAGGGGTTGTAAAGGTAAACATTTTTTTACCTTAATGCATACCTTAATGCATCCTATGCAGGTTCCCAGCCTGGCCGTTGATTGGGGGCGGAGCCGAGTGATACAGCCGCCGCCGCTGTATCACGGGAGCGCGCTCGCAAAAGCTTTCCATCGTGCAAGCTCCCTCGCATGAAGATGGAAAGCTTTTGCGAGGAGGAGCCTAGACAGCCGCCGAGGGACCCCAGAAGACAGCTTTCCGGGTCACTCTGTGCAAAACGAACTGCACAGTGAAGGTAAGTATAACATGTTTGTTGTTTTAAAAAAAAAAAAATCCTGGACTTTAGTGTCGCTTTAATTTTTAGGCATCTCACAGTACAACAACATGAGAGGAATATGTTCAAATGTTTTGATGAAAAGAGGACTTCTGCTCTAGTGTTTGACAAAGGTTTCCAGACTAGATCAAATGACAACTTTATAGATGTTCTACGAATGTTCCAGCTTATACTTCTCACAACATCCTGTAGAATTTGCCTTTAAACAGGAGATAATTGTGATCCTTCTTCTTTATACACAAAAGATGTATCTTATTTTATTCATCTGGCAACTGTGCCTTTTGAAGCTTGCAAGTCCTTCTTAGGGCCAAAAAACAGGACACGAAGGCAGCTCAACCTTCTAAAGACTCTTGTCTAGGCATCTAGAAAACTGCAAAGGCACCTGCAAACATTCAAAGAATGGAAGCTTCCTTCCCTAGGGTATTTAGGATTACAGAAGAAAGAGGGCAGAATCATTTCTTACATGCTATAAAACACTATGACCACCTTTGATAGATACACAGGGTCTGCCTCTGGGATAACCCTATCTGGAGGAATTGTCAGACAGGACTCCTTGATTAATGCAAATCTTTCTTCTAGTCACTGTAATGACCAACAATAATTCATCTTTCAAGTCAAAAACTTTGATGAATAGAATGCAATTGGTTTAAAGGGCAGTTAAGCCCATTCAGCACCTTAGACAAATCCCACAGAGGAACGATCTTCTGCTGAACTGGTGTTCAACATTCTCTGGCCCAGAAAAATATCTTAATCAACGGATATTTCACCGATGTCTAGGAAAACTGAAAGTACTTACACTTGTACACAAAGTATTAAGCATTAAAAGGGGTTGTAAAGTTTTTTTTGTTTTTTTTCTAAATAGGTTCCTTTAAAGGGTATGTAAAGGAAATTTTATTTTTTACCTCCACTGTGCAGCTCGTTTTGCACAGAGTGGCCCCGATCCTAGTCTTCTGGGGTCCCCTCAGCGGCTGTCTCGGCTCCCCCTCGCAAGAAATCATCACTAGAGGTAGACCGATTTTTGATAAATCGGCATCGGCCGAATATTATCAAAAATTAGGCTGATATTTTACACTAAACAAAATAAAGTATTCAGTGCTGGAAAAAACAATAATGTGACACAAAATTGCAAGCCAGGATAAATTCATAAAAACGTCCCAAAGCAAAATCAAAGCATAAAACAGTGCAGCCCAAAACATAAAATCAAATAACTAGAAAAAACAGTGAATAAAAAGGGAGAAGTCCATATGTGTATGTGAACTAGAGAAAATCCAATCGTTTTCCAATCACGTAGTGCAGATATAAAAGTGACCAAATAGATATCCTCCACCGTGCATAAGGATGGCTTCTCACCTTAGAAATTCGACCTTAAAAGGTCAATAAGCATTATGATGAAACAGAGGATCCTGATGGGATGAGTCAAGGGAATGCTTGGCAGCTCCATAGGGATCAGCACATGACCAAAAGACAGCAGCAATAATCCAATGGAAGACAAAAAAGAGAGAGATCTAATGCTCTCAGTAGCAACCATTTATTGTAAAATCACAATGTAAAATACACTCACATGTAAGGGCACTCAGGAGCGAGTGCCAGCTGACAGGCTTGTAATGAAAACAGTAGGAGATGCAAGCTGCGGCGATCGCGGGTGACGTCATGTGTAGCTCCTCCTCCGTATGAGTTACATCCTGAGGGCGGGAGTTCTTCAGCGTGGGGCAGGTAGATACCTGGCACTCGCTCCCGAGTGCCCTTACATGCAAGTGTATTTTACATTGTGATTTGATCATTAGTCAGGACACCCTCTACTTTTCAGATAGGAAAAGGAGCTGTGTGTTAGAGAGCACCACTTGCCTGATCGCCCCCTCCCCCCTCAAGAGGCTTTCTCCACACCAGGAAGAAAGCCTCGCTTTACGGTGTGTAGTTACAGACAGAAGAACAGGAAGTGAGGATTTCTCAGAAGAAATAAGGACATTTAAAAGTAAAAATCAAAGGATGAAGTAAGTGAAGGAGGACAGCACTAAGGTAAAGGAAGCTATTTAGGGGAAAAAATAATTCCTTTACAACCCCCTTTAAGAACACAAGTAAGCATAGGGTGCTGTAAAGGAGACTTAATACAGGATACTCCTTGAAAAGTTTTTACACGAGACAGGGAAGCCAGAGGCTTTTGAAAAGGAATGGGTAAAGGACAAGACCGAACCTTTAAGAGTTTTAAAGGCCAATTTCTGGTCAAAACCCGATTGTATGAAGGTCAGAATGTGAGGTACAGAGTAATCTCTGGGACTGAAGTTTCAGTATTCACAGCTACTAAAAGTACGAGGTGTGTCTAAAAAGTTTGGTGAATGGTCAGATATCTCAACAGCAACATGGGCCAGAGGCGCAAGCATGAACATAACTATCCAGAGACACGTCGAAAAGAGCCACCTAGCGTGGAGTACACATGACCATCAGGGTAAACCCGTTGTGGGCAGTCAAACATAGTCAGTGTGAGAAGTAGGGTCACAGTCCCACATGATGCTTTTTAAAGTACATGACAGGTTGCACAATGCCAAGGCTTTTTTGGACAGAGGCAATGAGCATTTCAACATTAGCAAGAATGTTGCACGAAGCTCCCTTGTCAACAAAAGTGACAATATAGGAGGAAAAACTTCATCAGCTTTCATCATTACAGCCTCAATATCCTCTTCATTCCTTTCTGTGCCTGCAGCCTCTAGGACTGGCATATCGAGATCCAACCAATAGTCTTCTCCTGGCGGGGATGGCTTCCCTGTGGTTGCAGAAAGTAAATTAGCATTGTGTGTGGCCTGCCTTACTGTCTGTATCTTAAATTTTCCTCCTTCTAAGTCACAGCACAAGGAGGGTTAATTTGAGAAGGTGGCAACATAGCAAAAACCTGGCTTTAGAAGCAACTCTAAACACACTCCAAATAACTGGAGGGTAGACACCGTTTCCATTTCATATAGTATCAAAAAAATCAATCCTTAAAGTAGATCAGCCCTCAAAATTTCCACTCGCCTACTAGCATTTAGCAAGTGGATTTAAGCTGGGGGCGAGTGATGACAGGGCTACATGACCAATCTCCCTCCAATCTGTGCCTACGCTTAGAGTCCCGATGAGATTGGCGGCCGAAGAAGAAAGGTGCATGCTCAGGAAAAGTAGTCTGGTGAGCCGCGCACAGGTAGAGCAGTACACAGGCGCTCTCCTTATAATTCTCATTAAGCCATTGGACTTAACAGTATGACCTCTCTGAGCCTGCCCCCCCTCCCCCGACCAATGTAGCTGGAGAGCAGAAAGTAATGAGTGAGGTCGAGGATTGCGAAAATTACCACTCCGGTGCAGCACTCACTGAAAGTTGCCCTGACATGAGAGCAGCAGCCTTCCAGTTTGTGCAGTTTTCTTCTCCTTGTGCTCTATGTAAGTGTCCAACAGTTCAGCCTGAGCACTGTGAACAGACTGGTCTCAATGTGTGCTGTGCGGTGTCAGTGTGCGCTGTGCTATGGTGTCAATGGCTGTGCAGTTGTGTGGATCTCAGCGCTGGATTGTACTCCCGCCCGCTGTGCTGCAGCTCCTCTCCTCACTGCCAGCCTGAATAAAAGGGGGAAGTGGGGACATGCAAGCGTGGAGCCGCACACACAGGCTCCTGATGATGAGATGAATGGGAGAGAGAGAGGATGAATGGGAGTTGCAGAGGAGACAGCAAGAGAATGGGGAAGAGACCCAGTTCCAGTGCCCTGTCCCTCTGGTCTGACCCCAGTGCCCTGTCCCTCTGGTCTGACCCCAGTGCCCTGTCCCTCTGGTCTGACCCCAGTGCCCTGTCCCTCTGGTCTGACCCCAGTGCCCTGTCCCTCTGGTCTGACCCCAGTGCCCTGTCCCTCTGGTCTGACCCCAGTGCCCTGTCCCTCTGGTCTGACCCCAGTGCCCTGTCCCTCTGGTCTGACCCCAGTGCCCTGTCCCATTTTGTTAAAGTTGTTGTTGGTAATATTTAATTTTGTAACTTGATTCTGCATAAAACATTAAACAGTGTCATTCCATGACATAATCTATGAGGGTGTGTTTACAGGTGCAATTAGGCGCAGGGCAGTGTATAAATTAGGTGGGGCAACTGGTGGCGAGTAACTCTTGAGGCCTGGCTAGTAGCTCAGGACTTGAAATTTTGAGCCCTGGAGTAGATTTTTCACTTGCTGTCAGCTGTTTAATACACTTGTGAATAAAACAACTTAACATTACAATGGCTGCAGCATGTTAAAACATTTGAGGCAGAGGGTGGAAAAAAAGATTTTTCAGACAATTGTACCTCTAAAACAATTGATCACGCAGCGGTCCTAAGCAATGCCCAACCCCAAGAAAGGAAAGGTGACAAACACCACACACTGCATTACCAAGCAACCAACATGGTCACACTGCTGACCAAGACAAAACCATTGCTACTGAAGAGTGTTCACCCACCACAGGCTAAGCACTGGTCGCAGCCAGTGCCACCTTAGTCTCTCCTTCTATGGTCCAGTGGGTACAGAGAAGGAGCATGCTGTCCAGGAGAAATTCAAAGTGCATTACCTTGGGCCGCTAAATCTGATGATACGACAATCCCAAATGAAGACTACTTTCCAAAACTGCCCTGCCATCCCAAGCCCTGAGTTTTAACACTACCACAGGCCACTCACTTCCCCTCAGACAACAAAACAGTGAACAGTGCACTGTTGCTGGATGCAAAGGAATGAGGAGGGTGGTGGAGGTTTTTCACTAATCTGCTTGTGTTTGGCAAGTGAAGAACCAATCTGCTCTAAAGTCTGTGTGATGACAAATAACTGGGTAAGATGCATTAAAAAATGCTACAGCTTACAAATATGTACCCTAGGTATACAGACACTTTAGTTGCAGAGCTGCGCTCTACAAAGTTTTCTGCCTACTGATAACAACAAGGCAAGACGACAAACGCACTATACTGCTGGTCAGGCCTACAGAAGGAACAGTAAAATGGGAGTCACAGTAACATTTCTGTTGTTGCCTCTGCAGCCTCATCATATCTAGTGAACTAAAACATTATGCTTGGGAAATCTGTTCAGTGACTTTTAGCCTCATTTTGTCTTGATTTCTTTTATTCTAGACAGAACATTCAGAAATTTTAGTTATAGGTGAAGTCCGATTTGCTAATTTAGCCTCTGCCTTCATCCACTGTAATACTCTTCACTGGCGTAGCGGGGGGGGGGGGGGGGGGGCAGTGGGGCGAAAAAATGGGGGGGGGGGGGGCGAATCCATCCACCGGCTCCGCGGAGCGCTCCGGAGCCTCGGCCTAGGAAAGTCCCCGGCTTCGGCCTAGCTCCGGAGCGGCGGCCATCTTGGTACACCCGGCGGCAGCCCTCCTCTCTGTTCACACCCACAGAGGAGGAGGAGCCCGCGCTTGAGGGAAACCACACACGCCGCTGTCTGAGGTCTGCACTACTGGGGGTTACTGTCTGAGGTCTGCACTACTGGGGGTTATTGTCTGAGGTCTGCACTACTGGGGGTTATTGTCTGAGGTCTGCACTACTGGGGGTTAATGTCTGAGGTCTGCACTACTGGGGGTTAATGTCTGAGGTCTGCACTATTATGGGGGGTTACTGTCTGAGCCGGTCTGCACTATTATGGGGGGGTTACTGTCTGAGCCGGTCTGCACTATTATGGGGGGTTACTGTCTGAGCCGGTCTGCACTATTATGGGGGGTTACTGTCTGAGCCGGTCTGCACTATTATGGGGGGTTACTGTCTGAGCCGGTCTGCACTATTATGGGGGGTTACTGTCTGAGCCGGTCTGCACTATTATGGGGGGTTACTGTCTGAGCCGGTCTGCACTATTATGGGGGGGGTTACTGTCTGAGCCGGTCTGCACTATTATGGGGGGGGTTACTGTCTGAGCCGGTCTGCACTATTATGGGGGGTTACTGTCTGAGCCGGTCTGCACTATTATGGGGGGTTACTGTCTGAGCCGGTCTGCACTATTATGTGGGGTTACTGTCTGAGCCGGTCTGCACTATTATGGGGGGTTACTGTCTGAGCCGGTCTGCACTATTATGGGGGGTTACTGTCTGAGCCGGTCTGCACTATTATGGGGGGTTACTGTCTGAGGTGGTCTGCACTATTGTGGGGGTTACTGTCTGAGGTGGTCTGCACTATTGTGGGGGTTACTGTCTGAGGTGGTCTGCACTATTGTGGGGGTTACTGTCTGAGGTGGTCTGCACTATTGTGGGGGTTACTGTCTGAGGTGGTCTGCACTATTGTGGGGGTTACTGTCTGAGGTCTGCACTATTGTGGGGGTTACTGTCTGAGGTGGTCTGCACTATTGTGGGGGTTACTGTCTGAGGTCTGCACTATTGTGGGGGTTACTGTCTGAGGTCTGCACTATTGTGGGGGTTACTGTCTGAGGTCTGCACTATTGTGGGGGTTACTGTCTGAGGTCTGCACTATTGTGGGGGTTACTGTCTGAGGTCTGCACTATTGCTGGGGTATACTGTCTGAGGTCTGCACTATTGTGGGGTATACTGTCTGAGGTCTGCACTATTGCTGGGGTATACTGTCTGAGGTCTGCACTATGCTGGGGTATACTGTCTGAGGTCTGCACTATGCTGGGGTATACTGTCTGAGGTCTGCACTATTGTGGGGGTATACTGTCTGAGGTCTGCACTATGCTGGGGTATACTGTCTGAGGTCTGCACTATGCTGGGGTATACTGTCTGAGGTCTGCACTATGCTGGGGTATACTGTCTGAGGTCTGCACTATGCTGGGGTATACTGTCTGAGGTCTGCACTATGCTGGGGTATACTGTCTGAGGTCTGCACTATGCTGGGGTATACTGTCTGAGGTCTGCACTATGCTGGGGTATACTGTCTGAGGTCTGCACTATGCTGGGGTATACTGTCTGAGGTCTGCACTACTGGGGGTTACTGTCTGAGGTCTGCACTATGGTGGGTCTGTGATTGTGGGGGGTCTATCTGTGATTGGGGGGATCCATCTGTGATGAGAGGTCTGTTATTTAGGGGGTCAGTATGTGATGGGGGGATCTGTGATTGTGGGGGGGTCAGTCTGTGATGGGGGATCTGATTGTGGGGGGGGTTCAGTCTATGATGGGGGATCTGTGGTTGTGGGGGGGGGGGGGGGTCAGTCTGTTAATCCCTTACAGTAAGGGGTTAAATGATTAATCCTGCAATAATTTACCCCTTACATGCTGAAGGATACATTACAGATCCTTATAACCAGAGTGGATGATTATACAAGGGGGGCGAAAAAAAATTCCGCCCCGGGCGCCCATAACTCTGGTTACGCCACTGATACTCTTCATGATATAAAGCTAATAAAAACTAAATCCAATGAAGAGATAGGAATTATACAATAATGGCCAATGCAGTTTACAGAATTCAAGTACAGAGGCCTCATTAATAGGGTCTCAGAGATATAATGAACTTGCCAGGTCATTTTGCTCTCTGGCATTTACCTAGAACTTAAATCAGTTTTATTTGAACTGGCTACAAGTCCAAAAACCCTAAGGCCCCCTTTCGCACAGGGCGGATCAGTAATGATCCGCCTCCGTATGCTCCATTAATCCCCGTTGAGCTGGCGGAAGACAGGGCGGTTCCCACACACTGTGCAGGGACCGCGCTGTCTTTTCTCCACTCTCCCCTATGGGGGGGGGGGGGGAAATCGGGTTAACACGGACCGTATGTCCGTGTTCATTCGATTCGATCCACAGATTCCTCTATCTGCAGAATCGGAGGAATGTGGAGGCGGACAAGATCAGGTGTCAGCGGATATTCATCCGCTGACACCCTGCAATCTCATAGGGACCAATGTATGTCCCCTTTTTATCCGCAAACGGATGGGTGAAAAAGCGAACATATGGTCCGCAGGTGTGAAAGGGGACTAAAAAGCAGATCCCTGCAAAATAAGTTATTACAGGATACATTAGTGATAGTAGGGGTCAGCTGATGCCAGAACAAGGCATCCAACCCTCCTGCTTCAACAAAGTGAAGACAGGAGTATACAGGCTGCCAGATAGGCAAGCATAATGCCTCTTCTTTTGCCAACAGCACAAGAGGGATTTTTGGGCAATTACTGCACATTCTTTTAAACAAACAGGGGAAGATCTTAGATGTGCCATATCTTTTTAAGCCTGCTGTTTACCCAGAAGCCGATATGTAAAGTGCAAAACTTTCAATAAAAAAAAAAAAAAAAAAAAAAAAAAAAAAAGCCCCAAAAAAGCTGCAAGCCACTATAAAATTACAGGCACCTACAGATGACTACACATATCCGAAGCAGTCTACAGTTCTACTACAAGCCTGTTGGGATAAAGCTCTGCACATCCTGGTAGTCTTGAAGCTGCATCAAGCACATTCCTATTGCCCACTGAGGTGTTAATCATAGTGATCCAACAGCAATATGTGAGGGTAGGGAGGGAACAAGCTACATTTTAAGACTTCCAAGAAAAGTCGAAGCTTTACCCAATCAAAATATCTTACAAATTCAGTAGTAGTGGGGCTAAAGGCAGCTGTAGATATTTGGGACACTTTAAAAGGAAACTTTTGGGTATGGGTTTTCATTTTATTGTTTCTACTATAAAACACAACTTAAAGTGGATGTAAACCAGAATTCTTTTTTTTTTTTTTTCGTCACAATGTAGAATATAAGATTTCCTATCATCTGTGCCCAGTCTTGCCACAAAGAGTTAATCCAGCTCTGAACAATCCTCTTTTCTTTTTTCAGTGAGATAAACAGACAAAACAGGAGAAAACTTGTGTCTGTTCCTCCCCCTTGCTGTGAGTGACAGGTTATTTACATATCTCATGCACTAGCTAGAGACAGGCATTTTTGTTTTATTCCTACCCCCACTCATTTTCTGAAGTCATGTGGTTACTTTTCTGAATTTTGACTGGATGTTCGTGATCATATCAGAATTTAGTGTAAGGAATAAACAGGAGAAAATGCATGTTGACAAGGGGAGTATAGAAGGAGGGCAGGGAGTCTACCGACATCACGACTCCACCCACCATGCTTCAGACAAGACCCACCCACAGAATCTGCAGTTTTTTAGTTCTTCTAACAGACAGAGGGGAGACATTTGACAGGTAAGGATGCATGCAGGAGAGGCATGTGTATCCTTATAGATCAGCACTATGGCAGTAGTTTAGAAAGGATGAGAGTGGGTTTACATCCTTTAACTTTGCAGATAAACTTCGTTTTTTACATACCTAAGGATTCACAGAGTACCAAAGGCTTAGTTCGAGATAACACAGCAGTAGGTTGGCTCTGTCTCACTGAAACCTTGGATTAAGCAGTCTGATTAAAATGAGTCAGTGCTCTGACACTTTACTGTGTGTAAAAATTTCAGCTTTTGCAACTGAATTCTGTAAATAGCCTTTTTACAACCGAGATAAAGAGTTCCTGAAATATATGAAACTGAGCCTATCGCTCTACTTGCTGGTTTAAAAGTAAAATACAAAATATTATTATGGAGTATTTGATATTTATTAGACCATGTACAAAACCAATACACCTTCCCTCTCATGTTTAAAATGATTTGTGGGTGTATTATATGGGAACCCCCCCCCACAAAACATAAATTATATGAAGCTATGTGACCTGTTGGTAAAAAAAAAATTGTTACGTCCTTGTGATTTTTTACAACCAAAGAATTATACAGGATATTTAACTGTAAATTCAAACTGCCACATATAAGCTGCTTTGCATAATTATCAAAAAATAATCTACATTTCTTATTAAAAAAAAAAAAACAGAAAGAATTAGTCACACTGCTGCTTGAGCTTTTGGCGTCTTTTTTGCCAAAGCCCCTGCACTTGACAGTAACCACACAAAGGGTTTCACCAGTTTAGGAGCAGCAGAGTTTAGCAGTTGAGGAGCTTTCGGGCATAAAAAACGCTAAACTTATCTAAACACACCTAAATGCTAGATGCGTTTAACACTTCAGCATCTATCCATTCATTTCAATGCCCAGAATAAATTACATTTCTGGTTAATTAAATAAACAAGCTCCCAAAACACCAAATGTTGTTAAACAAGGGTGGATAAAAAAATATGATAATAAAAAAAATACATATATGATTTCTTTGATATAAATTGATTGTTTTTTGATTTTTATTAAATAAATAAAAAATGTATGCAAGAAAACTATCTAAAGATAGTTTTATATTTAAAATATATTATTCAGCATTAAATGAAGCTTAGTTATATAGTAGGAGGCTATATATTCTGCAATATTTACATTTTTGGTAAACTCATTCAATGAATCCAAGCTCTGCAAGCCAAGATAACATGCACTGCATTAAGGAATTTCACAGTAACCATGAACCATAAAACAAAGTTCAGGAATATTCATTTATCTCATTGTTTTGCAAATCTACACACACTACAAACTGTATGATTAAAATCGGTTCTGATTTTGCTATTTTACTAACCTGACAGCTTATTATTCTAAATAGAAAATCTTAAATTTGTTTGCAAATATTAAAGATTCTTAAAGCGGAGGTTCGGCCGTTTTTTTTTTTTTTTTTTTAACAATCAGGAGTACTTTATTCGGCCGTTTTTAAAAAACAATAAAGTTAGCAGCTACAAATACGGCAGCTGCTGACTTTAAAAAAAACGACACTTACCTGTCCTTCGCGCCCGTGATGTCAGCAGCCGAGGCTGAGCGATCGATCGGTCCTCGGCTGCTTCCACCGCCATCCTCGGTGAGGGAATCATGCAGTGAAGCCTGAAGGCTTCACTGCCCGATTCCCTACTGTGCATGCACGAGGACCGTGGCACGCCATCACTGGTCCCCGCTCTCTCCTGGGAACAGTGTTTCCCAGAAGACAGCGGGGGCGGGTGACGTCACGGGCTGGATTCCCCGCGGGGAATGCAGCTTAGGCGAGTTTTTAACACGGTTTTTCTCTTTTCAGAAGAAACGTTTACAAAAAAAAAACAGCATGCAGGAAGCCTTAAAGCTTTCCAAAGTAATGTTTTCGCCAAAAGCTTTCAGTAAAATGCACTTGTTCTCCCCAAAGATATTGACCTATAACAAGCACTGAGTGAAATAAATATACAACCCTTTGCTGGGTAATACATGCCGAAAGATCTTGGTAGGCCAGGAAAAAGATAAAATTTCATATGTGTTAGATTTTTGAATGATGTAATACCAAAGAACCACTCAAGAAAAATAGCTATAATTATTAAAAATACAAAAAATTACACAAATAGATCTGTAACTAAATATTTTGGCTGTAGTGGAAATATAGAAAGTATATATGATTGCTGAATTTATAACACAACTCATTTTTAAATGTTATTTTGTCAGCTACAATAATTAGTGTCTGGATATCATGCTTACTTAACAGACAGTGATTATTAACAAGCTTATTGTGTTCCCCTATTGTGGAACTTTAAAATTAACTTGAAAAGCCAAATGACGACTCCATGTTCAAGGGCACTTTGGGCTGAAGATGGTATTTCTTTATCGTACATCACGGGACACAGAGCGCATAGCCATTACACATGGGTTATATGGGTACCTGCAGGTGTGGACACTGGTGTAATCAATTTCACAGGAAGTTTCCTCCCTATATAACCCCCTCCCACTGGGAGTGCTTCAGTTTTTTCGCCAGTGTCTTAGGTGTTGGTCACGTCTAGCTGTCCCTCGGAGGTCTCGGGACCCAGGATAGCTAGCCGGATGCGTCCGAAGTGCTTCAAAGCCAAGGTGTACGGTACCCGGGCCCTGCTGGAGTGGGGTTTTGCCTATAATGCCTCTCCTTGGAGGGCTGGATTCTGGGCTCCAGTGCCTTAGTCTCTTCCAAGAACTAAACGCTACTGATGCCAGGATGCTATATAGGTCCAGGGGTGTGGGTTCCTTAACACAGGACCCCGGTCCCTGAAGGTCCAAGACAATACCCACGGAGATGGGGGAAGGCTGGGCCTCTTGCATTTTGCAATACCCTGCGGCGTGGAGCAGGTAAGAGGGAACCTGCGGGACTTGGTTCGTCAGTAGGTATCCCCCTGGGGGTTCTGGGTTGGCTAATGGTATGCTTGTGCATCAGCCACTCTCTCCACTATGTCTTTTGAGGCAGGATGGGATGTACTAATGTTTACCCAGATAACATGTAGATATATATATGCTTTTAAAGATATGTATTTTGCTACTCCCCCCAGATTTGCCTGTTAGCATGATACTGCAGCCCCACGTGTTAAGGGAGGAAATGCTGACAAAACTCCTGTTTCCTAGGAAGCCTATGGGGACAGCTTCCTCTATGTGTGCACTACAAAGATTAGTGGCTTACCTGGTGTCTGTTGGGTTGCTAGCGCTGGTCCAGGCTTCTCCTCTGCTCTCTGCTTCCTCCATGTTGGTTTCAGCGTGGGGGGGGCGGGGGCGTGCGCGCCGCCTTTTACAGCGTCAGCGTGCGTGGGGGGGCGGGCCAGCAGCGTCAGGTCTCAGAAAAAGCAAAAAAGCATTTCCTGGCTGGTCATTCCCTCCTGAGAGCAGTGGAGGCTGAGGACATAGAGCGCGCAGCTGAGCCAGTTCTGGCTAACAGTGACACCCAGTGGTGGTTTGTGGATCTTCAG
This sequence comes from Rana kukunoris, assembly GCA_029574335.1. Lineage (NCBI taxonomy): Eukaryota > Metazoa > Chordata > Amphibia > Anura > Ranidae > Rana > Rana kukunoris. Next base: position 376,812,604 of record CM056049.1, read on the forward strand.
GTCTGGACTTAGTCCACACTGACCAGAAAAAAAAAAAAGGTTTTTTTCTTAACCACTTAAGACCCGGACCAATACGCTGGCAAATGACCCAAGGGGTTTTTGCGATTCGGCACTGCGTCGCTTTAACAGACAATTGCGCGGTCGTGCGACGTGGCTCCCAAACAAAATTTGCGTCCTTTTTTTCCCACAAATAGAGCTTTCTTTTGGTGGTATTTGATCACCTCTGCGGTTTTTATTTTTTGCGCTATAAACAAAAATAGAGCGACAATTTAAAAAAAAATGCAATATTTTTTACTTTTTGCTATAATAAATATCCCCCAAAAATATATAAAAAAACTTTTTTTTTCCTCAGTTTAGGCCGATACGTATTCTTCTACATATTTTTGGTAAAAAAAATCGCAATAAGCGTTTATCGGTTGGTTTTCGCAAAATTTATAGCGTTTACAAAATAAGGGATAGTTTTATTGCATTTTTATTAATTATTTTTTTTTTACTACTAATAGCGGCGATCAGCGATTTTTTTCGTGACTGCGACAATATGGCGGACACTTCGGACAATTTTGACACATTTTTGGGACAATTGTCATTTTCACAGCAAAAAAATGCATTTAAATTGCATGGTTACTGTGGAAATGACAGTTGCAGTTTGGGAGTTAACCACAGGTGGCGCTGTAGGGAATGTGTGCCCTAATGTGTTGTTTACAACTGTAGGGGGGTGTGGCTGTAGGTGCGACGTCATCGATCGCGTCCCCCTATTACAGGGATGACGCGATCGATGCTCCGGCCACAGAGAAGCACGGGGAAGCCGTGTGTACACACGGCTCTCCCCGTTCTTCCGCTCCAGGGACGGATCGCCGCACTGCAGCGGCGATCGGGTCCGCGAATCCCGCGGTCCCGGAGCTTCGGACCGGGTCGCGGGCGCGCGCCCGCGACCCACGGCTGGGTACTAAAACCAACGTATATATACGTTGATGTGCCCAGCCGTGCCATTCTGCCGACGTAAATGTGCAGTAGGCGGTCCTTAAGTGGTTAAAGGGACTCAGCCTTAGATCTGGCAGTATCTGAGTCGGTGCAACCTTGGACTCCAGCTAACGGGCATTGGTGTGGCAATACTCACAGGACTTTCCTCGGTATTGCCGCCTTCTCAGGCGTATGAAAATTTAGATTTTTTTTTACCATAGCCTGTCCTTATTAATGTTTCACTTCTAGCTACAACAGTTGGGTGTTGGCTGTAGGGGTGTCTCAAGGTTGTGCAATGGCTCCCAAGGGATCAGGACCAGCTAAGGCTGCAAAAGGTGGCAAAAAAAAAAGTAAAGGGGTCTCCATCGGGGTCAGAGGATTTGGGCCAGGCTCCAGTGGTCCCACCCTCACCAGATAGACCACCGAACAGCATCGTGCAGGAGCCATTGAGGGTGCTAGGGGCAGAGGCGGCCCCCAATCAACCCATTCCCGTTTATGTTACGGAAGAAATGCTAGAATCCACCCTGGGTGGGCTAGAGAAAAGGTTAACTGCTTTAATTGCCCGCTCTTTGCCAGGTGGCAAACGGGCTAGATCCCCATCACCTAGAATGGTGTGTTCGGATGCAGAGGTCCTCTCTTCGGAGGAATTGGACCCACAGGGGGATCAAGCGGACCTGAGTCCCGACGGGTCAGACATTGAAGATTCCACTATAGATTAAAAATTTTCGGCTTCTCAAGCAGAGAGTCTGTGGATCCAGTCTCTGACGGATATGGTTCGCACTGCTTTTAAACTTCCAGCGTCAGAACAATTAGCCCCCGCGGTATCCTCTTTAGGTTCCTTGAAGGCACCGTTGAGTGGTGAGTCTTTCCCGGTTCACCCCCTTCTGGAGAGTGTGATTTTTCAGGATTGGGCTCGACCTGATAGGATTTTTATCCCTCCTAAAAGGTTCACCATTCTCCATCCTATGGAAGAAGAATTTGCAAAGAAATGGGCACTCCCTACCGTGGACGCAGCCATTTCCTGCGTAAATAAATCCCTGACCTGTCCGGTGGAAAATGTCCAGGTGTTTAAAGATCCAGTCGACAAAAAATTGGAGACCCTACTGAAGGCTTCTTTTACCACAGTAGGTGCCGTGGTTCAGCCAGCAGTGGCAGCCATTGGCGTTTGTCAGGCTTTAAAGGATCAGACTAAACCGATATTAAGGGACATACCGGCTCAGCAAGCTCGTGAATTGGCTGACCTCCCAAGAGCTCTCTGCTTTGCAGTAGATGCTATTAAGGACTCCGTTCAACAGGCGTCCCGTTTATCTCTGCTGTTGGTTCATATGCGTCGCCTTTTGTGGCTGAAAAACTGGTCAGCAGAGGCACCCTGCAAAAAGCTTTTAGCAGGATTTCCCTTTCATGGTGGGAGACTATTTGGTGAAGACCTAGATAAATATATCCAGACCATATCAAGTGGTAAAAGTTCTTTCTTGCCAATCAAGAAAAGATCGCGGGGGCCCGCGTTTAAGCGACAGGCCTTCGCAGGCTCGGCCCCTTCAACTTCCCGTCAGTATCGACGGCCTCCCGGGCGTTCAGCATTTAATAGCCGCCCACAAGGACAAGCCACGACAGGCAAGAGGCCATGGTCTCGCAAGCCGGTTAAACCAGTCCTCAAGTCAGATTCATGAAGGGGCGCCCCCACTCTCTTGGGTGGGGGGGAAGGCTTCGGTTTTTCTCCGAAGTGTGGAAGGCCAGAATTCCCGACTCTTGGGTAAGGTCCGTGGTAGCCACGGGCTACAAGCTAGAGTTTCGGGAAGTCCCCCCTCCTCATTTTCAGGGGTCAAGTCTTCCAAGCGACCCATTAAAGAGGGCCTCTCTGGTAAAAGCATTGGATCGTCTCTTGCTCCAAGGAGTAATTGTAGAAGTACCAACCCAGGAATGGGGTCTGGGATTCTACTCCAACCTTTTCATAATACCAAAGCCCAATGGCGACGTCAGGCCTATCTTAGACCTCAAACGCCTAAATCGCTTTCTAAACATTCAGACCTTTCGTATGGAGTCCATACGTTCGGTGGCAGCCAGCCTACATCAAGACGACTTTCTAGCATCTATAGACATAAAAGATGCGTATCTGCACGTGCCGATCTACCCGGCACATCACAGGTTTCTTCGTTTTATGATAGATCACCGCCATTACCAGTTCGTAGCCCTCCCTTTCGGGTTGGCAACAGCTCCGCGGGTATTCACAAAGGTGTTAGCCCCGGTGCTAGCCGTCCTAAGGACAGAAGGCATTTTGGTCTTGGCATACTTGGACGATCTTCTGGTTATCGACAGCTCAGCTTCCAGCCTCAATCAGGCAGTAGGTCGCACAGTTCAGCATCTAGAGGAATTCGGGTGGATTGTAAACCTAGAAAAATCGGTATTGAAACCCACAAAGCAGTTGGAATATCTAGGCCTTCGGCTAGATACAGACTGCCAGAGGATAATTTTACCTCAAGCAAAGATCAGATCAATAGCTCAAGCAGTTCAAGTGATCTTAGGCAAGAAGAGGCCGACTATTCGCCTATGTATGCGACTGCTGGGGAAGATGGTGGCCGCCTTCGAGGCAGTGCCCTACGCCCAGATCCATACCAGATATCTTCAGGCAGCCATTCTCTCTGCTTGGAACAAGTCCATTCAGGCGTTAGATCGTCCGTTAGTGCTCTCCCCGAAGGTCCGGCGCAGCCTGTCTTGGTGGCTGGTCCCTCAAAATTTGTCAAAAGGGAAATCCTTTTGCCCCATCACGTGGAAGATAGTATCCACGGATGCCAGCCTGTCAGGTTGGGGGGCAGTTCTAGAAGAACAGACCCAGCAAGAGCAGTGGTCGAAGGCAGAAAAACTGCTTCCCATCAATATCTTGGAGATCAGAGCTGCTCGGCTGGCCCTGATCGCCTGGACTCTCCCCCTTCAGGGTCTGCCAGTAAGGATACAGTCCGACAACGCCACAGCGGTGGCATACATAAACCACCAGGGGGGCACGAAGAGCCCAGCAGCCCAAAGAGAAGTAAACCTGATTTTCTCATGGGCCGAAGCCCATGTACCCTGCATCTCGGCGGTGTTCATCCCAGGGATAGACAATTCTCAAGCAGATTTTTTGAATCTTCAACAGTTGCTCCCGGGGGAGTGGTCTCTTCACCCCCAGGTATTCCAAGAGATTTGCCAAAGATTCGGAGTCCCAGATGTGGACATTATGGCAACGAGATCCAACAAAAAGTTGAACAAATTCATATCCCGAGCCAGGGATCCCTCGGCCTACGGGACCGATGCGTTGGTTTGCCCTTGGCACCAGTTTGCTCTTCTGTATGCGTTCCCTCCACTGCAGATGATTCCCCGCCTTCTACGGAGGATCCGGGTGGAGCGCAGGCCTGTGATCCTGGTGGCCCCAGCCTGGCCCAGGAGGGCTTGGTACGCACTCATCGTGAAGATGTCAGTCGGGGCGCCGTGGCCGCTCCCCCTGCGCCCAGATCTGCTGTCTCAGGGCCCAATCTGCCACCCTGCTTCACAGCAGCTAAATTTGACGGCTTGGCGGCTGAATCCCTAATTCTTAAGGGCAGAGGCCTCTCAGATCAGGTCATATCTACGTTGATTCAGGCTAGGAAACCGGTCTCCAGAAATATTTATTACAGAGTCATCCGCGAAAGTTTTTTATTGACAGGATCTTGCGATTCCTCCAGGTTGGCGTTGACAAAGGGTTGGCTCTTAGTACTCTAAAGGGGCAGGTGTCGGCTTTATCAATATGGTTTCAAAGACCCTTGGCCACCCATTCGCTTATGAAAACCTTCTTGCAGGGGGTCTTGCATGTGAATCCCCCTATTAGAGCTCCCCTCTGCCCCTGGAATTTAAATCTGGTCTTGTCAGCTTTACAAAGGCAGCCGTTTGAACCTCTGACAGAAATCCCTCTTGTGCTACTAACCCGAAAGTTGGTTTTCTTGGTGGCTATGGCTTCGGCCAGAAGGGTTTCCGAGCTGGCAGCCTTGTCATGCAGGGAGCCATACCTTATTCTGCATAAAGACAGAGTGGTTCTGCGGCCTCAACCTTCTTTCCTTCCTAAGGTCATATCCAGTTTTCACTTGAATCAGGACCTAGTCCTACCATCCTTCTTTCCTACTCCCCAGTCCAGAGAGGAAAGACTGCTTCATACTTTGGACGTAGTTCGAGCCATGAGGGTCTATCTCAAGGCTACAGAGAAGATTCGGAAAACAGATGTGCTTTTTGTTCTTCCGGATGGCCCCAAGAAGGGTCAGCCGGCTGCCAAGTCTTCCTTGGCTAGGTGGATTAAGCAGCTGATTTTTCAGGCCTATGGTCTGAAGCGCGTTCCACCTCCCTTATCAGTTAAAGCCCATTCTACGAGGGCCATGAGTGCCTCCTGGGCGGCACACCATCAGATCTCTATGGCACAGGTTTGCAAGGCGGCAACCTGGTCTTCCGTACATACGTTTACTAAATTTTATAAGTTGGACGTTGCAAAGGGTACGGACGCAGCTTTTGAGCAGGCGGTCCTACGGGCAGCAGTATAGAATCCTCTGGTCCGGGTCACGCCCCCTTTTTTTCTGTTGGTGGAGTTACTCTACTTCCTGATAAGTTTTTATTTGGCTAATTTTGGCCTTACGGTCTCCCTCCCTTCATAGAGCATTGCTTTAGGACATCCCAAGTGTAATGGCTATGCGCTCTGTGTCCCGTGATGTACGATAAAGAAAAAAGGATTTTTAATAAACAGCTTCCCTTTAAAACCTTTTCTTGAAGTACATCACGGGACACAGAGCTCCCACCCCTCTTTTGGGGAACATTGTGTAACCTCGGAGGATTGCTTGCTACAAAAACTGAAGCACTCCCAGTGGGAGGGGGTTATATAGGGAGGAAACTTCCTGTGAAATTGATTACACCAGTGTCCACACCTGAAGGTACCCATATAACCCAAGTGTAATGGCTATGCGCTCTGTGTCCCGTGATGTACTTCAAGAAAAGGATTTTACAGGTAAGCTGTTTATTAAAAATCCTTTTATTAAAGTCATTGTAAAGGTTCTTTACCCCCTCCCTGGAGTACCCCAACCAACACTGTCTGCTCCTCCTTCCCTGTGGGTGCCCCCTCAGCAAACTGCATGCTGAGGGGGCACTGGGGAAGTGGGGGGCTCCTAAGCTGGGCTGTGTATGTTCATAAACATCCACACCACATCTCCTGTTCACGCTTTAAAGGATTTGATTGACAGCAGCATTGCTGCAGACAGGAAAGGGCTAGAACAAGAGAGTGTTCGGGGAGCGTTTTAGGGAGAAGGGTATGGGGAACTGGTATTGGAAGTTTTTTTTACCTTAATGAAGAGAAAGCATTAAAGTAAATAAAAATAAAGTTTACATTTACGAGAAAGGAGGTATTGGACCTAAAATTTGAGGCAATATCACAATTCGATCAGATTTACAGATAGAACAAAATCATCCGAGCTGCAGAGCAATAATGAACTGTAAGGAAAATGCAAACCAGTTAACTATAAAGAGACTGGGGTCAATATAAGAATACCAAAAGCTACTAGTGGGTATACAGGTACTCAGAGGGGCACAAACCTGAAGGACCCTAAAATTGGCCATACATTTTCCAAAATGTTTTGTCTTAGGAACATGCATTTGATTTTCTAATGAATAGTGGAGTCAAAACAACTTTCATTTTTGACTACAGTGGCAAAAAAAAATCAGAATAAGCAGGAATTTTTAACTGTGAATTTGGTTTTTGTTCAGGAAAAATTGTACATATTGTAATGAAAGCTGTTTAATACACCTGAAATTCTATTCACATTTTAAATGCTTTCAAAGTAAAATATTTAAATCAATGCTGGCAATAAAAATTAAGAACGATTTTTCTTTGAAAGTTCGAATGAAAATTGAATCATGTATAGCCAGCTTTAGCGGCACCTGAATGCCAGGCTGTTCTGAGAAAGCAAAGCTCCCACACTTTGTAATGTCAGAGCTAGCAACCAAGTTTTGCTTCTCACATAATTTTCAACTGACCCATTGCTACAATGGACCTTCTCCCTCCAATAGGAATGCATAGAAGGGGAAGGAGAGGGGCAAGCTTCAGTGCTATAAATGAAGTGTTAAGCTGAACTCCAACTTTCTTTTCACTAGAACTGAATGGAATTATCAGCCCCAGCATAGATCATATTCCCAGCATATTCTGGTGAATAGGAGTGTCTACACTTCATACCTGTCAGCAGTTTTATGTATTCTTAAAGTGAAAGTCTCTTTAACGAAGAACTGAAGTGGGGGAAAGTTTGCTAGGGGCAGAGTTTTTTTGTATACCTGTATATCTCTTCTGGCAAAAACAACTTTCTCTGTTTTCTAGTGACTTAATACAACACCTGGGTGAAGAGCAGACTGTCTTTAAGTACTTCTAGGAGGCAGAAAGCAAACTTTTTAGAAGCACTCACTACTGAGATTTTCAACTTGGGGGGGGGGGGGGGGGGGTGAAAATCAGAACTACTATGGTAAAACATTTTGTTTTATTTGGGATAGAGTAAAGGAGGGTTATAACCCCAGATATGATTTTTTTTGTTGCCATCTGTTTTCCATTGGAGAGATTTACCTTGATTACCTGTCCCATAGCCAAAACAGGAAGCAAGAGGAAATCCCTGCAAATTAGGGGAATCACTTGGGGCCCCCCAGATCACTAGAACTACTGTCCCCATACATTTCTGGGAACAGCACAAAATGTGGGGTTTATTTTACTTGGTAGACAGGACAAATAGAGAGGGTGAATCTCCCTGTTGGTGGCACAGAAGGCAATAAAAACCAGACGGGGGATCTAACCCATCTCCGCTCTATCCAGAAAAAAGTTTGCCTTTAGCTAAACTTCCTAAAAATACCCATAAACAGACTGATGCTTACTTGCATCGAAACCTAGCAGCTAGTACGATCGTAGTTGAAATATTTCCTGCAAAAGAAAAGTAAGAAATTCTTTTCAAACCTCATGGGCAAGAAGGCAAAAGTTTGCATATTTGGTTTTGTTTATGAAATAAATAATAAAATTAGTTTTATGTAATATTAAAACTTTAACAAGCTAAGTGGAACCACATTCAGCAGAGTGAACCCTCACCTCTATTTCCAACTGGCTGGGTTGGTATTGCATAGCAGCTGTTGAACACATTCCACTGGCTCCGTGTTGTAGCTCAGGCTGTGAGTAACTGCCCCCCCCTTCCATCACAGACACTATGCAGGGCATCAGGGTCCTTGAGGTTGCATGGTGTCAGTCTGTGTTAAAAGAACAAAAGACACATTGTAAAAGAGGGGAAGGGTCAAATGGGAGAATCCGAGTATACATTTTATTATAACAGGAAGTTTAATCTCATTTCATGTGTCATAAGCACACAAACAATATATTGCTCTGAACAGAATGTGTGCTTGGCTTATGCAGGGCAAATCCATAGGTTCCGTTTAAAGAAGGCTTTCACAGATGCATATAGCTTACAACACCAGCTTCAGCTTACAAAACCAAATAGAATGGTGGAAATGGGTGAAACACAGGCTTGGTGACACTTGCCATTCTTCTTACTATGCCATCTAACATTATCTACACTCTAAGCTCTTTGTAAGACATTTATTGCTCCCTCTTTTATGTCACAGCTCTCCAGCAATCCTTAAACTGCAACTGTAAAAACTGAGTACAAATGTACTTTACCTTGAAAGCCTGCTTTGTAGTCTGTGTTCAGTCTGCATGAACACAATGGCTGTACTGAAGTCAGCCAAAAGAAAAAAAAAATACATCAGTTAACTGAGAAAGGAAGGATGAAGGAAAAGCAAAAGTAAAATGAAGTAAATTTGATCTTGCACACAGTTTTCATAGCTGCAGAGCAGGGAGCAATGAAGAGCTTACAACAGCCTCCGCACAAAGCTACTGTTAGATGGGACAGCGAGAAAAATAGTATGGGTCACTTTAACACTGGGCTATACTACCTATGATCACGGCATACACTTTCAAGTTATAACATCACCGTTGCAATAACATTTCAAACAATAGTTATTTTTGGCAATCCAATTTAGGCCGGGTTCACACTGGTACACTGCAGTTTCCATGCCTTTTCCCCATGTTTTTGGATACAGTCCCACCGAATTCTATTAGGTTAAACTTTCTAAAAGTGCATGGAGGACTTTTGGTGATCTTTCAGAAAAAAAAAAAAAAAGGTACAGCGCTAAGCAAGTGAACAATAATATAATGAAGTGAACAAGAGTATTGACAATATAGATGGTATAGGACAAATAAACACAAATCTTGAATGCGCCTAAATGATCAGAGGCAAACAGTGATGAAAAACATGTATGATAAAAAGGTGAAAAAAAAAAAAAAGTCCCACATTAATGATTAAAACAATCAACCAATAAAAGAAAAATTCTTAAAAATTGTGATACATAATCGTGCACAAAGTTGGACATATGAAAAAAAGAAAAGGAGGGATAAGAGAGCATCTTCACGCAGGGCTGTAGTCATAGGGAGGGGGTGAGCACATTCTGCTTTCCACCATGCAAAACGGCTCAGGTGCTGGTGGAAATCAAGAAGAGGAGAGACAGGAAATGGCATTTTCAAACCTGGATTACTGTATTTTGGAGGTCAAAAGGAAAAAATAAGTAAGTGATATTTAAATGCTCTAGCTTACAGCAATCAATTGATCTAATAAAAAGCTAACCTTTAGTGTTCCTTTAATGTTTCCAGGATAAAAAACAGAAAGAAACTCCATAGCGTAATACTGCTGACAAAATATTTAATTTGCAGAAAAGTACTGCATTTACAATGTAGTTGTTGCGAATTCGCGATGTATAAACAGAGGGACGCAGCATCTCCTCGAGGCTTCTCTTGTTTGTTAAGCACCGTGTCAGTGTATCCCCGTATGGAGAGGCATGATGACGTAGAATCTGCTAGCCACACCTGCACCTTTCGTCATCAAAAGATGTCGTCTGCGATAGGCAGCTTATAATGTAATGTAAACTTGGCTAGCTCTGAAGAAGAGGGTACTGCCCTGGAAACATGTGAGGTGCGTGCCTTACATGTTTCCAGGGCAGTACCCTCTTCTTCAGAGTTTGCCAAGTTTACATTAGTTACAGTTCATCCCCAGACTTAAGTGTCTATTTGAGGGGAGGAGTACATCTAATATTTTCCTTTTGCATCTCAGGGATTGACTTTTCCAACAAGCTGGATACTCTTTAGCCCTTATGTCTCTCTTTGTGTTTGCAGAACTCACAACATGAAAGGAGATTTTTCCAACAAGCTGCACGCCGATATACGTCGGCACAATGGCAGCGGTGGGTACTGGAAACATGCAAGGCATGCTCCTCACATCTGGAGAACACTTGCACACGACATGGGATGGTTTACATTGGATTAAGGTGACGTTTCTGTCTACACTGTCTACAGACTGCAATAGAAAATTCCTTCCTTTTAACACCTTTGTATAGGATTCCCAACCACCCCCCCCCCCCCCCCTCCACCCCCCCCCCCCCCCCCCCCCCAAGTCAAAATCAACCTGTATTTTCCTGAACTTTTTCATTCTAAAAACACACAGCAGTAAAACCCTTGAGAAAGCACTAGTTCTCCAACACTTGCAAAGTGAACTGTTGTACTGAAATGTACAAGACAAATATTAGAGCTTCTGCATTCCCTTGGTCTTTTGGAAGGTCTGTTCCCTAAAACTGGCAGTATGGGGGGGGGGGGGGGGGGAGACAAAAAAATGTAGGTGATCACCTTTCCTTCTGATTTGCTACACATATGGATTAATGCAGACTTCTTCCCATTGATTGTTCTTAAAAAAAGAGAAAGCCTTCCCTCTACCCCTGAGTTGGCATCACTTGCTTTCCTTTAGGGGTTCACTAAAAGTTAGTTGGACACAAGCATTCCCCAGTACTGTCAAATGATGTTCACTTTTGGTGGTCAAATCTTTATTGTAACCTGCCCGATACCCGTTTTTCTGGTTACAGAACATTTTCTTGTTGCAAAATCTATTGTTAATGGGGAAAAGGTTTCTCTCTTCTTAAAATAAATTAAAACAGTCCCCAAACCAGAATCAAAAATGTAGTTTACTTCAAAGGGAAATACTGTCTATTCTTGAAATGAACATCCCCTTCCCAGGCCTCAAGCAAAATGGCTCTCCTAGCAGAATTAATCAGAGTTGCAGCCCTACCTGTGGCCTTGACTGACTCAACAGCAGGATCTGCCAAAAACCGCCACTGATTTAGCAACCAAAGACGAGGACTCTTTAACCCGTTTAATAGGTGTATCCGAAAGAGAGAAGGATCCAGTCTCTCCACCCATGCATCCAGATCAAGCCAAACAAGTGGATGCTACTGGCCCAAGAAAAAAGCAAAAGCATCCCAGGCTCTCAGAATTCAGCCTTCCTCTCCATAAAAATCATAAAATGTATTGGACAGATATGATTTTTTTCCTACATCTTTGACAAGAGTGCATCGTTATTTGGGCACTTGAAAAATATATTTTTTTCCAGTCTAAAAGGAAACCTACACGTACATGATGGGGACATAAACAACTTCCTCTCTGGCTCATAGGACCATATCCCATAGAGACTTGACTTGAAAGGTTCTATATTTTTCGTCCCAGAAGACCCCTATATAGAACATTCTGTGCTGAAGGGATATTATTAATCTGTTTTTAGAGGTATAAACAGGAGCTGGTTACTTTCTTTAACAGGGGGGGAAAAAAAAACTTGGTTGCATAGCTTCCTACCACATCTTCCTTATCTACCTCAAAAGATAGCCTCACCTTCTGCCGGGAGAAAACAGTGATTATTGCTGTCATCTACAACACCTGCTAGCGATAATCACATCTAAAATACGGCAGATTGGTTGTACCCAAGTTGGTCGTTCGATATACTTGGGTACATACAGCCTGCCCATACATGATTCAGAGCGTCTATGGGTGGCTTAAAAGCGCAAAATGTCAAGACCACTTTGACTTGCAAGGAATTTTTCACAATGGAAGCAGTATCGGACCCTGAAAATACTATACAGTAGCAAACTCACTTTCTGTGTAGAGGCTTGCCAAGAGCATCTAAGAGCCCGATTTACAGTTGACACACATTTTGTTATCTTTATGTGGCTTTTAGTCTAGAGAAAGCAGGGAAATATTACGGTGGAATAACTCAACAATCCTGCTCCCTCCCGGATGAAAGCTCAAACACACCCAAGTTTAAACTCACACAATAAAGCTCTAGTACTAAATGAGAAGCCAATTTTCATCTGGGGTGTCTGCAGATTTACACCTCTTTAGCCATATACAGAGTGCAGAGGAGACACACTCCCCCATTATGGTAAAAGCATTGACAGCATACAAAAAA